>JANDJT010000131.1:16065435-16094035 GCA_024331685.1 Stegophilus panzeri | reverse complement strand
TTTTTTTTTTTTTTTTTTTTTTTTTTTTTTTTTTTGGGTTTTTTTTTTTTTTTTTTTGTTTGTTTTTTTTACAGCATCCCTCCCAAAATCCTCTCCCATCCGTTTTGTTAAGTAACATCGATAAAATTACTTTCGTACAATTGTTGTTCTTAAGGAGTTAGAAATATCTGCCTTGTTCCCATTCTCCTAATACTGCTTTCAGTAATGTTCCTTTTTTTTTTTAAACAAAGTATTGCATTGAGAGCAAATTTTTAAAAAGGGAGACCAAAATGGATCGCAAACTGAAATACGAGTACTATACAAGAACGCTGCCATCCTGATGAAAACACCCACTTCTGAGTTTAAAAAAAAAAAAAAAGAAAGAAAGAAAGAAAAAAAAAAAAAAGACATAGACCAACAGCTACATACATATGCAAAGCTGGATGTACTGTATATGCCAAAAAATGAGATGCAGAGTTGTGCCTGGTTTTCCCTTCAAACCGTGTTTAAGGCTGAGAAGTCATGAGTACAGCAAATGACATTTAGGCATATACAAAAAACTTACAGCAAATAAGAATGCACAAGTGCTTCAGTAGCTATTTTTGTGTCTAAAATGCATTTCTGTTTTGTATTGTCTATCGTTGAACCTACAATACAGTGTAAACAATGATTGCTACACAAGAATGACTATACAATAACATTACAAACAACTCTGATATAAATTTCCTTTGTGTTTAAATTAAGGTCACTACTCCTATTAATACTGATTGTAAAATAAATAAAGGTGAAAGTGGCACCAATATTACACATGGAATCTTTTTCTTGACAAAAGTTTTGCATCAAAGTCTCGATGAAAAATGAAAGATGAAGCTCTTGATTGTCCACAAGCAGCATATAAAACTGCATGATGCACTATTCCAGACACGACAGTGTAGCGAAAAAGAGAGAAGGAGGACGAAGGAGAGTAAGGTGAAGGAGGAGTTAAGATTTCATTTCACGTGCTCGGCAGCATGTGACGAGCAATAGAACTTCTTGTGGGTGATAAAGTTTGATAAGTTATTGAACTGGATGTCACAGAGGCGGCAGTACTTGCCGCTTCCAGCTGGCTGAGCCGAACCATTTACGCCTTTGGCCACAACAGGTGGTGCATCCTCAACTGGCGATTTAGATGTAGGTGATGCGTTGCCGTTAGGATCCGGGGGGTTCTCAGAGCCCCATGTGGGAGACGTTTGCCCGTCTGTTGGCGACGTGTTGTTGGGCTGGTTCTCTTGCTGATTGGGTACCGATGATTGGCTGTCGTCCACTTTGTGCCCGCCGTTGACGATGACCATTCCCCTGTTCTTCGGGAGCAGGGGGAGTGGGTCTTTGCTAGGTTGAGGGCAGCCATTGGCTGCTGGTTGTTCTTTGCCTTCTTCAGTTGCTCCGTTAGTACCCTGCTCTTGGTCACTGGGTTCACCCTGTTTAGCCAAGCCTCCTGCCAGGAAATCACTAGGCTTTATCCCGAAATATGGTGATATTGGCTCACTGGTTTTCATCTTTTTTATTGCTCCAGGGTAAAGGCCATGTGGCAGAAACACTTCTTTGGAGGGCAGGAGCTGGGGGTCAGTGAAAGTCTTTAGCTCTGGCACAGGTCCAAGGTGTGGAGGGAACAGACTGCCGTTTTGCACCGTCACCTTTGTGCCACCATTTTTCTCAGATTTCACAGGACTCTTGTCAAATATGTCTTCGGGATTAGTGCCTTCAATCTTCATGCTTGGAAACACAGTCTGGTCAATACCAGCGATCTCGTGCTGAGCAGCTGTAACTGGGCAAAAGTTCTGTTTATGAGCTAAGTAATTCTCCACCTTGTTAAAACTTATCTTGCAAACAGTGCATTCATGATAGTCCAAGAGTCTTTTAGGTGAGTTACATGTCTTGTCAGAGACTAGCGAGCACTTTTTGCTAAGATCGATTGGTGCGTCCAGTTCTTGCGTGTCAGTAATGGCATTGCTTTTAGGGGCTAGGATGGATTTTGTGACTGTAAGAGAAGCCTCAAGGTGTTTCGGGACCATCCCTTGAAAAACGTCACAGCGCGGATGGAAACGGTCAGCCAGGCCTTCCACAGTTTCTTGGGACGTACAGGGATTTCCCAGAGTGGGAACACCCAGAAATCCAGACTGTGGCCCTATTGGCTGTCTCTGTTCCTGGTCTGGCAGGCACATTTCATACATCTTCCTGCGTTTGCGTGTCCTCATGGTTCTCTGCATGGCGGGCACCTTGTTAGTAGACATGCGCTTCATTGGTGGGTCATGGCGTGTGGCACAGTAATACTGCTTGTGGACCATGTAAGTTTCGTGACGACTAAAGGTGATGTTGCAGGCCTCACAAGTGGTTTTGTTGGGATCATTCTCACCATCCCCTAAGGATGTGTTTGGACTCTTGACTTCAGCCTGCTTACCATTGAGTCTGTCTTCAACACCTGTTGGTGTGGTGACCTTTTTCACCTGTCCACTGAGGTCTTTATCAGGCACTTTACCACTGGCATTAATAATGTCCAAAACAGAGGAATTCAAGCATGCTGATGGCATTAGATGATCAGTCTCTGGTGGGTGGCATCCAGCAAGCAACCCTACTGAACTGTGACCACTGTTTGGACTCACGGAGTCTGTCACCTTGTCTGAAACAGTGGAGAAATCAGGAGATTTGGCCATGTGCTGCCAGCGACTATTGCAGTAGTGTTTTTTGTGGACAAGGTAGTTGTCCAGATTATTGAAAGTTATGTTACACTCGAAGCAGGTTGCCCCTTTTGGCATCAAAGGACTGTAGATTACTGGCGGGTAACTGTTCCCTCCATGGCGTAGTCTGCGATGCACAAGTTCTGACATTTTGGCTAAAATCTCAGACGCCTGGGGCACTACTGAAATGTCTTGGGAGAATGCAAACTGCGAAAGGAATGGGCCCATGGGAAATGTGGGTCCCATGTTGTGCTGAACTGGTGAGGACGCCAGTCTGGGACTGGAAGGCTCTGACTTGATCCTGGTGTAAGAGAAACTGGCCTTGGCACCCAGGTGACCTTCTCCTTTCTGAAGTCCAAGCACAAGCTTTTTCTCGGTTCTTTCCGGCTCTCCGTCGGGGGCGCTGTCCTTGTTGACCACAGTTTTGGGGCTCTGCATGACAACATCCTTCCTGGCAGCTAGTTCTGTTCGGGTCTGCAGACTTTCCTCTGTCCCTCGTGGTGATTGCTCGTTGTCGCTTTCCCTGTGGATCTTGCCAGAGTGGCCGTGTAAGTCCTGATGCTGCAAGAGTTCCCTGTGGTTCTGGAAGCTGATATGGCAGTGATTGCATCTGAAGGCCGCCTGTGAAAGGTGAGTGAGGATATGGTGCTGGAATGTAATGAGAGAATCCGCTGTGTAGTTGCAGATTGTGCATTTCAAGCTGGTGCCAGGGGGGAGTGTCTCTTCCATTTTGACACCTGAGGAAGATAAAAGGTAGATATCAGATTTGGTTTCCTCACGTTACAGCAGTCAACATACAATCTTGCATTATGCAAAACCTTCCCCCACCCTCCTGATATTATATTGCATGAAAACTCAGTTGGCTGATTAGATTAATTGAGTTATTTAGTACTTTATGCCATAGACGATGAAGCCCAGTGTGTATAACAAAGAATACCTAATCTAATTCTTCTTTTGCCTGCAGAAGCTTTACTTTTAGGATGTCCACTCACCACTGTGTGTGCTCAGGTGCATTTCCAGGGCACGGGGAGTGCCGAAGCTCTTGTTGCATTGTGGGAAAGGACAGATGCTGGGGGTCTGATGAGGGTTCACTTCATTCTCCTCAGGTACACTGTCCGGGTCCCTCTGCCTCCCACTGCAGTAGTACATCAGATGAGCCTGCAGGTTTCTCTCACTTCTGAACCAGATTCCACAAGCCTTACAAGGGAAGATGTCCTCTGAAAGACATAGGGATGTCAATATAATGAGCACAGGTTCAGTTCAACAAAATACACCGTACTTTGTAACTTTTATAGCATTCAGATTAAGGTAACGGGGGGACGTTTGCGTGATTAGAAATCTTTACAAGAAAAATTGCAGATAATTAATGACTTTTTATCGATCCTGTCCCTTAGTATTATATATTTTATTACTGTACTACCTGGCCCATACTAGGTGGCATTATTTTTCAGTCAGACGTTCTCTTGAACAGTTTTGTCCGGTACTTGTACTGAACTTGTAATGGCACAGCAGCTTAAAATGATGCCAGTAAGTTGGTGCCCTTACCTCAAGGGCAAACTAAAACAGGGCACCATCTGCTAGTAGTAGCCTTCCTGTCTCGCTGAACCCTCGATAGCCTTTATTAAGTCAACCAACCGTGTTTACACATGGCTTGAATTTATGCAATTAACATAATGGAAAGAATGTTTGTTGTAAACTACACAGAAGGTCAGTTATGTTTATCCCTGGATGCCTGGTACAGAGGTTAATGTATGGATAACTGACACATGCAGCAAATTGCTTTTTATAGGCGTGTGTACGTTATGAGACCCGAGTTGGCTCAGCTGGCCAAAATACTGGCGCAAACAGCCAGGGAACAGGTGAGTGTCCATATGCAACACCTTTGCAGCCAAATTTACTGCAGGAAGCAGTTCTATGACTTTATTAGCGTACTATGTGTTTGAGTCCATCGCCGTTTTCGTTCGGTCTGTACGTACAGCACTTTTACAGTGTAGAGACGTTGATGTTTATTTAGCAGGATTTAAGTGTTCGTGCCCTTACTGTTAACGATGGCGGTGGGGAGAATGGACGCCATGGCGGCTTGCTGTGGGAGGAGCTGGATGGTGTCTAGAAGGCGTGCTGGGTACATGCCCTCGCTCAGGGACATGTGATTGACCGAATGCAGCCGAGAGTCAAAGTCCACAACGAACGCCACTAGCTCCTCGCCTTCCATTATGTTCTTAGTGGTGGTGCACCATAGCTGGCCACCTATCAAACATAAAAAAAAAAAAAACACACACAAAATGCATGTATTTAACATCCATTTACATTTTGCAAAGTGCATACTGCTGTGGACATCAATCCCCCAAATAAAAATGTCACACAAGTAAAAATCATCCTATGAATCAGGAATGAGTAACAGTCGTGTAGGTCTTTTGAACTTTCCGGTATTAACTGACACACCAGAAAGAAGTCCTGTTTGGGGTTTAGTTGGTGTTAGGTTAAGAATAAAAATAAGGCATAAAAAGCTCTATTGACACCTTTATTTATTATTACAAAATTTGTCCGGTTGACGATGAACATTATTGCAGTCCTTGACTTTTGAGAAGTTTATCTGATAACGTTTAATGACCACAAAGAAGTTGCATGAGACTGTAGTGTCTTGTAATAGTACTACACCAAGAAAAAAAAAAAAGTTGTGTAATACTTCTGTTTTTTTTGTTGTTGTTTTTTTTTTAGTTGAAACGCTAGTGTAGTGTTATGAACGTATTTATTAACTTAAAAAGAATAGAGAGTGACAGCAGAGAGAGAGGGAGGGAGGGAGGGGGAGCGGATAAGAGGGAAGGTTTGAGCTCAGATAATATTTATCACTACACATGACAGGGATTTCAGCTGCTCTTCATTTTCCATTCAGGAGATTAAAGTTTTTAATATGACTATTTACCAAAATCTGGCTGCCGAGATAACAACAAACTATGATACGCCGGTGCTAAATGGCAGAATTAGGACATTGTTTCAAAGGGAAAGCTGGACAATTAATTAAAGCGCTCTGTTAGCTTTCAGAGACGTGCAAACACTCCGACAGAGCGTCAGAATGAAGGAGGACCTGCGATTCCCCGTCCAGCTGTTGGCTCGGGAAACAGGGTGGAGGGAGGCTTCAGCAAGAGCAGCTCCGCCAGTGTCTTTTACAAATGTTTCGAATAAAAAGTAACCTAAAGTGAGGTCACTACGTGAACTCTTGCTTGCTTTGCGACTGCCGTGGCGTTTATGTATGTCCGTTTAGTTTAGATTCGGTTCCGGTTTGAAGCACGAGTCTCGCATGATAAAACTGGAGAGAATGTATGAGCGTGTGTATCAGCCGGTGAATCATATTCCTCATCATCATCAGCTGGATCCTGTCACCGACACCACACACTGCCTGGAGAGACTCTCTCAATCCTTATCTTCTAATTAAAATAACAGAACTCCCACTGCACTCGGCAGCAGTTAACATCAGCGCACATCTGAACTGTCACCTGCCACAGGGAGAGCAACTCAACACCAGTCAAACCCCCCCCACCCTCCTCCCCTCCCCCCGAATGCGCAGAAACGTTTCATTAAGAGCTCATCACGAACACAGCAGGAGCCAGGAAAAGACGCTCCTGAACTGATCTGTTGTCAAAAACTAACCTGGGCTTGCAGTATTTTGTTTCTTGCAAAATATTTTTGGAAGTGTTCGAGGACCGAATAATAAATGCTTAGAGACACTTTAACCTTCATGAATAAATCCAGATTTAATGAATACTGCATGCAGATTAGAAACGCCCCTAACACGGCATGCCCCACCCTCTTCAGTGCTGCATTCGCATACTAGAACTTGATTGGTTGTCATGTTTTATGATGAAATAGTCTCAAAAACCTGCTGTGAAACTGCTGCAGTGATGTTTTTCCACTTGGATGAACTGCATCCTCTGAAAGTATTCAATCTTAAAGAAGCTACAACCTTTGGGATGAATTTAGCATTCTGGGAAATATATTAATTGTGTACATTTTATATAATGGCTACAATTTGGAAGCTGATATATCAGAATATAAAAAAAAATATGGCTTTCTTTCAGTATTTAATACATCGCTAAATAAGAGCGTTTAATACTTTACTACTACTGAGCTTCGATGGAGTTAGATCACAGAAGGATAATTAGCATTGCTATTATTATGGATTAGGTTATTATTTGTGCTGTACTACAATCTAAAAATTCCAGAAGAAATACCAAAAACGATCTGCATCCAAGGCTAAAAATGCAGCATTCAACATGAAGGAAACGGTTTAAGCACACTTCCACTGTTCGTCGTCGGTCACATGGTTTCAGTGATGTTTCTGTATGTAGCACAGAAGCACACACAGTGACACAGAATGACACGAACTGATTTTTAAGCCCAGTCACATCACGTGGAATCGAGACTGCTATCGTTATTATCTGTGTTCTTATTTAATCTCCGCTGTGTTTATATGTACGTCAAAGCTGCACTGTTAAGCAGAAGAGCACATATATATACATGGAGGAGAAGACAGAGCTGAGCTGCAGAAAAGTGTAATTTGCGCCTGGCCTGGGGTGCTTTTTTTTTTGCCCAGAGCCTTTGTGCGGCGGCCAGCGCAGCCGCTATGAAGGCTATTGTGTTCCTCCTCCTGCAGCGCACCTGATAAAAGAATAAAGAAGTCTGACATATTCCAAAAACAATGGGGGAATTAAGCGGAGACAATAAACCAGCTGCTTCATTTAAACAATCAAAAACCCCCGGCATCCTGTACCAAGTCCAGATAATTAAAAAATGCCTCTACATTCCATTCCCTCAGTATACCGTGCAGTGGCTCTCGTCGCTCCTGAATCTCTCTGCCTCTCGTACTTGCTGTTCGCAGCCTAATAATGGCTTTAAACGCACAGTTAAAGACGGGGACATGAAAGGACGGAAGATGTAAATGACGGAATTACACATCTAAGTGCTCCATAATGATGAATCGAGCCGAATCACAGGAGTGCACGTATCGAGGCGCTGAGATTTCAAAAGCAGCCATCACAGGCCGCTTTAATTGCTTTGACTTTGCAGGAGAAAGACCTCGTAGGAACGAAGAAGAGCCGAGCTACTTTGTGGAAGTGCTGAAATACAGTCACGCCATTCCAGCACTACAGTCATATCTTAATGAAAACAGAAACAAATCTCTCTCTCTCTCGCTCGCTGGGAGACAACAAAGTGGCGAGGGACGGACAGAAGGGGGAGGATAATTAAACTGGCCTGAAGACAGGTATTCAAATGTTTGTGGATAAACAGCGCAGGACTTTAATAGTTTGCTGTAAAACTCGTAGTTAGGCGCATCAGCTTTTGTTTCATCCATCTGTCCCGACAAATGACTGCAGCAGAAGCTGGAACAGGGGCCCAAGCACCACGACGCACAAATATAAACTCACTGCCTCTGTTCTAGTAATTACGTAACGCTTCATTTCAACAATAAACTCTAAGCAATGTTAAGACAATAACACAGTAAAATGATCGACATGTAATTTAAATATTACCAAAATACCCCGGAACTGGCTGTTAATTCAATTCATGGCTAAAAATAGTTCAGATAAATAAATAATGCATTAATTAAATTACACCATGTGCCTAAATGTTAATAACTTCCTAAATTCTGGTGTAAAAAAAAAAAAAAAATGCTTTTCAGCCCCTTACCACTTTAATTAACAGCATGTTCATTAATTTATTAGTGTAATTTTACTCACTGATGTTATGAACATGTGTTAATGCAGGCATTGATTATTTGCCCATATGCTTTATTAATAGCGAGCGGTAAAAATACATTTTTGTCAACTTCCTTCATATCTATCTGCATTACTTCAAACAAAAAGCACGACACGATTGACGCTCTTATAGTGATGTTTATTTTGACGTTCCATCTGTGAGACCTGATTTGGGTAAGTATGTGTTTTTGTAAGTGCCTTGTGTGTGAATGCTGTTTGTGGTAACTATTTTGTTGTCTTCTTGACCAGAGTGTGCTTGGGAAAAAAAAGAAAAAAAAAAAAAGAAAAAGAGATTTGTCTCTCAATGAGACTAACTTGGTTAAACAGAAATAAAATGGACGAAATATACGTAAATAAATACGTAAACAAATCAAATAAATAAATACCATTACAAACACACAATCAAAAAAAAAACAACCCAAGAGCGAGTGGATTTTCATCACTTATGCATTCCTACGTTCAATCGTTTACGCCAAAACCCGTCCAATGTGTAATGAAACTCCGTGCATGCATATTAGCTGTAGTACTCACTGGTGGTTTGAATGGGTTTATTTATTTATTTATTTATTTTTCTTTAAAACACATTTTGAAAAATAAAATCCCACAGTCCCCCACTTCGTACAGGTTTATTTTACAAACATAATCCAACAATTCAAATATTACACATTATGTAAATGTGTACAATGATGTTTTGGATATTTACACTAAGCCATGGAGCTTTTTATTCTTTCATTTTCCATCCAGAATCCATTTTGATCAAAATTACCCCTAGGTTGAAGTTGATATGTATATGCTGCTCGTTTTTGAGTTGGTTTGGGATTAATTGAGTTGGTTTGGGATGAAACCCAAGTCACCAGTCAAAGAGTCTAATAACTACAAGAAGACGATCAGTCTTTGATATAATGACTTTGATCGTACTGGATTGAGATTTCCAACACAGGATACTTGGAAACTGATGATCTCCTGGGATTTTCATGCACAACGGTCTCTAGAGTTTACACAGAATGGTGTGAAAAACAAAAAACATCCGAGGAGCAACAGTTCTGCGGGCGGTAATGCCTTGTTGAAGAGCTGACAGGACGGCTATGGTAAGCACTCTGTACAATGTGCTGAGCAGTAAAGCATCTCAAAATGCACAACACGTCAAACCTTGAGGCGGGTGAGCTTTAACGGCACATCGGGTTCTACTCCTGTCAGCCAAGAACATGAATCTGAGGCTATAATGAGCACAGGCGCACCTAAACTGGACACTTGGTGACATTTGGAGAAATAAATGACCACACAATGTTTTTTTTTTTTATGCATTGCACTGCTGCTACATCATTGACTGATTGGATAACTGCATGAAAGAGCAGGTGTACAGGAGTCTCTATTAAGTGGCTGTGGAGTGTATTTACATCTCACCTTCGGTCACTGCATGCAACCTTGGGGTAATCATGGGCAATCAACTGTCCTTTTCCTCTCACAAGCTGACATGCTCATGCTGATTTCTCCTTTACAGTATCAGAAGGATTCGTCCGTTTCTATACACGCAGGCCACTCCGGTGCTTGTGCAATCCCTTGACATTTCGAGGCTCTACAGCCGGTCTGCCCCTGAGCTCCATTCGACCTCTGTAACTGATCCTGCATGACTTGTTTTCAACCAAGTTGATCCTCACACACCACTCCATTGTTACGCTCCCTCCACTGGCTGCTTCAGATTTAAAACACTGATGCTTGCCTACGTCACCAAAAACGGACCAGCACCCACCTTCCTCAACGCACTTATCACACCCCACACTGCACCACGCCCCCTCCGATCCTCCAGCACCGCTCGACTGGTCCCACCATCTCTCAGCGTACAAGGAAGGTATGCATCAAGCATGCTCTTCTGTTCTGGCACCGATGTGGTGAAATGAACTTCCCCTTCCTGTAGCTGTCCGAACAGCTGAGTGACTGGCAGTCTTCAAACAACGTCCAAACACCTTCCTCTTCCTGAAGTACTTCAATTAGCCTCAACAGAGTTTTTAGATTGATGGGATTCTTAGTCTGTGACCTAGTGAGCCAGTATCAGGATGTATTTATTGATAGAGACTTCAAAGCAGTTCAGTAAGCCGCTCCGGATAAGGCCGTCCGCCAAATGCCTTAAATGTAAATGTTTAAATAACAAAAATGGTGAAAGGCTGCCATTTTGTGCATTGATCCAGAAACTAAGAACAAGCACGTTTTGTTTTTTCCCGCATCCCTAACGATTTCTGTTAATCCACAAGTAATAAACATACATTTATCCTGTGCCTTATGACAATTATAAGAAAAAAGCTTCAAAAAAATCCATTTAATGGCTGCGACCCATAGCAGTGGTTTATTATATGATGCAGCTTCCTGCAAAAAGATAAAGCGTGAACACTGGTGCAATTAAAAGCACCGGCCTTGATTTCAATGCTAAAATACAGAACTGAATTTGGGAATTCATGTGAAACACCACGTCCAGAGCTGTATGATGGAATGCAAAGCTTTCTGAAAGTTTTTTTTTTTTTTTTTTTTCCCATCTTTAAATCATCTTTATCTAATGCTCAGGCTGAAAAACAAAAACAAAAACAAAACCCTACAAAGTATTCAGCGTCTGGAAATAACCGGCTTCGGACGCGTACACTCGGACGATTTAGGAATTAAGAGATTGAGAATATGCACAGTACTGAAGTGTAGAAACAGATCATTTAAGGTTTGGTTTGCAGGTGTCTTTATAACCAACAGGGGGCACTCTTCTCTTACTCGTCTCATACTTCTGAATGTTCTGCTTTTTCACTAAATCCTTAGAATAACTGTCAGAAAGAAAGAAAAAAAAAACATCTGTACACATTTTGTAACGGATTTCACTCTTAAAGGTCATATTCAGATATTTATATTAATATTAGTTATCTGACTGTGGGGGGATGCACAAAAAAATAATAAAAAGAGACAAAATATGCAATAATAATTCTTCATCATGTGACAAACATTATAACCTAAGTATTAAAGGGGATATATATATATATATATATATATATAAATATTTACCAGCGAGTCATAATCCAGAAATGAAAGGTCTTTGAGGGAGAAGCACGAGGCAGAAGCGTGACTACATCTTTCAACTATTTTCTTCCATCTTTTCTCTTTGAAAAGAATTCTCTCAGTCTCTATAATTCCACACACACACACACACACACACACACACACACACACATACCCAGATGCACGTAGGTACACAATTACAGCTTAGAAAACGATCCCAGCTTCCACTTCCCATCTGATAAAGGAAATGTTTCAGAATATTAAAAGTGAGATATTCTTCCTCATAATTAAACGCCGTTTCTGTGATAAGTCCCTGGAGATGCGAGCGGCTCTTTTCATAGCTGACTGAAAATGATATTTGCTGCGACCGATGAAATGAAGAGCGTAAAATGCGAATTACTAGAAACCGTTTTTACACGTCAATTAGCGCTTTATATACGTCAGTCAAAACGTTGAAAATGACACTTTCTGGACATAATAATGTAAATCCATTCAAAAACAAAAAACAAACCTAGGGCACACTGAAGCTGTGCCTCGGTCGAAAGCGTCGCATTCATTTTTTGTTATGATGGATATGTTAATCGTTTAGAGTGAAGTGGGTGCAAGACGATGCAAGAATAACATCCGCACAAATGAAGTCTTCAGAATTGGAAATCTTTTCCACGCCAGTCAGCGTCACGACGTGAAAACAGCGGAATGTTGTCTGCTGTGTGATCGTTTCTGATGTGTGATGTCCAGCTTCCTGTAACACCGTGTTAACAACACACACTAACAATAACGCCAGCACATGTTCCTAATGACTGTGCCACAACCTCAGGTTAGATGTGTGTGACTCAGAGGCCCTGCAGCCACACACACACACACACACACACACACACACACACACACACACACACTCTCTCTCTTTCTCCATGAACAAAAACACACAGTTGCTTTGCCTTTCTCTTTTTTCCCTAAACTGGTTGTAGCCAGTCGACATGTGTTTACTGAGGCCCCTGCTGAGAGGCACACTCAGTGCGTGTACACACACACACACACACACACACACACACACTCTATACACACCCCTTTTGCCCATTTTGACCATCCACATTAATGGGACATAAGAATGCCGGCGGCAGCAGTAGGAGCTCTGCACCGGACCCCCAGCTGTGCCTGGTGGCCCGCATCCCCCTACCCAGCATGCCTCACTCCGGGGAGCAGGTGAGCCTAACAGCCCTCCTCCAACATGGCTGTGTCTGCCGGCCACATGGGCTCGTGGAACGCTGCCCTCTAGCAAATGGGAGACCTGCACACAAAAAAAAAAATCGCTGGAAAAGGTCCGCCTGGGCGTTTTGGCGTCAGTGGGAGACAGAAAGCGGCAGATTGATGCATCTGTCAGCCATTTTGGAAGATGACAGATCGCCACAACTCAGGCTAATCGAAGGAGAGCTGACAAAGACGTCGGCTCAGCCTGCACTGGCACGTTCTGGCGTTCAGAAATGATGAGGGGGATAAAATGGCAACTCGACTCCTTGTCACAGTGACACTCCGCAATAGCGGCCCAGAATTGGAGCATCTGACAGATGTTGGCACGATCTGTCAATCTGGAACCGGTCGAGACGACGAAGGTGTGACAGTGAATCAAGCCATTGCTCTTATTCCCTTATGCACCCTGAGAAATACCCCCAAAGTGCTCCGAAACAAGTCCGAAATGCCCCAGTCCAGCCCTTCACCTGGCTTCCCCTGAGTTGTCCCATCATGCCCTGCTTCTGTGTCCTACTGTAATTCCACATATTGCTTGTAGCGGACACTAATCGCGCCCTCTGACGCTCGGTGCCGGCCGGAGCGGGTAACTGGTGGCTAAAGGGCCTAATTGCATTTGTCGGGCTGGAGCGGAGGGAGGGTGCCCACTGCCCTTACCCACTGCCGTTCTGCCATCCTGGCACAGACCCTCGGCTGCCCCGGGTGGTGCGGCGTGGCCATCTGGAGCCGACATCTGTCCCTGTGTTGATCGCGCGGGTTTTAGCACTTGATCAAACGCGTGGCGACAGGAAATTGCTCCTCTCCCCGCAGGAAAAGGCGCGAGGCTTATGCGGGGGTAATAGAGCAGAACAGAGAGGCCATGGAGGGAGAGAGAGAGAGAGAGAGAGAGAGAGAGAGAGCACTGCAGTAGCAACAGAGACACTACCATGTGAGGTGCCAAGTGTGTGTGTGTGTGTGTGTGTGTGTGTGTGTGTGTGTGTGTGTGCATTTCAGCCCAATCCAGAAACTTGACCATCACACAAACTCTCTTTCTCTCTCTCTAACCATCCTGGAAGGAGAAACAGCACTGAAATCTAAATCCTCTCAAACATGTCTGCAGTAAATGTGATGAAAAATGCTAAAAAAAATTAATAAAAAAAATAATAAAAAAAACTATTTTTGTTGTTGTTGATAGTCTTTCAAATTTTAGTCACATAGTGATATCTTAAAAAATAAAAAATCAAATAAAAAAGCATTCGAAGCAAAAGAAATGACTTCACTCTGTTTATTTGAGGAAGCCATTTTCGGCTGTGTAATTAGCTACTGATGTTTGGTATATTTTTTTATTTTATTTATTTTTAATTTATTATTATTTTTTTTTTTACAAACGCACAAATGATTCCTGTAAATAAATGGAGCAGATGGTAAGCGATTTCCCCCGTCTTCATCCAGAAAAAGAGCTTACTGCACCTTCGGAGGTCTCAGCCGAGTCATCGATATCGTTTTTAATTATTTGAATGTTTTTTTTTCCCCGAACAGCTGGTCGAATTAATTGAAATGCTCAAAACGCACGTCGGTAAAATTCTTCAAAACGACACGATATTTGCAGGCGTGTCTATTACGAGTCGACAAGTGGCAAAAACAAACCCCCAAAAAACTTTGCATTCTTGAAACTTTACAGTAAAATGCATGACAGTTTGTGAGCTGTGGTCGTCAGAGAAGCGGATAAAACATGCTAGAACATTCCTTTAAATATGTCAATAAAAAATATGGTATGCAACAAGAAAAAAGAAGTCTCATCCAGAAGAAACTGCTGAAACTAAATCATGGCTTCAGTAATGAATGAGGTCATATGATGAATACATATTTGTATATGTATATATATATATATATATAGCGCCTATGACAATAACATTTGAGTTTAACATTTGAGTGGGCAATGTGAAGACCAAAATATTTGCCCGAAAAAACGAGCTGAATGTGTGTACGAGCGTTTGTATTGCATGTGTGTATGTGTGTGTGTGTGTGTGTGTGTGTGTGTGTGTGTGGGGAACAATATGACCAGGGGAGGTGATAAAAAAATTATCAGCGAGTGTGTTTTCCTGTTTGGTTTTAATCTACATTTAATTAAATTCTTATCTGCTGTGTGCTTATGGCTGCATTTGAATGGAGCCTGTGCATTCATTATGAATGGTAAAATTGAAGCGGCTACATTGTGTGTGGTCCAATAAAGTGCCGCCGCACTCGCTCGCAAGAGGCACGTGCAAACAAAAAAAGAAAAAAATAAGTCAATTAAGATGGGTCTTTAAATTACGGCTGTATCAAAACAAGGGGCGGGGGGTCGGCACTCTATAACAGAAGGCTGACAGCTCCGAGTCGCAGCGCCGGTGTTAATATACATCATATTCCAGGCAGGCAGTTGCGTTAGGAGGGTTGCTTTATTGGAGAGCTCGACCTCCTGTTTCAGGTGATGATAGGGGGCTAAGTCAGAGAGGGAAACCGAAACAGGTCGAGGTAAATGGGTTCGTTACGAGTGCTTAGCTAATTACGTGTTGTAGAAGGTTAATGAAAGGAGAATAAATATGGATGATTGTAGGAATGCTGGAGAAAATCCAACATGGCAAGATTAAAAATGGGTTTCCATCACTGCAGTGCAGTTTAGCTCTAATATTACTTTATTTTAATGCTCAACTACTAAATTACTAAATCTCAGCTAACAATTTTTGTTTACTCTTTACTGACAGGTTGCATTTTGCTTTTAAATGATTAACAGAGTTGATTTAAAAAATTTTTTTTTTTTGCCAGAATTAGCAAATACACCACCTGTGATTAACTAGCATCCATGCTAATGGCATGATGACATTAAGGACATTATTTTTTTCAATTATAACTTGCTTTCAGTCTGTAATTTGGGCAATAGTGTTGCACTTTTAAAGTGACCTCATCAGTCAATATCACTTTCATATGAAAATAAAGAGCAAAAAAACCAGCAACCTGAGATTACTTTTCTTCAAAAAAATTAGATGAAGCGACTTCCTGTTGTGGAATATTTCATAGGGGTGAATGTGTTCATAACCTGTAACGGATGAGTCATGAAAAAAGCTGTTTCAAGAACGATATAAAATGGAGTCATTAATTAATGCGAAAAAATAATAAGACATTTGAAGTATTTTAATGATTGTATTCCGAGGTAACGTGCACTTACAGTGGACTGGGAGAGCGCTGTTGATTGTACGAAGGTTTTTATTAATATTATTTGTATACGTAGAGCTATTAATGTGAACCATGCACAGGATAATCGTAAAATTGTTAGTGCAATGTTGTTGATTTCATATAACGAGATGTAGCACAGCTCTGACAGCAGTGTGTCAGAAACTGTAAAGTTGTGCCTTTTTACTGCTGCGATGTTCCTCTATTCCTGCACTCCCTCCTCATGACCCAGCAATCACACGGGGCATTAGCCTGCCTCTGCACCTCCGTCTCCGAGTGTGCTTCTGTTGAGGATGAATGAGTGAATGACTGCTGCGTCTGAGAGAGAGGATCGTGGCAGATAATCGCTCCGCGGCGGCCGAGAGCTCGGATCTGCTCTTCTAAAATAATGTCGGGGGAGTGGAGTGGGTCCAGAAGCAGGTTATCTCCGCTCCGCTCTCTGTTTGCTGTTTAAATCTTAACGGGGACACGAGCGGCTGGCGAGAGCAAATATGTCTGGAGTGGGGAGGAACTGGAGTGGAAATGTTCTTGGGGAGAGATTAACCGAGGCGTGGGCCTAAGGAGATGAAACCCCGCTGTTGATATGGCTTTTATTCCTCTAGCGGAGGCGTGAAGGTAAAGGTGTGCACCTCGGGCTGTGTTTTTCTTTCTGTTAGTGCTGCGTCCGTGTACTTAACACTGAAACACTGCTAACAGTCAGAGGAGTGCAGACTGAGGAGGACTAGTGAAGGAGTCGTGTCCTGTCCTCCCAAACTTCTCATACATTTTAAAGCCCTAAAGTAGTCCCAAAAAAAGTGCTCATTATTTCAACTTAATAACTTACTCATTCAAGACAGGCCATCATGTTGTTATTTTGACTAGATATATCTCACTATTTCGACTTAATAGCCCATTAATGATTTAACTCAAGATATTATCTCATTATTTTGACTTAATAACTTGTTATTTAGAGATAGCTTGTTATTTTGACTTAATATCTCATTATTTCAAATTAACTCTCAGGATTTATTTTTTTTTAACTTAATATCTCGTTATTTAATAACTAGTTCATTCAAGATATTATCTCATTATTATCACTCAATATCTCATGATTTCATCTTACTAAACTTGTTATTTAAAGATAGCTTATTATTTCAACTTAACTGGTTAATTTGAATTACCTCATTTTCATCTTAACAACTCATTATTTAAAGGTAGTGTATTATTTTGACTTAATATATTGTTACTTCAATATGGTATCTCATTTTCGACTTAATAGCTCATGAATTATTTAGTTCAATATAGTATCTCATTTTCAACTTAACTCATTGTTTAAAGATATTTCGTTATTTTTACTTCAACTTAATAACTTGCTTTTTTAAGGTATTTCAACACCTTATATCAAATTTATTTAATATTATTTATTGAATGTTATAATTAAGAATTCTTATCCTGAATGCGGTTTCCCAGATAGTAAATAAGCCAGATGTTGCTTCTGTTACACATATACGTCTAATGCTATATAATTCATTTAAATGTGTTCAGGTTTTGACTCCTAACAGTTAAATTGATGGAATTCTACAATGGTCACAGCTATAATTCTATAATTTGGCCATATGAATTTGAGATGCTTTTTTATTCAATATCATATACCATAACTCCACTAATTTATGCAAATAGATTAGTCTTACTGATAGATTGTAGGCTGTTAAATATTAAGTCAAAATAACAGGATATAAAGTCAACATAACGACAGCACTGTATTGTGGTTCAGGAGCAAGAGGATCTCATTCAATGTCCTACTATTCTAATGACGTCCTACGAGAAGGTATGAACCGTATGAGTCAAATGTAAAAGTTTTATGTAACAGTTTTAAAAGTTATTACCCCAATTCCAAAAAAAAAAAGTTGGGACGCTGTG
This sequence comes from Stegophilus panzeri, assembly GCA_024331685.1. Taxonomy (NCBI): domain Eukaryota; kingdom Metazoa; phylum Chordata; class Actinopteri; order Siluriformes; family Trichomycteridae; genus Stegophilus; species Stegophilus panzeri. Next base: position 16,076,226 of record JANDJT010000131.1, on the reverse strand, counting down.
TAAAATGTAAATGAATGTAAATAAAAACAGAATGCAATAATTTACAAATCTCATAAACCCATAAGTTATTCACAGTAGAACATAGAAAACATATCAAATGTTTAAACTGAGGAAATGTACCACTTTAAAAAAAAAAAAAAAAGGTAATTTTGAATTTGATGGCCACAACATGCCTCAAAAAATTTGGAACGGGAGCAACAAAAGGCTGGAAAAGGAAGTGTTACTAAAATTGGCAACAGTTCAGTAACATGATTGGGTATAAATAGAGTATCTTAGAGAGGCAGAGTCTTTCAGAAGTAAAGATGGGCAGAGGTTCACCAATCTGTGAAAAACTGCGTCTACAATTTGTGGAACAATTTCAGAATAATGTTCCTCAATGTAAAATTGTGAAGACTATGAATATCTCATCATCTACAGTACATAATATAATCAAAAGATTCAGAGAATCGAGAAATCTCTGTGCGCAAGGGACGAGGGTGAAAATCAATACTGCGTGCCCGTGATCTTCGGGCCCTCAGGCGGCACTGCATTAAAAACAGGCATGATTCTGTAATGGAAATCACTGTATGGGCTCGGAAACGCCTCCAGAACTCATTGTCTGTGAACACAGTTTGCCGTGCCATCCACAAACGCTGGTTAAAGCTCTACCATGCATAGAAGAAGCCATATGTGAACATGATCCATAAACGCTGTCGTCTTCTCTGGGACAAAGCTCATTTAAAATGGACCAAGGCAAAGTGGAAAACTGTTCTGTGGTCAGACGAATCGAAATTCTTTTTGGAAACCATGGACACCGCGTCCTCTAAACTATAGAGGACTAAAGAGGAGAGGAACCATCCGGCTTTTTATCAGTGCTCAGTTCAAAAGCCTGCATGGATGGTATGGGGGTACATCAGTGCCTATGGAATGGGCAGCTTACACATCTGGAAAGGTACTGAAAGGTATACACAGGTTTTAGAGCAACATATGCTTTCATCCAGACTCCATCACATTTTTACTTCTGAGAGACTCTGCCTCTCTAAGATACTCTTTTTTTTAATACCCAATCATGTAACTGACATTAACCTAATTAGTTGTAAAATCTTCCTCCAGCTGTTTCTTTTTCCTAACACTTACTTTTCCAGCCTTTTGTTGCCCCCCGTCCCAACTTTTTTGAGACTTGCTGTGGGCATCAAATTCAAAATGACCTTATTATTTTTCTTAAAACGGTACATTTCCTCAGTTTAAACATTTGATATGTTTTCTATGTTCTACTGTGAATAACATATGGGTTTATGAGATTTGCAAATCATTGCATTCTTTTTTTTTATTTTATTTACATTCATTTACATTTTACACAGCGTCCCAACTTTTTTTGGAATTGGGTTTGTAAATCATTTGGCTATGCTATGTTAACTAATCAATTCTCTCTAAAAACCTGAAGCTATTAATTTGATGAATTTGCATTTGGTCTGCTTTAGGTGAAAAATCAGACCTGCTACAGCTAAACTGTACCATGTTCCCACCTGAGTATGTATAACTTCTATCAATAAATAAAATAGTCTGCCAAATAAATAAAAAATACATGTAATGAATAGTTGGCTGTTTTGAACGTATCCTTCATACATCAGTTTCTTTATCATCTATAGAGATGTGTGTAATACAGTCTCATAAGCTCCACAGATCCACACGTACACACCCCTGCTGGATACATTAGCAAGACCACATGGAGACACTGTGATACTTACGCACATGAAGTAGGTCAAAGAAATAAATTCTCCAGCTCTCTTATGAATATGAATGTGTTACTTGGTGGCATTGCAGCAGGGGATTGCACTTTTCTGAGGCTTGTAATAATAATTAATAATAAAAACGAATAAGTCGGTGCCTTTCTCGAAGCCAAGGTTGAATGCTGAATATCAAGGGCACATATTCGCAAAAAAAAAAAAAAAAAAAAAAAATAGCTAGGAGAGGAAAGTTTTGAACTGGGCTTCATGAGATGCGAATTAGAGATGTTCTTAAATAACCACACACACACACACACACACACACACATGGGCAAAACACTCACGCTCAGCATGCCAGTGGATGTGTGTGGTGTGCCGTACTGTCAGGACGGCTCACTCGCTGGACTTTCAATTGTCTTTGTAATTGACCACTGGCACGGTCGAGGACTGCTGTCACTTGTTCGTTATCACTTGTTCCTCGGAGCCGCCTCGTGCCGATCACACACACTGCGCCGCTTCATTACCATCATAAAGCTCTGCCTCGACAGCGTCACGACACCCGCAACCTTTATTTGCACACGCTAAAACAAAGAGTGTGGAAAAGAGGAAAGACAATTACCTGTGTTTTTATTTGCCAGATAATATATGCGCTACTTACAGCTGTTTGAATATTCATTTTAATTTTTTCCTTTTTTTTTTTGTAACCCAGACCTCGAGGTGACATGAGTGATATTTCTGCGCTCCACATACGCCGACCTGAATTTGAAGAAATGTAAATCAGTGTATAGTTAAAACGCTCCTTGCTAAGTTGCGAGGCTGGGTTTGAATATGGGATATTTCCGGACAGTTACTGGAGCGAGAAACAAAGCGGTGTCAGTCAGTGCCACGCCGCTGCCTGGCTAAGCTAAGCTGCTTTACACTGACACTCTTCGCAGAATCGGCTCCAATCCGGTCTTCCTCTGAGAAAGCAACCTCACACACACAGGGATGAAGGTGGAGGGTGGGCTTTGGACACACACACACACACACACACACACACACACACACACTGGCTGATGGCTGGATGTGTCGACTTCATCAGGGGTGAAATGATGCCCCACACACCTCATTAAAGAGCCTTTGACGTACTACGCCTTTAATGCTGCTGTAGTCTGCTCTAAATCACTCTAAATGTCAAACCAGGGCTCAGCACTTCACACTGGTGGCTTAGTGAAGCACAAAACACTGACACCATTTCTGCTCTGACATGCTGTAATATCCCAGGCATTCTAAAAAAAAAAAAAAAAAAAAAAGTAAAAAGATATCTAAAAAGACTGCCACACAGATTCAAAAATGACATTTCTGACATGTTGTAACGTCTCTATAAAAACATTCTAATAAAACTTTTAAATATATAAATAAATCAAATCAAATCAAATCAAATCAAATCAAATTTCTGACGTTATAATGTCCCAGGGATTTTAAAAGAGAAACGTTTAGAAAGACGTCCCTGATGATTAAAAAAATTAAATTAATTATACGTTCAGACGTGTCATAATGTCCAAGGCGTTTTAAATACAAACATTTGAAATGAAGTCCTTACTGATTAAAAAAAAAAAAAAAAATCGAATCAGTTTTAATTTCTTACGTTATAATGTCGCATGGATTTTAAAGAAAACCTTTTTTTTTTTTTTTTTTTTTTTAAATGTCCGTAATGAAACAAACAAATAAACAAACAAACATGTCCCAGGCATTTTAGAATCTTTTTAATAAATAGATAGATAGACAGATAGATAGATAGATAGACAGATAAGTAGATGTTGTAATGGCACAGGCATTTAAAAACAACAACAACAACAACAACACAATTTAAACAAGCATCCCCCCAGGAAAAACAAACCTTAATCCATGGTATTTACATAATCTATTAACCATTAGATCATTAGTTACTAATGGGAAAACAGTAAATGGAAACCATTAGGCCAATTCCCATTAGGAAGTTTTTTTTTTTTTTTGCTCATCAGCATGGATGGGTTTTTAAATATTTTGGTTTAAAAGCAGGGATATTACGGGATGTTAATGAGACGGCCAGAGACCTGAAGTTAAATAATGTCCGAAACATCGTCTGAGGGCAGGTCAGTGGTGACCAGGACTACTTTAAACTGGACCAATAACAATATCTCACACCAGACCAACTCATTTCTGGTCATTTTATTCTCACTAGTTTAAAAAGAAGGTATCTGTGTGAGTGAACACTGGGCGAATGAAAACCTTCAAACTCTGAACCAAACTTCTGTCTCCGGGAAAAAAAAAAAAACAACAACAACAACACCCAACTTAAATATGTTGTTCACTCTAACTGGGTTTTCCTCTCACTCCTGATGAGAAGCAACATCCCTCACTCGTCCGCCTGAGAGCCAAGCGAGCGTGAGCGTGAGTGAGAGAGACTGCGGCTGTTTATTAATAATGAATTTGGAGTTTTGCGTGGAGGAATGTTATCGCCTGGCGCACAATCCCAGCCAACAGTTTGCCCTGATGGGCTAGCTGGGTTCCTCATTAGTCCAACATATTTAATCCATAAGTTTCTTATCAAATGTCACACCTGCATCTCCAAATGGCATTTCCACATTCAGTGGCATGTGTTTGGGAGATGGCGCTCCAAGGTGCTTGGGCGAGATTAAGCGCCCGGCAGTGAGAGCGAGCTTACTTTATCATTTTGCGCGTCTGGAAGGAATCCAAGCAGTTTTTGTCTTGCTGTTGTAATTAGAAAGCCTTTTAAGTGATAACGCCTGCATCGGAATATGAATATGGAGCGATCAGCCTTGCTCCGTTCTCTTTTTTTTTCCCCCTTCTTCTTCTTCTTTCCTCTTTTTAATTGTTGAATCCAAGTTTTTGTTGCATGGTGAAGCAAGGATTAACTCTGACTTCAGAAGTTTAATGAAAGACTTAAAAGTAGGCAAACACTCCACTGGGGAAGATGAGCGTTGTTCACCCATTTTAACTCTCAACATGGTGGGGTCCCCCCCCCACCTTAAGTAAAATCAAACGACAGCCATGACCAGAATGCTCTGTGGTTAGTTTGCAAATACAATAGGTGTCTCTCGTCTGTAGCTAAAACACGTAGCGGTGTTTCTAAACACGACAAAACCTCACCTTTTCACCGTCTGAGCTTTAACTTCCATTTATCTATATTAAAGCAATCCTTTTAGAGCTTTTAGAGGATATTCTCCGACTGGTAAGTGACAGAAATATTTTATTTAGTCTTTCAGTGCAACTTTAAGGTGTCTCATAGATAGATCGAAAGAAAGGAAGGAAGAAAGAACCGCAGAAACAAGTCAGTGGGAGCAAGAAAGAGACAGAGAAACATAGCGAGTGAGCCAGAAGGTGTGGTCTTCTCCAAGTCCCTGGTGTGTGTCCAGAAAAGCTGCTATGCATCGGGCCAGAGATAAGTACAAAACTGAGAAGTATTGATCCAGTAATAGTGGTGCGCGACACCTTAACCTTACAGCATGAATGTCATAGCCTCTTATCCCTGGCCTCTTAACATGGACCGCCTATCACACAGAGTCCATCAGAGGCCTGCGTTACACCCCTCTCACACTCTCTAAATCTCCCAAATCACCACTCTGAGGCATCGGTTAGTTCCTCACTTTTCGACAGAAAGAGGGAAAAGCCGAGCCACAGTTCAGTAAGGGTGTATCGTAATGGGGAAAATGGGGTTCTGCGTTACAATTCTTCCAGATTTCATAGGAAGTGGACTAGATACACTATATTCTCACCTCCGTGGTTGAACAGATCATCGCATTTTCCCCTCTATAAAAGTAGCACCTCGATTTCAATTCCTCAAGCAACAGATCAGCACCAGGTGCAGCCATTTTCTAATAAACTCCAACCCTGCCCTTGAACACCGTGGATGTGAATATAAAAATGCTTTTAAATGCAGGAGCCTTGGATCTCTTACAGTACATCCACATTCGCCAACGCACGATGCCAAAAGCATCACATCATCTCTTCACCATGCAAAGATAGTAAAAGAAAGACACTCTTTCCTGTAGTATACAGAACTAAATTATAATATGTGAGGAACGAAATATGCCAGGGTGTGCTCTTATATTAAAATAATCCACGACGGAGTGGGGTTCGTGTCGATCCGTTACCAATCTGCTTTTTACCCATTTATAATTACAGTTAATGTTGTGGTAGCTCCTGTTATCACTTGCGTTATAGCAGCTATAAAAAAAAATTTTAAAAAAAATTGTTCGTTCCCCAGCCTCAATATGTTCTCTCTTTTGAAGTTATAAAAAAATGAATCCTTGTCATGTTACTGAGAAAAGTCCTGAAGACTTTCCCATGGTGGAAAACTTACTAACCTTTACAAAAGTGCTGAAACTGGAGACTCATTCCATAAATGCTAAACAAAAATCTCCTTACAGAGAACGTCACGACACCAATGATTGTACATTAAACTTGTTTTTTTTTAATCCAATTATTAAGCACGTTGTACGCCATTGACGTACCGGTGAACGAACTGTTACTATAGAAATGGTAACATTGGAATAACCATGTTAATATAAACCTATCACTACTGTCAAAGCTGCTGTTATAGAAAATTAATCAACACCTTCTGATTCAAGAATTCAGCAGCACTGTACAAATATAGCTATGTTGTGATGTCTTAATGTTAAGACAGAAGTCAAACTATCCTTTTTTTTTTTTTTTTTAAATAATAGATTTGAGCGATTGACGATTAGGTGACGCCAGAGAAAAATGGCTGCCATTTGATGATCCCAGACTATGTACTGTTGCCTAATTACTTGTATGCCGATACTGTATATAGTGTATTCTTTTATAACACATTGCCCTGCCATATTGGATTTGGGGATTTAATACGGGTCTGATGCATTTAAGCATCAGTGACAATTCCCTGGGCCTGCCATCAAAAGGCAAGGGGTTATAAAAAAAGGAAAAAAACAAAACAAAAAAAGGTTGTTAAGAGTCGAATTTTATTTTGTCTCCACTTTCTTTTGTGTTTCTGTCTCTTTTTATAAGAGAAACAGCAGTAGTAAGTGACAATAATGAAAATATAACGAATAAGCCATTTCTGCCTCCACTATAAAAGCATTGCATGTCACCAAATGCTCAGATTATATGCAAATGCTGTTTCATAGCTCGCAGGCGGCTCAGATCCGGCCTCGCTCGAGCCAGATCAGCCGACAGCAACTTCCCTTAGCTCCTAATGAGATATTAGGAGATATATAAATATATATTATGAGATATGCATTTAGCATGCTGCTTTGTAGCGCTGTAGTTGGGGAGTTGTGCAGTGACTTGGAGCCCTCCATATGTAACGTAACTAGCTGTTCAACACCAAACACATGTACAATCATGTACATACAGTATACACATGTAGGTGAAGAGTAGATTTGTGCAAAAGGGGTCCTGCTTGATTTCAGACCTACAGACAAGACTGAGTGGACTACACAGCACACACCAGGTACTCCCACATGTATTTCATACTCACACCCTCATTCTATTGCTTTTTCCTAGCTGTGAAAAAATGAGTGTTAAATGTACCTCGGCTAAACAAAGGGGCTCATCAGCGATAGCCTGCACAATCAGTCTTCTCATCAGCGTCGGCTCGAACTTTCAGTGCCAAGTCCACGCTACGCTCACTTTCTCCTTATAAAAAGCCACATCCTCTTGTTTTCAAAGCTCTGTGATTCTCTCATTGTGAGTCTTTAAACAGGGAAAAAAAAAGAAAAAGAAAAGGTATGGGCACGGCTCGTTAGCTGAGGTTGCTGCGTATTGTCTCATCCGCTGAGATCTGTGCGTCAAGGAAAGAATAGGTGGAAGATTAGGATTGTGCATACGCCGCTGGTCTGAAATGAAGAGGTTAACACTGAGTAAGATAAGAGGCAGATGGGGAGAGATAGCAGAGACTGTGCATGAGAGAGAAAAAGAGGAGAAGAGAGTGTGTAGATTGGGGCTTAGACACTATAAAGCTCTGTTATTATCAATTAGGCAGAGGTTGTTCCCACTGCCTTGACAGAAAAACTCTCATTGGGGGGAAAAAAAAAGGGACGAGTCAACTGATTAGGATTTCTTTGAGAAAATACGCCAAATAGAACTCACCCAATGTGACTTTCTGAAAGAAACTAGCTTCATTAAAACCACCAATAATTGAGTATTTAAAGGATGGACACAACGTAAAAGACCAATTTAACTTGAAGGTCATGACGGACTCAAGAAGGCAACTATTTCAGGCTCTAAAGGTCTGGTATTGTGCATCCTTAGGTTTTGATATACCATTTTATATCATTCATGCTTTGAAAAGAGGGAATTGCCTTTTGCATACCCAAGGTCACTTAACAATTAGAAAAAAAAATGAAACAGAGAGATAATAACAATAAAAACAACAGGCAAAAAAGCAAGCAAGTTCTTTAAAATCTGCTGCTGAGATTGGAATCACAGGTGCGCTGGACACTCCCCTCACTGCCTGGGTGAACACCAGGCACCACCGCTCCAAACACAGCACCATGGATCCCCAGAGGCCAATTCGAAAATAGCCTCCCCAAGACTGGACTGGAATGAAGGCACCAAACAGCACAAACTGAGAGTTAAAGCAGTGGACATGCCAAAAGTGATCAAGTGCTGCACCCGATCAATGGCCTGCAGACGCACATCATGAAGCAAGGTCAGAGAAACTCTACTGTTCAAATTCAGGGCCACTGGAGCTCCACCGCAACAACTGGCAGCCAGCGAACCCGACCAATGACCAAAGACTCTTGCGAAACAACCTTTCAGAATCGGAAACAAAGATACATTCAAAGTTCAAGGTTCTGACTCTGATGAGCAACGTTTAAGTTTAGCACTTTCTTTTTTGAGCATTGCCTCCTTTAGTATCACTACTCCTCAAGGTAGTTACGAGATGATTGGGATCTGATGTATCCTAGAACAAGAATGAAAAGATTTCAAAGAGGACTTCCTCGTGTACCAGAATGTTACTGTAAAGTCAAACCTCAAACGTCAAGGTGAACATATGGCATTCCTTTTTCCTGTGCAAATTTGAAGACTCCTGTTGTGATTAGACTAGCTCTTGTAAATTTGCAACCACGAGGGAACAAGTATGGCATGGTAGAAGAAGGGAGGTGGGGGGAGGGTAACCAAGAGTGAAAGAGAGTAAGAGAGATGACGATGAGGAAGAAGAAGAAGAAGAAGAAGGAGAAGAAGAAAGCTGGCACGCGGGTTGAGGCCATGCCAGTTCTGTCTGCGCCATGCGGAGAGGCAGGGGTGGAAGGTGCCAGCGTGTGCTGGGCGAGGAGGAAAGATCAAACAACAAGGGCTGCAGATCTGCACCAATCTGCTCTGTATTAGCAACCCAGCCAAGGAGCAGCTGAACCAGCCACCGGCCTACATGGGACGAGGACATTGCTAAAACACACACACACACAATCTTGTACTCCAATTGCATTTATATAGTTCCCTACTCAAAAGCATGAAGAAACTACAGAGAAACCCTTAAATTAGGATAACCTTAGTGTACACACTTGAGAACAGAACAACGTGGTAGAGACCTGTATTAAGGCAACCTGCAAAGCAAAGAGAAAAAATAAAATCTAATACCATTTAACATCTTGCCATACAATGTTTCTGACAGGATAGTAAAAAATCTGAACATAAGGCGATGCCTCCGAGAATCCGCTCACTTCCAGCAGAGACAGCACCAGCCTGATTTGCGAAGAGCCCAAATGGCTGCATTCTGCTACGGTGATGCTAGAGTTTGGCGGACGTGTGAATCGATGGTGCTAAGCTCTCGTGGGCAGCCTAGTCTCAGGTTCACTTCGCGGTGCCGCAGTCCAGATCCGCAGACGGAGAACGGGCGCCTCTCCCACCATCTTCTCCTCGTGCACAGATGGTGGAACGAGACAATATGCTTTCCAAAAAATCTCCGCTGCTTTTGGTCCGCCCCAAAGACACCAGATCTGATGGAGCGCCGCTACGGCACGGAGAGGAGCGAGAGCCAAGCACGTCACTGGAGATTGGTGGCAGGATGCGGGTGTGTGTGCATGGTATGTGGGCAGTGTTGTGCTCGTCAGAACGATGGAGAGGGATAAAATATACATGGTGGATGTTGACACATGGTTACTTGATGATATAGCTTTAAGACAAATCAATGCTTTAAACAAATATTAACCCTTGAAACAAGCGATGAGAAGACTTGGTCTGCAAAATAATACAGGTAATACTAACTTCTAACAAGAATTCTGTAAATGTAGGAAGATTCTAGAGGGGAACCCCTGAGGTTTCTAAGTAGAACCCCATAACAAAAATGATTCCAGGTAGGACCTTTTTAGGAAAATAAGATCCCTTTACAATTCAAAGGACGCTTAAAGAACCTTGAACTGGTTCAGTATGCTTTCTTTTACACTTTTCTTCAGGTCTAACATCATGTTTTTTTTGTTTGTGTTGTTTTAACAATAATAATCACATTCTTAAACCAGATGTTGGGGACGTCTAGCCTGGATATTACAACATTCAATATTAGCACAGGCTTTATAGGCTTCCCAGTAGAACCTAATAAAGAAGCTTGTTAATATCCCTTCCCTATCCACAGTACTGTTAAAGAACCCTATGCAGCCTAATGTGTGACCCTTCTAATATCCAGTGTAGACATCCCCAACATCTGGTTATTATTGATATTATCAAAATGACTTCTTCTGCACTTAACACTAAAAGCAAAAGTCATCTGAACTCCAGATAAGTATAAAAAGCATAGAGATGTAGTGTAAAATCATTTGAAAAAGGAGAATTCCAGACATTTTTGAAAGGGTTAATAACGAAGCCATATGCCATAAAATAAAATCTCAGAAGAATCCCCAGGACCAATGAGAAAGCAGGTGAACGGAGTAGACTTGGCCTCCAGGGTAATGTGGAAAAGGTTCACCGTCTCCATCTTTTGTGCCCCAGCTCAGGCAATTAGACCCAGCTTGGTGTTTTCTAAGCGGAGCAGGGAACAAGGTAGGTGTGTGTGTGTGTGTGTGTGTGTGTGTATGTGTGTGTGTGTGTGTGTGTGTGTGTGTGTGTGTGTGAAGTGAGGAAAAGTCAT
>JANDJT010000131.1:16041589-16055087 GCA_024331685.1 Stegophilus panzeri | reverse complement strand
GCCAGAGGACGCAAAGCAGCCCCAGAGCATCACCGAGCCACCACCATGCTTGACTGTGGACAGAGTGTTCTTTCTTCATTCTTCGTGTGGTAAATGGTAAATGGCGCACTTATATAGCGCTTTTATCCAAAGCGCTATACACTGTGTCTCATTCACCCATTCACACACCAATGGTAGCAGAGCTGCCATGCAAGGCGCTAGCTTGCCATCGGGATCAACTTGGTAGAGCGGGTTGTCCACTAATCGTAGGGTTGTCCACAAGGTGGTAGAGCGGGTTGTCCACTAATCGTAGGGTTGTCCACAAGGTGGTAGAGCGGGTTGTCCACTAATCGTAGGGTTGGAGGTTCAATTCCCAGCCCACGCGACTCCACATGTCAAAGTGTCCTTGGACAAGACATTGAACCCTAAGTTGCTCCCAATGGCAGGTTAGCGCCTTGCATGGCAGCTTTGCTACCATTGGTGTGTGAGTGTGTGTGTGAATGGGTGAATGAGACACAGTGTAAAGCGCTTTGAAACCACTAAGGTTAAAAAAGCGCTATATAAGTGCAGACCATTTACCAACACCTGTTTTGAATATTTGTGCTGTTGTGAGGGATTCTATTCAGGGGGTTGAATCATTGTGAAACTGGAGATTATTACATTATAAGTTGCACTTTCAGTTGAATTTGGGGAAACCACTTGAAGCATTCGTCGTGTTGAACTATTTCAATTGCTTGTGTTTGATTTGTTCATCGCAAACAGCTGAAAGTCTGTACATTTTGACAATAAACCTGATTTACACTGGGGGTGGAATCATTTTGATTGCACCTGTGTATATGACAATTTTAAGTAAAAAACCAATCTAAAAATATGAATATGTTTTTAAAAATGAATGGATGAAAGGATTAAACTCTCCTGGGTTTTTCAAAGAATTATATTCAAATGTATAATATCTAAATTTTTATTACTACATGAGTCAGTAAAATAACGTGCAATATAGTAATATCTCTGGTGTTTCTGAAAAAATCAATCAATTAATGTTTTTATATAATTGATAATTTGTTCAGTTAAAGGTGCAGTTCATCATTTGAATTTTATTATAGACCTTTGCATTTCTATGCAAAAGACTTTGTTCTTTTCTTCATTTCAAGCCTCTGTTTGCATTTTTTTCTAGCCCAAAAATGAGCTGCATCCTCAGCCAGCCCAAAGAATACTGCTCAGCTCAACAGCTTCAATTCCATTCAATTTTATATGTAAAGCACTTTTTAACTGGATATACATTTAAATCCCCAAGCCAGAGGCAACAATGGCAAAGAAGAATCTCCCTTGTCATCCTCTTCTGGCTGACACCGGATAGTCTGATTATAAATCATTACAGTATACAGGTGGAGAACTGACTACGCAAACAGGACTACGTTTGTGCAGATTGTGAATAAAAGTCCTGAGATGAGCACAGGAAAATCTTTATGATTACAGCAGCAGCTCTTAGGTACGAATCTAGAGTCTGCAGGTGAGATTATCCTGTGATGCAAAGCAGAGTTTTGGGGACGTGCAAATATCTTCAGGCATATGTAGTTTCATGAAATGGGTGGAGACTTGCCCAACTGCAATTCCTCTCATGAGCAGCAGAGGGCTCAAATTAAAAACCATTAAATTATCATCTCTTTTGGTGAGACTGTTGGTGATTCTTGGGCTCATCAATAGCTGCAGTTGAGTTCATCTGCTATAAATTTTCATGATCCACAATAAGCCATGATGACCTCTGGCGTGTAAAGTTTATGAGAGCATTATAGCCCCTTTATGGCACCATTCACAGAGACTGGACAGATGGTGCCATCCAACATCTCTCTCTCTCCTCTACAATATAACACACACCATGTGTGTTCCACACTCCGCACACTGCCCCAATACAGTATTAGCAGAGTTTCACAGGACCGGGTGTGTCCTCATGTTGCTTCCACCACTTCTTTAGCATGAACAGCAACGGCTGCTGAAAAGAACGACCTACTGTAGAAAGTGAAAAGGAGAGAGAAGCGGTAGTATAGAGATAGTATAACATCCCTCTCTGTACACGCGCGCACACACATATGAGGATGGATGGCGCTGTCTAGGCAAGCAGACACACTCTGTCATCCCGTTTCGTGTACCTACAGCAAGGCTGCACTCCATGTCCCGTCACACCTCCTCGGAGAGGTCACGAGTGTGTGTCTTTCTCTTTCTCTCTCTCGCATACACACGTCGGGAGAGACACAGCATCCTGAAACCATAAACACAGCCGCTGTTACAATACAAATCCAGTTTTAATGTTGTTGCCCTTTTGTGGTTTCCATGTAGTCCCATTTTCAACACAAACACAAATATACACTATAATTAAAGATATTAATCCAGGAAGGCAGACTGGTGCATCGTACCAGAGCCCAAATATACAGTGCTGTGAAAACGTATTTCCTGTTTTGATTTTTTTTTTTTGTATGTATCTCATAGTTTTAGATCTTCAAACAGAATACAACATAAAACAAAGACAACCTGAGTAAACACACAATACAGTTTTTATAAATTTTTTTATTGAAGCAAAAAAAAAAAGTTATCCAACACCTATGACCAATGTGAAAAACTAATTGCCCCCTTAAACTTAAAATCTGGTTGTGCCACCTTTAGCAGCAATAACTGCAACCAAACGCTTCCAATAACTGGAGATCAGTCTTTCACTTACTTCTAGGACTAGGACTTACTCCTATGATTTGGATCATTGTATTGCTGCATAATCCAGTTGAGCTTGAGTTTCTATTTATAGAGTGAAGACCGGACATTCTCCTTTAGTATGTTCTTGTAGAGATCAGAATTCATGTTTCCGTCAATTATTGCATGTTGACCAGGCCCTGAAGCAGCAAAGCATCCCCACACCATCACACTAACACCACCATGCTTGACCATAGGTATGATGTTCTTTTTGTGGAATCCAACCACATTACAGTCCCTGTGAATCAGAGTGACTCAGCCGCATTTTTAAATAGCTAATAGTGTGTAGCTTACTTCACAGCCCGGGCTAAGCCGTACTTGACAGTACCATGGATTTTTATAATGTTTGGGGCGGGACACTTCAGATTCTAGAGAGCATTTGATTGGACAGAAAATCTGATGAAAAGCTGAAGTGCAGAATGATGTCATCGAAACTGTTGATCCGTATTGGTAGTAGAGAGAGAGAGAGACTGTATATTTTGAATGCATATATCTTCTAAATGCGAATTTTGTTATTCTTTTTGGAACACACTAGCTTATAGATAACCTTAAGCCTAACATATTCATACTAATAGCCACAGAACTCCAATTTTGAAATTCTGATTTCATGGGGACTTTAAATTTGTAAAAAAAAAAAAAAATACTAAATTCTGAGATAAATCTATAAAGAAAATGCAACTTACAAGGGTTACTGCATCATTATATATGTATATAAGAGCCTATCAGGATCAAGATTTATCATGGAAAGGGGGCAGGGATTTGTATTTATGGGGGCATTTCTAATTAGCATATTCATAGAATCTGGATTTATTCATGAGAGTTTGTGTGTAGACTTTTCTGAAAATTCTCCAAACAAGTTTGGTTGACTTTATATGTTTTAATATTATATATGTTGATATTTTAAGCCATTTTATTAACATCAAATATAATGTACGTACTACATATTTTCTTGTAAATACAGATGCATTTAGATCAAAACAACGTTATTTCATTAGAAGCCCACTTCAATGGTCTAATAATAGTCTTCACTATATGGTAAAATTAATAAATCCGACCTTATTTCTGTTACATTTTATAGATTATGTGATGATGTTGTCTGTGATATTAAGAAATTAACAAGGAAAGCTTACCTGTAAGCCCTTCATTCAGCTTTCTAACACCAGACCTCCACATTTAATCAATTTTTTATACTCTAAATACACATTGGTCTCTAAGCACTACCAAAAACAGCATATAATCACATTAGCTTTTGCAGATTTTTATTAGAAATTCTCTATTGTGGGCGTGCCGTGTGGAGTGACAATCGACCAGTCGTAAAAAAAAAAAAAGATCCTAAATCCACTTATCCTGATCTCCAAATATGCTGGGAGATAACCACCATAATGCACTTTAAAAAAAAAAAATGAGTCACAGAAGGAGAACGTGGGAGGATTTTCCTGATTTAGAGTCTCTATCTTCACTCTTTAAACACACAATTGCATGTAGAACTGAAGTGTGGAAAAATTACAAAATGTTTAGGAAGATACTGTCCTGCGCAAAGTGGAGTTAAAACGTAACGATTAGGGCGTTCGAAAATGGAAAGTGGAGATCTTATATAAGTCCTAATGCAACCTTGAAAGCTCAAGGAAAGGACTGATATATATTTTGTTCAGTTTGCTGATCTATTAGCCATTACCAGAAGGTTTGCATGGGGGTGGATGTGTGTATGTGTGTGTTCTGTTAAAAGCTCCTGCTCCCACATTGACACAGAGCGTGCCAATCGATACACAAGCATTTCTCACCATCGATTATATAATTATGCTGGGTTAAATCATCATGCCCACGCAGGCCTTTAAAAGATGGACTCCACACACCCTATATATACACACACACACACACACATACACTACACACTACACACACAAAGCTGTGGCACTCCAGGTTGCAGGTACTTCACAGGACTGATTAGGATGCCACTGGGGTGCTTTACATCACTCTTATTAGCCCCTGTGCTACACAATAGGATCATAATTAATGGCAGCAGCAGGACCCTGCTTGATCTTTACACGCTACTCTCTCTCTCTCTCTCTCTCTCTCTCTCTCTCATTCTCTCTTGGCTTTTCTATCTCTTATAAGTCTTTACCATAGTCTAAACCATAGGCAATTCAGAAATCTTCTTGCACAACATACAGTTTCGTATTTGAATGAAAAATATCAATGGAAATAACTGCATAAGAACGACTTTAACTAAGTAATTTTTCCTGTAATTTTCTCAACCTCCCCTAAAACAAAACATCAGATTAAAAAGGCGTGAAAAACGCCTCACACTATGCTGCAGCAACGTTATGTTTTATTTGTAAGATACACATTGTGCAGTGCAATTCGTTTTCATTTTGAAGAACTACCAAAAAATCCTAGCATGAAATTTCTTGGTAGTAAGCATTTTGATAGTGTGTTACACTGTATCTCATATAACATTGTCTAATTTTTAAGAAGTTTGATTTTCCCCTTTTATTCAGCATGTTTACAGCCTTCACAGAACCATCTATAGGTGCAATAATGTAAGTACTTGACCTTTTGAAACTGAACAGAAACTGCATACAAGAAACTGGTGAATAAGACGTGAACTTTAGACTCATGAAACAATTATTAAGAGTATGTACAAAAACCTTAATTATTGATTACATTGTTCAATTAATTAAATTTTGTGCATAAAATAGAAGGAACATAGTAGTAAAAACAAATATTCCCTTGGACATCATGACCCAACTTTGCTCCCCCAGTTTCACACAAAATTGGGTGCCCATGGCACTAATACTAGAACTTTGTCAAATCAAACTAAGTCAGACAAATTTTTGCAAATTGTTAAAACTACGCACATAGAGTGTGGATGAAACAAATTTGTAGCTATAACTTGTCAAAACTATGCACATAGAGCAGGGCTGAAAGAAAATTTCTACAAATTGTAGAAACAAACTGTCAAAACTACACACACAGAGTAGGGTAGGAAAATATATAGGTTGTAGCTACAAAAGCTACGTACATAGAGTGGGGCTAAAAAAATTCTACAAGTTGTAGATATAATTTGTCAAATCTATGCACAAAGTGAAGCTGAAATAAAAATTCTACACGTTGTAGCTACAAATTGTTAAAACTACACACATAGATCAGATCTGAAAAAATTTCCACAAGTTATAGCTAAAACTTGTTAAAACTATCCACATAGAGTAGGGTGGAATTTTAAAAATAAGTTATAGCTATAAATTCTAAAAACTATGCACATAGGGTAAAACTGAATGACAATTTCTACAAGTTGTAGCTACAAATAGTTAAAACTACACACAAATCAGGTCTAAAAAAATTCTACAAGTTGTAGCTATACCTTGTAAAAACTATGCACATAGAGCTACAAATTATTACATCTATGCACATAGAGTGAGGGTGAAATAAAATTTCTACAAGTTGTAGCTATAAATTCTAAAAACTATGCACATATAGTAGAGTGGGGCAGATAATTTTAAAAAAAATAAGTTGTAGCTACAATCATAAAATCTATGCACATGGAGTGAGGGTGAAAGAAAATTTCTACAAGTTGTAGCTACAAATTGTTAAAAGTAAACATAGAGCAGGGTGGGGCTGTGGTAGTTTATGTAATGTTAAAAATGTATATTATGAAATGTTACATACGAAGCATATACACAAAATTTGTGTTACAGGTTACAGATTTATGAACTATGAATGTTATTATAGTTAGCAGGCATTATGCAGCGTAATGCTGTATGTAGCTGTACACAGATCGATGGAGATACCCTTCAAAAATAGTATTGTAATATTGTGTGTGCATGTGTGTGACAGAGATGGTGCCTGTATGTCCGTATTACTATATGAAGGTGTTGATATGGATGATGATTGATAAGTTTTCTGTGAGGAGATGTTTATGTTGCATTTTTTGGAAGGAGTCTCCAGTGTTAGTGTTTTGTTTCACAGAACCTACAGAAAGTCTTCCAGACAGAGGAGTTTTTTTTTTTTTTTTAAATTAACATTAGTATTACCATAACAAGCTGTATGTCTTATGTCTTATTAACATTATTATCTTTTTACCAGAGGCCAAAAAAATGGAGTTTTCACCTCTTTTGCCCGTGTTCAGCATTGAATTCATTCGTGATGTCACACTCCACAGTAGTGTTTAATGGCTCATATAAAAGTTGACACTCGGTTGTGGCAGTTGTATACGGTCTCTCACTGTCAAAGAAGCTTTAGTTATGGCGTTTTATCTCTGTATCAATGTTACGGTGGACAGGTATGAATTGTTTGCCCAGCAGGGGGCTCACACCCCTCCCCTTTCCCATCGCCCTGCTCACCAGCAGTTAAACACAGAGTCACGATACTCTACACACAGAAACCCAACAGTGTCCTGACTAATCTTATAACAAACCTGCAGCGAAAAAATAATTCGTTTATGCTGATTGAAAATTTCTGATGAGTCGATTTCCGTTCTGCCGCCAGAATGGAACAGCAGTGTACTGTGAGAAAGGGTTCAATTCAAGAAAGAGAGAAAAATGAGGCTTATGAGGGAACGTGCTAATATGTTTGTAGCTGATATAAGCGACTGTTGATATTAAATGTAACTATAACAGATAAAACATATTAAAAAGTACAATGTGTCATTCTTCAATGAATAAAAAAAAAAAACAACAACCTGAAAAACTGCTGTGGTATAAGAGGAATAAAACACATCAGGAAGTGTTCCAATTGGAAATTAATCATCTTCATGGTGGTCACACTAACTTCACATTTTATTCCTGACTTATCCTGATCCTTTCAGACATGGGACCATTTTTTCCCAGAGGAAGTTTTGACCCCCATGTGCACGGACACCACAAGATACACTTTTAAAAGGACGACTTACCTATGTTAAGTCTATGTTAAGAAGTAGAGTGACATATAGTGAGTGCACTTTGTAGGGTACTATTCCATCATGTATTTATTGCAACAATATGAGTAGTAGGGAGCCATTTCCGATTCAGACTCTCACTTCTTAAACACATTACCTCTCTCTCTCTCTCTCTCTCTCAATCTTCTCCCCCTCCTTCTCTTCCTTCTCGCTCCCTCTCCTCCAGTCACACCAACCCTGACCGTGCGCACTTACCGCCTGGCTCAGCGCAATCAATTATTGTTGCGACAGAATCATTAATAATTTCCTAATGAAAACGATTCTGTTGATCTCTGTTGTGTTTTAATTAAACATAATTACGGCGGCGCTCTGCACTGCGACGGGGACCCCTTCAGGGTACGACTAAGTTTTAATACACTGATAATGAATTTTTGACATTGTGTTCTGTTGTTTGGTTATTACGCACTCACAGTTTGCCTGGCTTTGCAGATAGCAGATAATAACCCAGGCACCTCCTCGCACTTCGCCACCGTGACACTCAAAGGGGAGGTTCAGGCGAAAAACAATTAAAACGTGCCTCTTTTTGAAGAGCAGTTTTCCTTTCTGTGTTTAAACTTGACTTGGCTTTTCGTGTTTGGCTGAAACTTTTGAATCCAATATGAAGAGTTTTGAGAAAAGTGAAGAAATGGAGATCTGGGGTGTGTCGCAAACTTTTTGACTAGAAGAGCTACAGTGTAAAAAATGATCAACTGAACAAGCCTTTTATTAATAGTACTACAAATAACTCAAGTAAAGAATAAAACACGACGGGGCATGCTGTTATAGGCAAGTAATCAACAGCAGGCTAGTGTGAAGCAGAAGTTACCACCTTGATTAGTTGATTAGTTTCCTATAACAGCACTCTCCCAAATTCATTTATTCCCTATTATATCACAGCAAATAGCCAACAATTAGGCCTACATTTAAAAAAAAATATTTGATTAAACTACACATCATACTTTTTTATCCGTTTATAGTTGCATTTAATGTGGAATGTCTGCAAATCAAGCTAGTTCTTATGTTATATCATCTATAATCAGTCGCTCCCTCACTTTCTTTCTCTCTCTTGAATTTATAAGACAGAAAACGCTTCTTGTCTTGTTCTGTTACAAAATGCTGACACTGAAGACTCCTTCCATAAATGTTAAATAAACCTCTCCTGACAGAAAACTTCACCACTTCAATAAGTACAGGTTATTCGTCGTCAAATAACAGCATGTTTAACATCTGTTTATTATTAGTACGTATAGTATGAATTAGAACAAATGTGTTCATAAAAACTTAGGATTCGTCTTGTAGACGTAACTACTGTAAGAGCTGCAGTTATAGAAAATTAATCAACACTTTCAGACCAGTCAGTTTCGAGAATTCAGTTGTACTTTGGTATATCTTAATAACTTGTCAATTATTTAATATTACTGTTCATATTAAGTAATGAAACTTTAAAAGAAGTGCTTTAAATAAAAAAAACAAAACAAAACATTAAACGACTAGAAAATAAAGGCGAGAGAAGGTAAAATGGATGAACTGTGAGATTTGCATACAGAATGGTGCTTGATGGTATGTTTTTTTGCTACATGTTTTGGCAGTATGGAATATTGCATGCAGCTAATCCAGTTGATTTTGACTTTTTTTTTTTGTCTCATTTATTAAACTGTTATTAAATAGTCCCTCCAGGATTTTGGAATTTTGCGATTGCAGAAATGAATGCAAAATCAAGGAAACAGCGCAGTATTCAGAGGAGCTTGCAATTTTTCAAAATTACCACAGATTTTCGCCAAGACGCGTCGTGACGTCATCGCAACACGAATTCAGCCAAAGACCTCTTCGAGTCACATGCGCCGAACATGAGTACAGCTAAAAGGTCTCATTTACCAACAAGCACCACTGTACGATAACAATTTCAGCAATTAGCCGCAAAAAAAAAGTACAAAAAAACTCTAAGTTGCATC
This sequence comes from Stegophilus panzeri, assembly GCA_024331685.1. Classification (NCBI taxonomy): domain Eukaryota; kingdom Metazoa; phylum Chordata; class Actinopteri; order Siluriformes; family Trichomycteridae; genus Stegophilus; species Stegophilus panzeri. The sequence continues at coordinate 16,045,505 of JANDJT010000131.1, read as the reverse complement.
GCAAATTTTGAAAAAAAAAAAAAAAAAAAAAAGCCACAACTAAATCAAGCATTTTGGTCATTAAAAATAAAATAAAATAAAATAAAAAACTATGTGAAATACTGATAAAACTTGTCTGGTGCAAAGGTCTCGAAAAAGTGCACAACAATACAAAGCAAATTTGATGTTCACAAATTTCTAACAATAAATTAAGTGAAACTGTTAAACACTTTTTGTCTATATTTTATGAAAATGTCCACAATGCCCAACAATATTTTGCATTTTACAATATATACTCAAGTTTTTTGTTTAGGGTTAGGGGTGGGGTTCAGCGTTCATATCTTTCCTTTACAACTGGAGGCGTATGAAATTATACGAACTCCGATCACTAATTGAATTCTTCCTGATCAATATTTTGATCAGGATCTTAAGAAAAATGCAAGCTGTACCCTTTTAATGTTAACAAAGTTCAAACTGTTCGACAGACAATGTTTTCCGTCTGCTTCTCAAAGCAAGACCTCACCCAGAAATATCAAGAGTGAATGCGAGCAAGCGGGAACTAATTAACATTACGCGAATGTCTAACTCTACCTCGCTTTCATCAGCTTTCACGTTTCACGTTAGCATGTTCGCGTGTAGAGTTTCCGTGCGAGAGAAAAAAAAAAAGGGTTGCTCGTGTTTAATGAGAGTAGTGCGGGGAGAGTGTGGGAGCTGAAAGAAGCTGCTGGAGTGTGTAGATGGGGTATTGTGGCACTTGCAGATGGATAATGAGTTATGGTGATGAAGTGGAGAGGTTTAGTGCTGCCTGGATGAAGTCTCACTGTGAGGCTAATGTAAAACAAATGATACCACTTGCAAACTGAGATACAGTAAAGAACTCATTCTATAACATACAGCACCAGACAGAACCTAAACAAATATCGTATATGAGACGACTGCGTATGAGAAAAGTTTGACACTCGAGACACAATCTTGCACTTTCCAATTTATAGTCTAACACACTTCCTGTAAATGTAGCACGACCCAATAGCAGACTGGATTTTGCCTGCTCGCTGTAGTTATTAGCCTGCAGGGGTCTATATATAGGTCGAAGCCTGTCCTGCTTGCTTGAAGCAACCCAAAGGGGAATCATTCTCACCCATTTATAATGAATGATGCCACACAGAATGCTGGGATACATTCATTACCAGGGCATTTTCTATACAGCCCACTCTTCAGCTTGGCCTTGGTTATGTATTACTAAACATGCACATGAAAGTCATTCCTGTGAGCTGATGTAAGTACGAGCAACAAATTGTTCATTACAAACTGTACAGAGTATATTCTAGACATCAAGAACGTCCAATTTTATTTAGAAAGAAAGCTGTGATAGAGCCAATATCATACAGCTCTTAGCTCTAGAATCTTGTTATTAGCCGCTGTTTCATATAGTTGGTCTCCTGGCAAAAAAAAAAAAAAAAAAAAAAAGATTACACGTAATCGTCTTTAACAGCTTATCAAAACTTTAATGATTCCGCTGATAAAGAGCACAAAGTTAAGTAGCCAGTTAAGAGGATAACTCCCCCAGAGCAGTATAGTGATTAGCCGACAAGAACCAAGAGGCTGAAAATCCACCATTTGCAAATCCCGCTCGTTCACTTGTTCGTTTCAGATCCCGAGTTGAGCCGAGCTATCCTTCACAATTCACCCGACTCCCATCGCCATCTATGTACTGTGTTATTTATTTATTTATTTATTTTCAAATGTCACCCTACTCCAGACTACTTAGCCGGAGCTTCATGTAAAGCTTTAAAATTGTAGTGTCAATGTGCCGCGATCTGCAACAATGGAGCGCACTGTGAGTCACCCACACGCAGTAGAACGTAAATGTGAGATGACAGGGAGCCTCAGATCTCATCGCTGCAACTTTGTTATGTTTTGACAGCATGTCTAGGTTTGTGTTGCCGTGCTGCTATGAAGATATTACGATGTTTCTCCTGGATAACATGTAATGCAAGGAGACTGGATGTAAAAATTTGAAAAACCTTTATTATTAAATTGTGTGTTTGGGTTTTTTTTTTTTTTTTTTTTTTTTTAAGTTTTATAACTGTGTGGTATCAAACTGTTATTTTTTTCTGAAACAATGCTTATGAAAAAACGTGTGTGTGTGTGTGTGTGTGTGTGTGTTATATGGATAATGGTTTGGCAAAATCTGTTGGATGTCGTTGTGGCAGAAATCTGGCATACAGCCAAAAAAGACATAAACGTATTTCTCGAAAAAAGACAATGGAAATGTTTTCTAATCTGGCTTAATCCAACTTCCTGCTAAAATCGTCATATAGGGTAATATTTGCTGGTAAAAACAGTCAGTCTGCATAAACATGACTAAAACCTTGCTAGCTAAGTGTGATTTCCTGACACAGTGAATGCCACAATTTGATCAAGTTATACATAGTTACTCTATGTGCTGCAGCAAACTGAACATAAGCCTAATCAGTTCAGTTTTTATAACCTGTCATCATGTCTGTGAATGAAATGAATGAAATCTTGATGCAGTTTTCTCTCTTTTCACTTTTTACGGTAAGCGAACTTTTCAACGCTGGGACTTGTGTACTTGTGGCTGAGATGCAAAAGAAAAATATATTTCACTTCAGGAAAGTTTTCAGAACTGTAGATAGTAGAACATGTCACGATTTCACCATGTGAAGGGTTTTCCCAGGTCTATATTAGTCACAGTGTATGATACCCCAATGCTGACGTATTCAAAATACAGATTAAAATGCATTTCCATCTATTACCCCAATTCTACCTCACAGTAAAACAGGATAAGTTGAGGAAACTAATTACCTCAACATTTTTAAGTTGATAAATCGATTTCTTTAAGCCAAATACACTTAAATATAACAAAAATTTAACTCAAACTATGGAATTTAAAATACATTTTTTATATTTAAGTGTATTTGGCTTAAAGAAATTGATTTATCAACTTAAAAATGTTGAGGTAATTAGTTTCCGGAAAATTTTTGAGTTAAATGATCTTATCCGGTTTTACAGTGCTGTTCTCCCCCCACCCCACGCAATCAGTTTCCTTACTCCAGTGCTTCTCATCCCTTTTGTGTCTGGCTGCAACTCCCCATCAAGTTCATAACCCCCTCCCTCTGGACTTTCCGAAATTATACTACAGCAACCTCCACAGTGGTCAAGCCAGCTGTTTGTAGAAACTGGAGTTATATAACGGATTGTAGAAACTGCTTATATAATGGATTTTACAGGAACCACCAGGTGCTGGGACAAAAAAAGCTTTCTACTGCACCGACTACTGTACTGTAGAATTGCTGCCAGGTTCGAACACTATCATACACAACAGCTATCAAACGCACGGATGAACGAGGTATTGCTAACCAGAAATAAACAAACAAACAAACCTTTCTTCACCGACCTTTCTTCTCGTTCAGCTTATAACATCAACGTGATAAACACTGACATTGTAAGAGATCTGAGTCATTTTCAAAAACATCTCAGAAAAAAATGAACAATTAATGGATTTAAACTTTTTTGTACTGTGCAAAAGTTTTAGCCACCCTATTTTTATTAGTACATGCTTTGTTATAGATTTTCATTTTATGACTTCTACAGTGAGTCAGTTCACAAACATTTTCAATTTCCAAACATTAGTTTTCCAACACAAAATTACATTTTACAGAAAAAATGTCAGTAAAGAAAGCAGCATATTATGTAAGAGACCATTTTTCAGGCATAATAATAATAATAAAAATAATAATAACAATAATGAAGGCTGCTGGGTTTTGCTACAAAAATAAAAGTCTACAGAAGAACTGTGGTGGTTCTGCAAGCTGCTCTATATATAATATATACAGCGTCCTCCACTAATATTGGCACCCTCGGTAAATATGAGCAAAGAAGGCTGTGAAAAATTGTCTTTATTGTTTAACCTTTT
>JANDJT010000131.1:16017946-16040368 GCA_024331685.1 Stegophilus panzeri | reverse complement strand
TGCATCAGGTGTGCTTGAGACAACACCTGTTTTGAATATTTGTGCTGTTGTGAGGGATTCTATTCAGGGGGTTGAATCATTTTGAGACTGGAGAAATCATTATACGTTACATTTTCAGTTGAATTTGTGGAAACCACTTGAAGCATTCGTCGTCTCGAACTATTTCAATCGCTTGTGTTTGATTTGTTCATTGCAAACATCTGAAAGTCTGTACATTTTGACAATAAACCTGATTTGCACTGGGGGTGGAATCATTTTGATTGCACCTGTGTATATATAGGGATGTGCAAAAAAATTTGTAATAAATATATAATTATTTCCTTAATCTAGTTAGGTGTTACACTAGTCTCATCCACATTACACACATTTGCAAACACCTGAAAAATACTGGAAAAAAACACAGAAAAGGAAGGTCTTGGGAGGTATATATCCCTATTGTGTCACTCACTGTCTATGTGCTGTGATTTAAATGTAGATGATAGAACCAAAAGAGAAAGCAAGTGTGTCTGTGTGTGTCTGTGTGTGTGTGTGTGTGTGTGTGTGGGGGAGTGATAAACCCGGGATCTTACCTTTGCTGTACACCACGCAGTTGTTTTTGTTGTCTTCTGCTCCTTGCCAAGTCACATCCAGCAGCCACCTGGGGCCTGAGCTCAAAACCACTGGGACTGGGGCCTTGCTTTTCTGTAGGAGGAGAGATAACACACACACACACACACACACACACACACACACACACACACACACACAAGGCATTAACTTACTTTGGAGGTGATTAGGGAGCACATTATTAAGAGCATGATATGCTCAACTGGCATCCAACGCTTTTTGTAAAGCCGGAAGAGCAAAAAAAAAACAAAACAAGGATCCCTCACGTGGCATTTGAAGCTTTTTTTTTTTCCTCCCTGAGACTTTTCAGGTCCTTACAGGATGCGCCAGGCTTTTACAAGAGCAGAGAATTATGGGAAAATATTTTGCACGGCGATCCCGGTGTCAGATCTCTCCCGATTAGCCACTGATCTCGGGTGCCTGGGAAAATTACGGAAAGAATGCAGATGGCTTTCGGCGAGGAAGAGAAAGCCGAGGTGAACTTTGGGCACGTTGTCCAATTGCTTATCGGCTCCGCGGGCCGGGAAGAATTTAAAGAATCGGTCTCCATTTCAAAGGGTGGCGGAGGTTAGGTGCCGTAATGCACCGGCGAGTTATTCTGAATGTGCAATATCGTTTTTCTTCTCCAGGCGCCTGGGTCGAGCTTGAAGTTATTTCTCTAAATCAAAAGTAGTGAAATAGGGGGCATTACTCTCCACGTGCCCTGATGTGGACAGAGGGCCACTATGGCTGTCTGGCTGTTGTATTTATTCTTCACTTGATTTTTATTCAATTTGTATTTTTTTTTTTTTTTCCAAATGGCATTTCCACCCTCCATACAAAGGGCAATGAGTGCCTGGAGTACATCATGGCTGAGCTGCACTGCTGTTACAGTAGCTATTGCTATTACTGGCAGGCTAAATGTCAGGCTTTCTAGGCCATTACTTGCCAACCCTCAGGCTCTTCTTCATTAGAGCACCGCTGAAATGCTTCAGCTAACAGAAAATGGGTGGTGTGCCGGCTTGGCGTTCTCACACCGGAGCCATATTTCCATAGGAGACGCTCTCATGAGACACCATTACTTTTGCTAGCACTTTTTTTTTTTTTTAAACTCTTCTGAGTGTATAGAACAGTTACACTATTTCAGTGGAATAGAATATGATGTAAAATGTAATACTGTTGTTCAGGTTACACTGTCATGACTGTATGGTATGTTGCGTGTATTTAGCAAATACTTGATTTGCATTGCAGGCTCTTAAGTGGATCAGTATTATATATTATATATATATATATATATATATATTATATATATTCTGATCAGTGTGTCCCAAATTTAGTCAAGTCAAATTGAGCTATATAGCACATTTAAAAAATAAAAAAAAAAAGGTTTTCATTGACCAAAGTGCTGTACAGAGCTAACTTAAAGTCTACAGACTAATGAGGTTTTTGGATCTTCAATATTTTCACAGAATAACTTCTCACAGAGAACATCACCATATCAACATGACGACTTTTTCAAATCAGTTTATGCCGCGCATCTATCATACAAGTTCCTGTGGATGAATTGTTACTATAGAAGTATGTTAACATAAAAATAAACCACAACATAAAATGGTCAGAACTGCTGTTCTAGAAAATGAATCAATACCTTTTGACCAATCAGATCCAGTTCGTTAAAAAGGGGAAAAGGACAAATGTTAAATGTTTAAATTTACCATTATGTGTTTATCCTTTACCGTTTTTCATACTAGCCATTTTGAGCCAGTTTGTATAGAAATGTGGTAGAAATATGGGTTTATATTGGAACTCAGTAAGACTGCATAAAGTAAGTCCGGCTACCAGAGCAATTCAACTGACAACTGGGGAAAAAAAAGGAAAATAAATAAGTAAGCAAGTAAATAAACAAATAAATAAATAGTGCATCTCTTATTCGTTTCTGTTTTTCTATGATTTTTTTGTACTCATGAAACACATGATAACATGTACTCCATGTTAAAAGAGAATAAATAATTAAGTACTGGTTTTATTGGAATGTGACAAATAAAATGTTTATGGGGGTTCTTGAGTGACGCGATAGGAAAGCGTTCGCCCCTTTCGTCGGCATATGGCATACTCTCTCGATCTCTCCCCTGTAAATCGCAGCGACACTGGCCAATCATGGGCGGCGGTGAGCTCAGTATGCAGAAGAGGGCGGATAGCACTTTCCTCTAAGTGTGTTACGCTGCCCTGTGAGGCAGCATGAGGATGACTGGTGGATGTTTTAGCTGGTGGATAGGGGAGAGCTGGCTGGTGGGTGGGGAACTGGCAGGTGATCAACTATATGCAGATCTATAAAAACGAAAGACGACAGATTTGCAATTTTTAAAAAAAAATATGTATGCAGTGAGAATGTTTTAAAACATTTGAACACACACAGTAGTGGTAGTGAGTTTCATAGCTAGATACACTACTCTGTTTGTGTGTGTGTGTGTGTGTGTGTGTGTGTGTGTGTGTGTGTGTGTGTAGCCCCCCTCAGCTTCCCCCTCCTCCCCTTCGTCTCAATGTTCTCTCGTTTTTCATCTCGGCTCGGTTGCTGCTTGCCGTGTAAGAGATACAGTGGGCGAAACAGTGAAGTCAGCGGCCCAGTGATTACCAACCGATGCTCCAAATTCGCTATAAAATGAAAATCAATATTTCCACAAGTCGCTGCGACATAAAAGATAACCTCTATTGATTTTTCCCCGACTTAGGTTCGTGTGATAAGATCTAATATAAATTTTCAGCCGCTCGGATTTGGATCAGAACGCGAGAGCCGGGACTGCTGATAAAGTTCCCCTTTCACATCCGTTATATATATATATATTTTTTTTTACTTCCTCCCTTTTTTTCTTCTCCTCTCCTCTTCTTCCCCCTCCCCACCTTGTTCACGGAGCACACTATTTATAATTGGCCCGGTGCGAAAAAGCGCAAAGCTCCTATCAGGAATAGGCTCTAATGTTTTTTTATTATGGGGAAGCCAAAGCCAGTTCCAGATAATTTGGAAATTTCAGGGGGGATTGTGATGGAGCTGATGGCAGCACAGGAACCTGTAATAGCCTGTGTGCCTGACTCTGATTAAATGTTGCTGTAGATGAAAGAGACCTGCCTTCGCTGCAATAAATTAACCGATTGCGCAAATCCCAAATCGCCGCTAATCCGCCCTTGATACGGTGATCCTCTGATCAGCTGAAGGAGGTGAGGGGAAGAAAGAAAGCGCTAACGCTCTCGGTGTCCGTGACTTCTCCTGGGCTAATGATAGCACTGCTGACCTTCATGACACGCAGGAGCCTTTTTAGTGCAGATCTTTACTCTCCAAGTTGCCACAAATCAATCCTGGAGACGACTGGGAAGTATATTGCTTTCCAGTATATTTCCTCTTTGCTCTTTCCACTATGTTTTTGTCTCTAACTGTTAACCATTTTTTAATTCTAATGTAACACTTTATAAAGTTGGTATGGTTTTAATAGCTGGTTTTTTTTTTTGTTTTTTTTTTCCAGATTCATTTCTTTTAATATGTAAACCCTTCTTAAATCTTAAACGAATATAAATCGCTTCACTAAGAATTATTTGAATCATTTACTTTGAATAATAATGTAATAATAATGTACTTTGCACAATAAAGCCTAAGCCATCGTGCAGAAATCTGCTTGGGGAAAAAAAAAAAAAGAAGAAACCTCTTAATCACAGACACACTGTGTCCTGGTCTAAACCTGGTCCTGTTCCAGAAGGAACCTCGCCTTCTTCTTGAACGTGTGTGTAAGGAGAGTGTTTGGAGGAGAGGTGTGCATGACCGTGTTAGGGACCCGACCTGTCCTAAGATGTGTGTTTACAACCTTAAGCGCCCTCACACACCTCGATAACACCCTGTGCAATTAGTTGTTCGCTATGATGAAACAAATTGCATGTGGTCAACTGGAAATTTCATTAAGGCAGATTTACCTCTAGCTCTGGTTATCGCCGCATATTAATATTTCCTCTGGCCTGCAGTGTGGATGACTTACAGCAGGAAGGAAGAATAAAGAAATAATAAAAAAAAAAAAAAAGAAATGTTTCTGTCCTGTTATATAGTCCTACATATATAACACAGAAGCAATCATGGATACAATATTTAAAAAACAAACAAACAGCAAAAGTAGCAAAAAAAAAAATTTTTTTTTTATCTTCCCTCTTTTTTTATTTACTGTTTCATATGCTAAAAAAAAGGTCCATATTTCAAAATCGCTATCTGTTTATGAAATATTGCCACATCTTGGGTCTGTCATTCCTCTTTCACTTTTTTCCCCCCTCGTTTAAAATGGCAGTGGTTTCATCGCCTAAAATGAAAAGATACCTCCTTGGTGCATTTTTTTTTTTTTTTAATTTATTATTATTTATTATTTATTTATTTTCCATGCCAGCATCTGCTATTGGGAGGCTGAAAAACAGAAATATGCAAGAAGAAATTGCACGCTAATTCCCTTTGGAGATAGATCTTGGCGGCTGCCCTGTCATAAATCAGAGAATTTTTTCGATATGAAATGAGGCAAGCTGCTCTAATCATTTCTGCATTTCAAATTGGATCACTGGCTCAATCGCTTTGGCTTTTTAAACTGCTTGCCTAAGAGCAAATGTGAGGTGGGAGATAATGGGGGGGGGGGTTGTAGAGAGAGAAATCTCTGCCATGCCGAGCAGGGCCGTACTTAGTTTACTGCTTGAGTGAAAAAGAATGCTTTCTCCCCCTCCTTCACTCCCCCTCCTCCCCCTGGCTTTTTCTTTTCAACTTTGTTAAATTGACTTTTTCTTTTGAAATCGATAAAATTCAGAATCGCCCGCGTGCCCGCTGCCGCCAATCTTTTAAGGAACACCCATTAAGGTTCCCACAAGTCATTATTTTCTAGCACTCGCAGTAACTACAGGGACGGCGGGCCGTATATTGATTTGGAATAATCTTTTCTGCAACAAAAAAAAAGCCCATTTGATTGCATGCTGATTTAGTCCGTGAAAAGCTTTATGTTGGCCTAAATAACGTACTGTGCCGTGTCAACACTAGATATTGACGCTGAAGTAAAGGATTAATGTAAAGAGTACATCAGCAATCTGTCGATAAGGTGTGATTTCTTCACTAAATGCAGGAGAGTGACTCGGCGCTTGTCCTGATTCTGTTCGACAAACACCATTGTGACGACGTTAAATAGCCTTTATCTGACCTTGAGTGACTATCTTTTCAGCTTATTGGTTATCTGTCTGCATTTTCCTTCCTGAAATGTAAGACATAACCAATCAAGTAAGTGTCAATGAATAAAAAGACGAGAGGGAGCATAAAGGGAAGGAGGGTGTGTGTGTGTGTGTGTGTGTGTGTGTGTGTGTGGCAGCCAATTCCAAGCATCTTAGATTCTCCCAAAGCTTGAGGCGTAGAAGTATGCTCCAAGTCTAAAGTCATCCAGTTTACTGCAAGCTTAGCTTGCCTTCAGGACCACACCGCTCTCTCTCTCTCTGTCTCTCTCTCTCTCACACACACACACACACACATACACTTTACTGCAAAAAATGTCCTTATTACTATACACTGCACTGTGCAAAAGTTTTAGACACCCTATTTTTTTTTTTTAGCACAAACGTTGTTACAGATTTTTATTTGATGATATCTACATTATCGAGTCAGTACAAAAAACATGTTAGATTCCCAAACATTAGTTTTCCAGCACAAAATTAAATGTTACAGAAAAATCTCAGTAAAGAAAGCAGCATGTTACGTAAGAGACACTTTTCAGACAAAAAACCACTGAAGGCTGCTGGGATTTGCTGCAAAAATAAGAAGCGAGCGCGACAGTCAAAGTCTCCAGAAGAACCGTGGCTGGTTCTGCAAGATGCTCAATAAAACTTACAGCTCATTTCCTTATAAAACTGCACAAACTGTACCGGAGACTACTATTTTTATTTTTTTGTCACACCACATATTGACCTTGTATAATTTACTACTGTGTACTGCTCTTGTATTTTTTAATGTAGAAACATTTAATTTCATTATTTTGAAGGCATCTTTGCTCTACGGCATTTCTTAGCATGTGCCTAAAACTTTTGCACAGTACTTTATATATATACATAGATAGATAAATAGATAGATAAATAGACGGATAGACAGATAGAAATAAATGTACAAGTTTTTTCCCCTTTTTTAAAAATAAGTTTTTAATATTTTTATTGCTGTTTCCCTCTCATTGTTACATTCTCTGCAGATGCCCAGCATACCATGATATAAGTGTCTATATAAAGGACTCATTTTGCCTTTATAAAAATGAAATGCTGTATGCTTATAAACTCAAAGAACGGTGTCAGTGGGCTGTCCATTGCTAAATAGTGACGAGAAAACACAAATTGAGCTGTACAGATATGTCTGGTGAGCTGGGAAAGGGTGACGTTTGGCCAAATCGTAATACTAAGCTCATCACCAACATAAACTAACATGTACATCACACTTGATTAACAATAAACCATCCATATATGGTCACATGGTCAAATATTTACACCTCATATGGTAACTATATCCTACAGCAGTGTACAATTTTGACACAATCCTGTGTGCTGGGATGTGGCTTCAGAATTTTTCAGTCTTGATCGAAATAGATAAAATACTCTTGTTTAAAATTTTTAAAAAAGGGAAAAAAGTACAACAGGATAATGTTTCACACAGAAAATTGCTGTGGCTGGAATAAGCTATACAAGCAGTAAACTATGATTTGTTATTAAATATGGTCAAACTCAAGCTCCTCCCCCAAGGAGTACTATAAACAGAAACACGTTTGCTCAAAGTACAAGGGCAAACCTCAATATAATATAAGATATTATTATACGAAATTATGTGATGTTATAAATTTGTAAGCTGTCATGAGCACCCCCAGTAAATTTAATAAGTTGACACCTCTGTCTGAAACCGTATCTTATTCAATATATAGTGCACGATTGTTGGGAGGGCTTGTCCAATACATAGTGCTGGTCACGTGTGGACATTCCACAGTACACCAAAAACATTATATCCTAGTGGATCCAGTGATGAATACCATGATGAAGCTAGTGCTTGACCTATACAGTATAGTGATTGCAGAGTTTCCAATAACAACAGGATCTGATGGATTCTATTCCTCTTACAGTATTCCTCCCACAGCAATTTACCAATTTATTCACATTTTTGATTTCTTAAAGAATACGTCATACTTTTTATCCCTTGAAGTTAATAAGATAAGATACATAGCTCGTCATGTTGCCGACAAACCTCTAATCTCTCCGTCCTTTGTTGAAAAGCTTTACTGTTACGAAGCACTGACACCTGAGACTCCTTCCATAAATGCTAAATAAATGTTTCCTCACAGAAAACTTGACTGTATTAAGAATTACACATGTTTTTATTAACTGTTCATGTGGACTATATGCCATACAAGTCCCTGTGTGTGTTGTTACTATACAAACGCTAGCATATTACAGTAGTATGAGCGCATTTATATAAACCTGGTTGGAAGTGCTGTCAGAGCTGCTGGTATAGAAAATGAAGCAACACCTTCTGACTATAAAAGCACTGTGGTATTTAAAGGAACTGGTTCGTTTAAATCATGGATTCTTATTTGCAAAAGTACTCCTGAATTCTCTGACGTTTTCAAAGTGACCTTTGAAAAGTTCTGGGAAGTGTTACTTTTGAGAAGAGGTTATTAAAACACTTCGCAAAGTTCTGCCTGGTTAAATCCAATGAACGCCAAAGATATTACTTAACCAGGCTCAAGACGGCACTGGATGTGAACTTTGCCACCTTTGTTGCAGAGGCGTCCATTTGCATAATCTCAGAGGGGCTGCACTAGTTGCATGCCATGATTTTTAAGGCCACACTTTTGAGCGAGAAATCATCAGAAATTCACTTTAAAGAGCGGCGGTATTTACTCAGAGGTACGGCTAAAAGATACAGAGGGTGAACTTGCCACCTGCCGATGCATTAGACCCGAACTCCGTTATCAATGAGTCTCAGAAAGTCGGAGGCTAGAAGAAGCGTTCGATGTTCTCTTTGTTACTCAATTAAGTTTACCACCGACCCCTGCAGCCAAATATTCCTGTATATATATTTATATATTTGACAGCCTTGTAGACAAGATGTGCTAGACCACTGGGATAGACGACCAGACGCTGTCCAGACGTCCTCTTCTCTGGCCCCTATAGGGCGTTTTTATTCCACGAGACGACCGTCTGCGATAGCGCACCAGATGACCGTGCGAGCAAGAAAATAATCATGATTTTCACACTGAATACTTTCATTCGGTGCTGTTTCTCCATCTGGAGTGATGGGATGGGAGGAGCATTGGCATCCAAAAAAAGGAAAGAGTGGTTGGGTGACCGCAAGTTTTAAATAAAACCAAGTTTGAGCTTGGAGATGGTTGACGGGGGCCAGGGCAGGAAGGGGGAGGAGTATAAGGGATACCCTCTTTTTTTTTTTTTTTTTGGAAAGATGCAAGGTTAAAGCTTTGATATCTTAGCCAACAAGACACAGAGGGACACCATGAGATTGAAGTGTCAGATCTAAGACGGGGAAGCAAGTCATGTTATGAATTATACATTGCATTCGAAAACAGGCTTAAAACTGAAATGCCACTCTAGAATGTTGCAAATTGACTAAAGAAAAATCACAACCAAAAGGAAAAAGCGTTCAACGTTAACCACATGGACTTTTAAAAAGGACTGCCAAATTTCAAATGTCACAAACAGTTATTGGTACTTAAAAATGTGTGTGTTTGTGTTTGAATGGGTCAGCCAGCCACCTCGCCCACTTCACTCGCTTCACTACCAATTAGCTCGCTCTCCGAGTGTAATGTGGAATTCCAATGGGGGACTCGTGTTTGTGAACAAGAACAATTGCGGATTATCTCGGCTGCTTTTTCAAGGAAGATGCTTCGGTGTCCCATAAAGGGAGCCTTGACAGTGACAGATGGCAAAGCAGCTGGTGCCGCTCATACCCCTCTCAATCACACTCGGCTATGTTTGCTGTAGAGTTTATTGGTGTATGGCCACACCTTTGGCAAGATCCCGTTGTACAAACCAAGGGAGAAAATACTGTTTACAGTCTTGCTGATCATGTCCTGATTAAAGCGGATTAATGTCCTGAAGATCACCAAATGGTCCTTGATTTCAAAACACTTGAAGCTACCCATGATACTTTTGCGAATCTTCGTATATGGGGCAAAAATTTTCTATATTCCAATGGTTAAATCTTATGACTTACGGATGACGGTATCTCAGGAAATTAAAGGTGTTTAGATGAACATAGTAGGCTGATTTGCGTCACAGGCCCCTCTAATATTTCTTTTAGGCCTTCTCCAGCTATGCATAACCTGAGAGACATTCTGTTCCAAATAATCTCTGACTAATTACCTCCTGATCAGGGTCACCCAGAAGGGTGGCATGATGGTTCATGGGGTAGTGTTGCTGCCTCACAGCTCCATGTTTGATCTTGGTTTGATCTTGAAGTCAGGTTAAGAACCCTCTGTGCTGTGCCACTTGTTGATGGTTTCTTCTGGGTTCTCCAGTTAACTCCCATCTTCCAAAAACATGTTGGTGTTATTGGCTATGCTAAACTGCCCCTAAGTGTGAACGACTGCCCTCATAATGGACTGGAGTGCCATCCCACCTTGCACCCAGTATTCTGGGGTAGGCTCAGGATCCATTGCACCCCGACCAGGATGAAGTGCTTACTGAAAATGAATCAGTCACCTTGAAATACCTCAGCCCAGTTAGATCAGACCAGGCCAGCCTACTTCAGGGAACTTCCCATCTCATTAGCATAACCATAATTTGACAACACACACAAGTTTCCAAGTCTGTCCTGCTCTCAAACCAGCACACCCTTGAGAATTCCTCCTCTTGCTGTCATTTCCCTGACCTGAGATAAGCTTGCACCTTCTGTCTCACAAGGTGCGTGTCTTACAAATTGGGAAGATCATGCTTTGAGCAAAATTCTTAAGGAACCTTGCCAAATAAAAAATGTTTAAAAAAAAAAAAAAAAAAACAGCAAATAAACATCACTATTTAGAGTCTTACACCCCAGAACCAGGAAAAGAGACATCGAATGACATTTCTGTGGCATGTATTAGCGGACGGCATTCACGAACTTCCACTCAAGTCATCGCACTGCATTTGGCGACATGGTAAATGCGATCACATCATTTCCTGCGATCGTGCCAAGCTGCGTTGCCGTCACTTGAGTCACAATGCTTTTCTGCTTATCGTCCCTGTGCTGTATCTGCTTGCCTGTCTGAGCTGATGGAGGAAATAAAAAAAAGAGGGTGGAGGGGGGGCACGGGGGGGGGCTGAATGTCAGGTTCACTTGTAGATGAAGTCGACTATGTATTATCTAAGCGCTGCTCAGCTGTAGCCCTGGGAAACGCTGTGTGCGATGAACGCAACCCTGTCGTCTCACTGAGAGGGGACCTTTAGAGATGAAAAAAGAACAATGCATCCCATATACCCCTCCTCTGCAAGGTCACGACCCTGCTCCACTATATCCCCCTGGAGCTGGATTGTCCAGGAAGCTGAGAGGCATATTTTAAAGAAAGTCTTCTTAAGCAGTCTCTGAGTTCAGTGGTAGGCTGATTTTAAGATCTAGAATCGTCATCCAACTTGTAGTGTAGTGATGGGTTTTTTTTTTTCGTTTACTTTTCTTTATTTTTCACATGAATAACTTACCCTCGATGGTCAGTGTATATTGTTTTTCTGCTGTTGGATCTAAAACCTGACACCAAGTTGCGATGCAGAGATAAGTTTTGTTTAACTGCACACTCTGGCATTTTTGCAACCAACTGAATAGCAATGTTTCTGAAAAAAAAATAAAATAAAATAAAAATAAAAATAAATAAAATAGCAAGTTCATTACCATTTGAGCCATCTGAGGTGGCCCCAGCCTGGCGATTGGGGCAAAGCCCAACCAAGTAATTGAAGCATGCAATCACAAATTGGTTCTCCGCCTAATATTTCATTAGATAAAGCCACATTCTGGACGCCAAAATCATTTGTGTGCCCAACATGGAATTAAAATCCTGTTACTGCCTGATACCAGACTACATTACCAGCCACTGACAGGGGAGATTTCTAGACTGATAAAGTATAAGCTGATGGAAATATGTAAAATAGATTTTACTGCTTCAGCTTGTCTCTGCTTAGATATTTCCTTAGTTATGAGGATATAACTACAGCGTGCGTTTATAATTAGATGGAACTGTAAATAATTGGTCCGGCATGTGAGAGTGATATAAGAAAGAGCGTGGGTGTGCATGCATTTCAGAGTGTGTGTGAGCATGTGTGCATGTGTGTGTGTGTGTGTGTGTGTGCTCCATCCACACTCCACTCTCAAGTCCCACTGATTCTCCTTTCCAGCCATGTTGAATACTCTTTCCTTATCAGGCCAGTCCAGGCCTGCATCAGGCTCTCCTTGCTATGACAGAGGCTACAACAATAGGCGCGCGATACCGCTGCTTAGTGCTGCGTTTCGGAGGGGAAACCTGCCACAGGCACAGATTAACAACACACACACACACACACACACACACACACACACACTGTATCGCACATATACACACACACAAACACACACACACATATATCCCTGCACTGCTAAACAGATTGCAGCCTCCTAAACAAAACATTTTTCAGAAGTTCAGGCCCCTGATTAATGAAGTAATGACAAGAAGAAAAATATAATTTTGGTGTGGAGAGGAGGAAAAAAAAAAAGTAAATAAATAAACGAAACGGGCCACGCCGATACTTGTTCAACTTTGGGCCACGAACAATGAGCCTTGTCAGAGGGAGTGGTGAGGAGAGAGGGAGGTGATAAATGGAGGAGTGACAGCTTGAAGAATTCCTCCTGTTCATGCCCTCCGCACCTAACCTCCCGCTAAATTACAGAATAAAAGCCTCTCCTTCACGCTCTCCCTCCCTCTCACTGGGAATGAAGACAGTATCTTGTCATTTTTCCTCTCCATGCAGGTAATGCACACCACAGAACTGATGGAGGTACGTTTTGCTTCCCAACCTTCCGAATACAGAAAAACAGGGCGTGCTTCTCGACAACAAGAGCCCAGCTTTCAGAGTATAATTTGTACCGTATACATTCATTAGCACCACGTCGAGCCTGAAAGCCACACTAATGGCCATTTTAGAGGTCCCTCCTAAAAAACAGGTTCCATTATTAGTCTGCTTCCAAATCAATTATGGACACTTAAATCAGACACCGGGCAGGAGAGGCGCAGTAAGTCCAGGCCTGGTAATTACCGTGATGGAGACACCTGCTACTCGATAACTTCGACCCGCACTGGCATACCGACCACCGCTCAGCAGACATTTATATCCCAGTGTCATCATTAATTTGTGTTAATTTGAGAGGTAGGTGTGTGTGTGTGTGCATTTGTGTGTGTGTGAGTGAGAGAGAGAGAGAGATGGTGGCTCACCTGGACAAGGCCTGCTGCGTAATTGGGCTCTAATGACCTAATTGATCTGTGGGATATGAGAGAGACAGAGGGCTGGAGAGAACAGGGGAAAAAAAAAAGGGAGAAGAGGAGAGTGAGAAGAAGAGGCTCTGCAAGATTCAGGCCAGTTCTGATTCTTACTCGCTCAAACAAAATGAGGGGAAAAAAAAAAAAAGGAGAGAAAAGTCTGAGCAAGAGCGCTCAAGTGGAAAGGCCTGTACGAGGACTTAATGTGATGTAATGCTGAGTACACAAAAAGCAGACATTTTATTCCCAAGAGCAACACTTTCAGCAGAAATCCTAGACACCGTGCTCTACTTACTCTCAATTGAAATCAGGTTGAACTTCAGATGAGTGTACAGTCAACATAACTTTTATAAAACACTCTTTTAATTAAAGATTCAATGCTTTAATTACGCTTCATTCCCAGAACAAACAAATTAAACACTTGAAAAATCTGTCTTGAACATATGACAGATAAGTGTTAATGTGTCATAAAATGTAAGAGCCAATCAGATTCCAGTATGCAAATGTAGGCTTTTGGTACCGGTTTACCTGAAGAAGAGGGTGGTGTGTGCGCAAGTTTGGGGGAGTTTCTAGTTTGCAAGCTCGTAGATTCTGGATTTCTATTGAACTTTTGTAGAATTCTTCATTTTTTCTTTTTTCTTTTTTTGGTGGAGCTCTTTTATATTTTGAAGTTTTGTCCCCAACCTAGCTTTCTGTAATTGAAAACACATTAGTTTATTCCAACTAGGGCAGTGGTGGCTTTGCGGTTAAGGCTCTGGGTTACTGATCAGACGGTCAGGGGTTCAAGCTGCCACTGTTGGGCCCTTGAGCAACGGCCTTAACCTTCTCTAGCTCCAGGGGTGCTCTATCATCTCTGAGCCCAGCTTCCTGGTATGTGAAGAAAAGAATTTCACTGTGCCGTAATGTATATGTGATCAATAAAGACTCATTAACATTTATTCACATTTTATCAGCTTGATTTCTTGCTTTTGTTTAGGTTTCCATCTTATATAGTTTGGAAAATGGCATTTTCTGTACCACTTATCCTACACAGGGTTGCGGGGAGCCTGGAGCCTAACACGGAGGACTCGGGGCACAAGGCGGGGGGCACCCCGGATGGGCATCGTGACCCATCGCAGTGAATGAATGAATATATGAATGGTATTGGAATGACCCGATGGCAGATAAATTGTCTTATTGGAATAAAAGATTGGTAAACAATTGAAATAATTGACTTTAACTATGATATATGATGGGCAGGAAACACTAGCGTACAGTCCCTTTTCTAACAGCGTCACAGTAAACACTTCACTGTATTAAATCAATAACTGGAACATTTGTGAGCAGTGACTCACCGGCTCGTAAATCATTTGAACGGATCATTTACCCACCTGAAAACACCCTCACACACACAATGTCACGCTTTGCTGGGACCACAGCAAAAACTCCAAGCATCCACCTGGTCTCTGCTCACTTCATCAAAACCTTCAGATGCCCTCAGACTTTCTCCGTCCGCCACTTTCCCTTCCTCTACCTCTTTCAGTCAATTTCTCTGTTTCAAGCTTTCTTTCTCTATGATTTTCCCTCAGCCTGTTTGTCACACTTTCTTTCTGTTCTCTCTCTCTCTTCAATTCCATTCATTTTCATTCACGTTAACTTGGCAGAACAGCATCGGTTACAATATTGCCAAAGCTGGTTGTAATCAAGAGCAATGAAACTGACAGTAATAAAGTAAAAGCAGAGGAGCACTGGTACTGTACACACCCTAGCAACGATAACAATTAAGAAGAATATGACAATACAATAAGAGGAATGTCAGGCATCGAACCAGATATTACTCAAGATATTCATATCCAGATCATTGGGTTATATCTATGCACTCGACTTGTATGACAAATGGTCCACATTAACTGATTTTTAAAAGCCGTATAATTGTCGATATGGTTACGTTTTCTGTGAGCAGATGTTTATTGAACATTATTGGAAGGGGTCTCCAGTGTCAGTGCTTTGTAACAGTCAGAGGTAAAGCTGTTCCTCTGAGTCTTCAGGATGGACAGATTTGCACGTCGTGCTTTCTCAGCAATTTAAAAAAAAAACCTGTAACCATAAATGCTTCATGACATGTCTTCTGGGCAGTGGTAGCTTGGCGGTTAAGGCTCTGGTTACTGATCGGAAGGTCGGGGGTTCAAGCCCCAGCACTGCTAAGCTGCCACTGTTGGGCCCATGAGCAAGGCCCTTAACCCTCTCTGCTTCAGGGGCGCTGTATCATGGCTGACCCTGCGCTCTGACCCCAACTTCCTGACATGCTGGGGTATGTGAAGAAAATAATTTCACTGTGCTGTAATGTATATGTGACCAATAAAGACTCAGTATCATTCTTTAATAATTACCAACTGTTAGCACTGGTAAAGATCTGTGGTATAAGAAGAAAAAACCACTTCAGGATGTGCTGTTATTGGAAAATGATCATCTTTGGAGTGGTAACACACCATCATGCCACCCAGTCTTTGATTTATTTATTTATTTATTCAGAACAGCCCGTTCTGTCATGTTTAAGTCCTTATGTAATATTTTAATTGTGATAATATTTACTGTATTGCACATTCAGAGGACGTCAGGGATATCATCCTTCCAATACTTCCAGAATATTGCCCAACTCCAACTTTTTTTATTTATTAAAAAACAAAACAAAATAAAATCCCTCAAAACAGAAATCACATTTCTTTGGGTTACCAAGTTACAATATACCATATTACATCTAACTTTATTGTAGATATTGTGAAACTGTTCATACATCCGCAGTCATGTACTGTGATACAGTGTGATACTTTTCTACTTATGAACTCTCTCTCTTTCTCACTCTGCCTCTAATGTCTCTCTCTCCAATTTCATCACAGTCTAAGGAGGCTACATTAACCCACCATCTACGCATCACCGTCTCTCACTGTTGGCGTGCTCGAGCCTCAACACCTTCTCAACCGTCTACTGAGACTGGATCCGATCCGTTCAGACTGAACCCACAACCTCCCGTCTTCACACAGACGAGCAATCCCGTTCTGATTATCAGGCGATATTAGGACAAAGAGATAGTGAGGTGACGGTTCATGTACCACCAACCGCCAAAGTCGAGACGATATCGCCTGGTTACCTCAGTGGCTCAGATCGAATGCATTTGGTATGGCAGTCTGATTTTAAAGCAGTCAGGGTCATGCGTTTTTCGTAACGGCTTAGAAATTCAGAAGCAAAAAAAAAGAGCAGACAAGGGTCACCTTTTATAAAGATGGCAATTTCGCATGGTGTGCAAGAACGTCTGATCTCTGTGATCGTCTCATTTTATTTTTGAAATCCTAACCTTCAGGGGTCATATCGAAGCTCGTCACTCTTTTGACATCATTAATAAACCAGAAATGTAATACAATGCTTATCGTGGTATATAGTACGAGTCAAGGTCAAAATATTTGGACAGAGTTCACTGAAGGTAGGGTTTTCAGGATCTTCAAGACATTTTAATCAGATTTTACACAGCTGTGGTTTACCAGGCTATGTATAAATATCATTAATATGATTGTAAAATGAGGAAAGTAGTAAAAATACAGGAAACCTTGACACAGGAAGATTTGACTGGTACTGTATAGTAATACTTATCAAATAATTAAATGCAACAGAAACAATCTCTAGATCAACCTCTAGAGTTTACACAGAATGGTGCAAAAAAACAAAAAAACATCCAGCGAGTTCTGCAGGCAGAAATGCCTTGTTGATTGTTGAGAGCTCAGAAGAGAATGGCCAGACTGGTTTGAGCTGATAGGAAAGCTTTGGTAACTCAAATAACTTCTCTTTACAACCGTGCTGAGCAGAAAAGCATCTCAAAATGCACATCACATTGATCTTGAGGAGGATGGCCTACAACTGCAGAACGTCACATCAGGTTCCACTCCCGTCCCAAATGTTTATCATGAATGTACAGTATAAATACATTGAGAACATTATTTAAATTAAAACTGTTTTCGGTCTGTTTTAGAGTTTTTTTAAAAAAAAAAAAAGAAAAAAAAGAAAAAGAAAATGCTAATTGTTAAGGAAAATGATTGAATAAAGTCATACATTGAAGTAGTACTCGAGAACAGTGCCTCAGAGGCCAAACTCCACATGGGCACTTCCTTATGTTTCATATCAGGATCAATTTGAGATTCGTTACCATTTTTAATAAGTGGTTCTTAATTAATCCACATTCAAAAGGAATGGTAAAGCCTAAAGGACTTCAGATGAGCAGGATCAGCATGTATTCTCTCTCTCTCTCTCTCTCTCTCTCTCTCCACCTTTTTAAACAGTTAAAGAAAACTTAACACTAACTGCTTTTTGTTGAGCCGGACTGAAAATTACCATCAAACATAACAGATCATAATTTTGTTAAATCGAGGCTTGGCCTCCACTCAACATTCACCAATTAAAGCACTTAGTCATAAAATATGCAGATTAAATGGTTAAAATAGAGCCACTTCAAAGGCTTCTGTTGGAGGCCAATTTGACTCGGAGACAGTCACAGCCATGTGTTTGGTTTATGTTCAAATGTCATGGGAGGTTTTCATTTCTCTCCCTCTCGTGCTCTCTCTTCATTAACTCGGCATAACTGGCTCAAATGTTCCCGTGCTGGGAACTTTCTAGAAAGCAGAAATAGGAAATGAGGGAACTTTGAGGAAAAGAAACACGAGTCTACCAGCGAACAAATCTGACATTTGGAAACCAAGGAATTAGGAGCATGTAAATACAAATATGGCATTTGACTCATTTAAAATGAAAACTTAAAGTGGATAAATACTAAACTATCATTTTTTCCTCCAACATAAGACTTAGGTGTTTGGAGCAATGTCTCATTTCACAATTATATTACAGAAATGATGTACTGGCTATTTTTGAATAATTAAAATAAGGTCAAATAAGTGTTTAAATTCACTGCTCTTTGAACTATAACTATGACGTCAAAATCATACTTATGTGTGTGGCCTTGTACATGGTGCATAAACCACGTGTTTAAGTTCATTATTTTTTGCAGAATGTGTCCTTATTGCACCTGAAACTGCTTGGCACGTCTGGAGTTGAAATCGGCATTGTTGGAAAGAGAAAAACAGGAACGTACCAGGTTTGTTCCATCAGTGCTCATCTCGATCTTGCCATCGAACGGCCCCCACGTGGTCCCTACAGGAAGCTGCTGACGACTCTGGACTCGCCGCTCGCCATCTTTGTTCAACAGGTCTAGCTCTCCTGTGAGACAAAGTTACAGCCATCATGCTATGTCCTAATCCACAAGAATAACAGGAATTTTCTTACTAAGATTAAAGTATCAATTTAAACAGGGTTCTTGCAGAGGAAAATTCAGACCTTTCTTCCCCCAAGTTCATTTTTTTATTTCCTATTCCAAAAGGTGAGGATCTCGTTAGAACCTTACTGTCAGTCATTCATTCACCTTCAGTAACCACCTAGATCCAGAAGCCTACCCCGGAACATTTGGGATGACTGAGGAATACACCCGGAACGGGATGTCCAACATGAAACGCCATGCACACACTCATTCACACCTAGGGGCAATTTAAAGTTGCCAATCCAACTACCTGCATCGTTTTAGGAGGAAGAAACCAGAGAACCTGGAGGAAACCCTGATGAACAACAGAAGAACATGGGGAAACTCCACAAAACAGTCATTCAAGTTCAGGATCAAACCGTACTGCCCACGGTCACGGACCACAACAGAAGTAAATAAATGTATTGTACCCTTAACAGACAAGCTGAGATATAATTCTGCTTTGTATTGTCAACTAAATTAAACTAAATCAACATAGTATCTTTAGTTTATATCCATACATTTCCCACAACATTTTCTGAATTTCTGTACTGGACTATTCCAAATCTGCATAAGTACCCTGTTATACAGAATGCACATTAGGCTTCCTACCACATTGCAGTGTGTATCAGTTTAAAAAATCCAATCAATTACAATTAACTGATGCACGTTATTAAGGAGTACAATAATTAAAAGTACAATAAATCAACTGTTTAATTGTTTGAGAGAAAATCAACTATGAAATATGAATAAAATCGGAGCATCCCCTATACGTCGCCAATTTTCTTCATGTTCAAACTGTTGCAATGAGTCACATTTTTCCAGAAATCTGTGGTTACGATAACACACAATGTTTATTGTATTGTCTGTTAGTAGGAACTTTAAACAATAATGGCGACAGGGATGGCTACAGGGGCTGGAAGTAAAACTGAGCTGTACTGTGCATGTGCGAATTTGACTCCCTTCCACCCTAGCATTAGAGTTGTGTGCTAGGTACATTGGATTGAACATGGATTTATTTCTAATCATAATAAAAATATACATATAATAAAAGCTAACTTTTTGACTTATTAGTATAGAATGATAGAATTTTGTTTGAATAATATATATATATAAATTGCATTATAGCTTGCAGTTCTTATTCTAGCGGAATCAGGAATCAGAATGAGTACACCTTATCACAAATCACAGGTCACTTGGTCCATGTGTACTTGTCCTGATTAATAATCATACTTGATTTGGGATCACTTTTCCTCTTTCATATGCTAATTACTACGTAACCGTTAAGAGTATCTATGTACGTGCTGTGAAATTCTTGATAATTCTTGTAATGGGCCTCTTTCTTTAGCCATGTGTGAGAGAGAGAGAGAGAGAGAGAGAGAGAGAGTGTATGGCACAACCTCCACGCTGTGTCCACCTGTCCTCATAGCTGCTCTCCATAGATGGACTTTATCGAAACGACAGGATGCTAACCTCTCCTGTATGAGCGCCTCCTCCTCACTGATAAAGCCTCACTGAGACATTACAGGCTTTCTGGCTGCCTCTAAGGGGTCTATTTCTGTTTTTCTAGGAAGAGGCCAAGGCCTCTTGTTAGAGCTGCGCAGATCTCAGCCTTAATTAGCTGTGCTGCGGCTAACGCTCCACTAGCTCCCCGAGCCATGCTATCTTATCAGGCTGATTTAGTGTACTTTTTTAGGATGCCGATTAATCAAACATTATGATAACGACATCTCTGTATCATGAGGGTCTGTTTGGAAGGAATGGAAGGGGAGTAGACATATGCAGCTCAAGTGTGAGCTTCCAGGACATGTGTCTTGAGGATCAAAATGAACTAAGTTGTGATACTAGTCCCTGCTAACTTTCTATACCCACTCAGCCATCAGAGTATCCTCAGAGTATCTTCTTCCAGGTCTTTTGGCACCACTTTTTTCCATAATTATTATTATAATCTCTATTTTATTCCTTGTCAATGGGCAATCAACTACTGAGTAGTTAAAGATCATGAAGGATATTATTAGCTGAAATCAGACAGTGTACCATTCCATAAGATCTGTAGTAAACACTATCATCTGCCGTCGTGCTCATCTTGCATGCATTTTGTTAGGTTGAAGGACCAACGTGAGCCCTGAACTTTACACTGACCTACTTCAGGGCATTTTTTTTCTCTTTTTAAATATCAGCAATGTATCACCAACACTCGGTCTTGTCGGATCGCCGGTATGGAAATTCACCAGCATTCCCTTGCTCGTGCTTAAGGTGACTTGTTTGCTAAATATCACAGCCGCCTCGATAATGACATGCATCCAACGGGTCACTTGCCATCATATGTAAATGACTGACGTCTATGTTGACAGCAAGATCTGTGAGATTAAGTAGGTCACCAAACTAGCCAGCCATATTTGAAGGTCTCTGTAGATAAAGAAAAACTGGCTTAATTTGCATTTGCTGATCAGTCTCTGTTAGCATTCGCTCTTCAGTAAGTTACACTGCAATTACATTCCTACAGGTTTTTATTAATAATCACGGATTTGAATTAGCCTGGTTTAACATGTGGTTGGTTTAACATGTGGTTGGTTTAACAATGTGGTTGGTTTAACAATGTGGTTGACTATGTTGTTGGTGCAGTGGCTGATTTGCTAATTATCCTGCTGTATTGTTTTTGTGAGTGGCTCTCTATATGCGGTTGTTGAAAGTTAATGTCTTCTTGTTATAATACATAATGTCCAATATAATGTGTAATGTCTGACTTTACATTAAAACCCATTTGATTTTATATGCAGTGCTGTGAAAAAGTATTTGCCCCATCCTGATTTCTTCTGTTTATGTGTATATCTCATACTAAATAGTTTTAGGTCTTCAAACAAAATACAACATAAAACAAAGGCAACCTGAGTAAACACACAATACAGTTTTTAGTTTTTTTACTGAAGCAAAAAACAAAAAAAGTTATCCAACACCTATCACCCATGTGAAAAACTAATTGCCCCCTCAAACATAAAATCTTGTTGTGCCACCTTTAGCTGCAATAACTGCAACCAAATGCTTCCGATAACTGGAGATCAGATTGTCATAGTGCTGTGGTGGAGGTTTGGCCGACTCTTCTTTGCATTAGTTCAGCCACACTGGGGGGTTTTAGAGCATGAACTGCCCATTTAAGGTCCTGCCACAGCGTCTCAATTGGTTCAAGTCAGGACTTTTTTGAGCCATTCAGAGGTGGACTAACTCCTATGCTTTGGATCATTGTATTGCTGCATAATCCAGGTGCGCTTGAGTTTCAACTTACGGACTGAAGACCGAATATTCTCCTTTAGGATTTTCTGGTAGAGAGCCGGATTCATGTTTCCCTCAATTATTACAAGTTGCCCAGTTCCTGAAGCAGCAAAGCATCCCCACACCATCACACTGCCACCACCATGCTTGACCGTAGGTATGATGTTCTTTTTGTGGAATTCTGTGTTTGGTTTACGTCAGATGTAACGGGATCCCTGTCTTCCAAACAGTTCCATTTTTAACTCATCAATCCACAGAACATTCTCCCAAAAGCTTTGAGGATCATCAAGGTGTGTTTTGGCAGAATTCAGATGAGCCTCAATGTTCTTCTGGGTTAGCAGTGGTTTTCACCTCAACACTCTTCCATGGATGCCATTTTTGACCTGTGACTTTATGACAGTAGAGTCATGAACAGTGACCTTTATTCATGCAAGAGAGGCCTGTAGGTCCTTTGATGTTGTCCTTGGCTCTTTTGTGAGTTCCTGGATGAGTAGTTGCTGTGCTCTTGGAGGAATTTTGGAAGATCGGCCTCTTCTGGGAAGGTTCACTACTGTGCTGAGTTTTTCCATTTGGAGATAAAGGCTCTCACTGTGGTTCTTTGGAGTCCCAGAGCCTTTGAAATATCTTTGTAACCCTTCCCATACTGATGTATTTCAATCATCTTCTTCCTCATCATTTCTGGAATTTCTTTCAACTTTGGCATAGTGTGTTACTGGGTAAGATCTTTTAACCAACTTC
>JANDJT010000131.1:15999895-16010042 GCA_024331685.1 Stegophilus panzeri | reverse complement strand
ATATAAAAACACTACTCAGAGAGTTGTTAAGAACCATAAATCATACTACATACTACTAGGATCCAAAAGTCCATTAAGAAGAACATTACGAAGACACAATTATGAATTAATACTGAAACGATTCCACAGAAATGAGTCATCTGAATCATATATAATCAACTCAGTAAAATTCTCTACTAGTTTCTTATAAGTTCAGGTAAACACTGGAACATGTCCACGATTTTCCTCAATTTTCCAAACTTTTCATATGAATTGAGTCCTGCGAATTGTACTGAATTTCAAAATCTTCAAAAAAGACTTTTGTCCAGGAATTTGAGGTCGTGTGTTTTGAATCTACATATTACACAAGGAATAAAACACTTGGGGCTGTGCTGTTGTAGGAAAATAATTAAGAACGGTATGAGGCAGCCTGTTGCAGCGTGGAGTTACTGTTACTACCATGAAGGAGATTATTCCTCTTACACAGCAATCTGCCAAATGTTGGTGTTTCATTTATTAAAGAATGACAAACTGTATGTTTTATCCATTTACGGTTACATTTAATGTAGTGAATGCAAAATTGTGGAATGTCTGCAAAACAACATTTCTATTAATTATCACCAGTAAAAAATACTACTACTACTACTACTAATGTTTATTATTATTATTAATAATAACAATAATAATAATAATAATAAAACATATGTTAAAAGCAATAACAGGAACTAACTTGTTTATAATGATTATCTATTAAAATAATGTATAATAATAATAATAATAATAATAATAATAATAACTATTATTATTATAAAAATACAAACGTTGTATAATGAAAGTGATAACTTGAACAAACGTGTTTATTATTATTATTATTATCATCATCATCATTTATAATAATAATATTAAATAATGTAAATAACAATAAATACTAATTAAAAACAAGTTATTTTCTGTTATCCCTTTCATTATACCAAGCATTATATTGCTTTATAATAATAATAATAATAATAATAATCATAATAATAATAATAAGTTTAATGATCCAATTCTTGCTGGTGAATTCAGACTTTTTCTGCACGTTGCAGTTGTCATTGGTGACATTTTTGGCCGTATTTACAGGTGCGGTTTACCTCCAGCATGTCATTAGCCTCTCTTCATCCTTCTTCTCCAGCCAATTACAGCTTCTCCAGCTCTCCAGTCCAATCCTGTCTCTCCTGACCTAGTTGTCTTTTGTGACGAGGTCTTAGCCCCAGCAGTTTGACAGTCAACAGATAAGATGGATTAAGGATTTTTTCCTCCTCTCTTTCTCTTCCTCTCATCCAGTTTAGTATAAGGACGGCGTTAAAAACCCACTTTTTTCCGAGAGGAGTTTTTAAACGGCTGGAGATGAGGCTGATAGACGGGCTAAACCTAAGGCGGGGTCTTGAACGGTCAAGGTCATGATCCTAATCACTAGGCAACCTCTGAAGAGTTCAAAGTGCAGAGATACAAAACCTTCAATCCCAGCAGGCAAAGTGTAAAGGGTCTAGATATGTTTCTAATCTTTGTGCAATGTCCAGCAGGTAAATTGGTTTGAATGGAAAGAGTGATAAACTTCACTCTGGTCTATGGTGAGTAATTACAGCTGTACCTGAAAGGTATCTTCACTTATAAAAATACATTTATTTTCTGCCAAACTATACTTCTAGAACATTATTCTTTATTAATATGAGTTATTCACAGAGACACAGAGCATGATAATGCAAAGTACATGGACGACCATGCAAACTGAGTCAGTATCAAGAGGTGCTTTTTAAAAAATGACATTTTGTTAAAGCAGCAATTTGTCATTTTTAGAGCCTTCTACTGCCTGTGTGGCAAATTGCAATGAACGCTTTAACAAACCTTTCCCTTTCCCCCAACTGACCCCATTCTTTCTGTTGAAACTAGGTATGCCTCATGACTTATCTCTTAAGGAAAACAGGCACAGTTGAAAAGCTGTTCTGTTTAAGGGAGGAGCTCATTTCTGGGCGGAGAAATGTAAACAGGAGCCGTAAAAAAAAAAAATAGCTGTTGCATTACTTATCTTATCCTTATATATACATGCACTGTAATTTTTATTCTTCATTCTTTTAGCGTTAATATCATTGCCTATATCCCTTTTCCTTTATTTAAATTTTATTACTATTTAACTACATGCTTTACCCTATTACTAAAATTATTAAAAAACAATACTTGTCTTGTGTCGTTGCACAGTATATGCTAGAAAAAATACTGTAATACCTTCAATAATGTGAAAAATATTGTGATGTATATCATCTTTATCTGTATGTGTATTTATATTATATTCGTGTCTGGATTTAAAATCGAAGTAGGCGTGGCCTAAACTGGAAGATAAAAAAAAGAAAAAAAAAGAAATATTTTTTAATCTCAGTCCCGCAACTATTATTTCTGTTTGCTCCTGCTTGCAAATGTTTCTAACAAATCTGTTTCCCAAAATACTGTATAAAAAATTTGGTGGCCTAAATTCAAAAATCTTTGAGCTTGACCAGGCAGTTACTAAGGATGAATGTGCGAACGCTTGTGGAACACGTTCACATTACAGAATGTGCTCTTTCTTTGTTCCGTAAGCTTCCTACAGTGTATCATCGTTTGCTCACATGAACACAAAAACCTCAGCCTCGTGTGACTTTGTTTTTGTGTTCCACAGGATCCTAGTCTGTCTGTACACCTCTAGTCTCAACGTCATCTCTAGCAAGCTTTCCTTACTACAAACAACCAAACGGAGGTTAGGATGGATGCAAGTGCAGATAAGAGCTTTATTAGATTAGCAAACAAATCCAAATTGTGAGACACAGACATGGTCAGAACAGGCAACGGGTCAGGCGATCTGCAAACGGGCATTAAACAGGCAAGGCAAAGCACGAAACGAGAAACAAGAAACAAGGTCAAAAACCATGAAACGAAACACGCGGTACAATGTACAAAGGCTTGGTATGGTGGTAACACTCACACATTACTTCGCGATGAACAATGAGACATGAGGGGTTTAAATACTAAACATAATCAGGGGGAAAACACAGAACAGCTGAATACAATGTTGACACGCACGGGAAACAATCAATACCAATACGGGGGCGGAGACAGGACAGAAATCATAACAAATGCACATGTGTCAAAAGAAACAATGTCAATGTCACTGTAAAACCCAGAAGCGCACGCTAGTGCTTTGAGCTTCGGCGTGCGTTGCATACCTCCCCAAGGGCGCTACTTCCGGAGCGCCACAAAACACTCCCTCCCCTGCCGGTCCTGGCCCTCTGGGCAAAATGTAGTCACAGCCCCTCAGGTCCCAAGGCAGGCATTGTCCCACAGATAGCAAGTTCATTGCACTTTGAAAGGATTGCTCCTCATTGCTCCTCAAGGAGCCGAGGCGCAGGCATGAGGCTGGGGCAGGTTGGCCAGGGTCCCTAGGCAGCACCCAGGCGTGGGAAGCTGAATCACCAGCTTTGATGGAACAGGAAGGCAGAGTGACGTCCTCAGCGGAACAGGAAGGCAGAGCAATGTCCTCAGCAGAACAGGAAGGCAGATCGACGTCCTCAGTGAAACAGGAAGGCAGAGCAACGTCCTCAGTGGAACAGGGAGGCAGAGCGACATCCTCAGTGAAACAGGAAGGCAGAGCGACGTCCTCAGCGGAACAGGAAGGCAGAGCGACGTCCTCAGTGGAACAGGGAGGCAGAGCGACATCCTCAGTGAAACAGGAAGGCAGAGCGACGCCCTCAGTGGAACAGGAAGGCAAAGTGACGTCCTCAGTGAAACAGGATGGCAGAACTCCCTGTGTCAGCAGACTCAGGTGTGAGCAGAGCATGGTTGGCCGTGACATCGACGTCAGACTGGTACCTGGCTTGGGGGGCCGTCTCGTTGACCTTGGACAGGAACATGGCTTGAGAGGCCGTCTCATCGACCTCGGACAGGAACATGGCTTAGGAGGTTGTCTCGTCGACCTCGGACAGGAACATGGCTTGAGAGGCCGTCTCATCAACCTCGGACAGGAACATGGCTTAGGAGGCTGTCTCATCGACCTCAGACAGAAACGTGGCATGCTGTCTGAGGTTCAGGTGTGGGGCGGTCTCTTCCGCACCGCAGAGAGATGACGTGATATCCCCGGCCTGGCATGAATGCAGAGTGATGGCTACTGCGCAGTCAGCAGGAGGAACAAAGCTCAAGGCAGAGCCTGAGGGGGAAGCTACATTCCCCATGAAGCTAGAGGGGGGAGTGACGCTCTCTGCGAGGTCTGAGTGGGGAGCGAACTTCTCCGGAAGGCCAGAGAGAGGAGTGAAGTTCTCCATGAGGCCAGAGGGGGAAGCAATGCTCTTCGCAAAGCATGGGCGGGGGGGTGCTCTCCGCAAAGCATGAGAGGGGGGCGATGCGCTCTGAAAAGCATGAGGGGGGAGCGATGTCCTAAGTGGAGCAGGAAGGGGGAGCGACGTCCTCAGCGGAGCAGGATGGCAGAGCGACGTCCTCAGCGGAGCAGGAAGACGGAGCGACGTCCTCAGTGGAGTAGGGAGGTGGAGCGATGTCCAAAGCGGAGCCTGGCGTAGTGATGTCTGAGGCGGCGCAGGGAAGAAAAGCGGAGCTCTTGGCTACACTGGGAGGCGGAGCAATGTCTTCAGCTGAACAGGGATGCTGAGTGGCATCCTCAGACAAGCAGGGAGGCTGAACGACATTCTCCATCGCCTCGGCAGGCTAGACGATATCCACAGTGGGGGAGGGAGGGTGGGAGATGGTTCCAGCCTGGTTGGAAGGCTCCCCCTTGACGTACCTCATGATGGCGTACGAAATATCGAGCCACTCCCTATTGGCTCGATTAGGGAGAATTTCCCCTCCTTCTCCCACCTCGGTTTTTCATTTTCATAAAGGGCCTCTTGGACTGATGCAAGTGCAGATAAGAGCTTTATTAGATGAGAGATAAGCAAACAAATCCAAATCGTGAAACACAGGCGTGGTCAGAACAGGCAACAGGTCAGGTGATCTGCAAACGGGCATTAAACAGGCAAGGCAAAGCACAAAACGAGAAACAAAAAACAAGATCAAAAACCATGAAACGAAACACGTAGAACAATGTACAAAGGCTTGGTACGGTGGTAACACTCACACATTACTTCGCGATGAACAATGAGACACGAGGGGTTTAAATACTAAACATAATCAGGGGGAAAACACAGAACAGCTGAATACAACGTTGACACGTACAGGAAACAACCAATAACAATACAGGGCCGGAGACAGGACAGAAATCATAACAAATGCACATGTGTCAAAAGTAAACAATGTCAATGTCACTGTAAAACCCAGAAGCGCACGCTAGTGCTTTGAGCTTCGGAGCGCGCTGCGTACTCCAGCGCTTAGTGCGACGGGAAATCGTGACGCAAACAAAGAAAAAAGCAAACAGTGCGTCTACTATTTGTATCTGTATTTGCTGCAATCGTATCTGTTTAGAACAAATCAACGGTTCACATGCTATTCATACCATTTTTGTAACAACCATTTCAAATCTGTCTGAAAAATCCATTTCTGGCACACGACTGAAAATAGCTGAAAATAACTGCCATGCTGTGTAGCCAAAATGGCCGCCAAGTGGACACAGTTTACTAGAAGAACTTTGATGTACGTCATATCTGTCCACACTGTTGACGATGATGCTTGGCATTTCCAGCTACTAAAGTAATGCATTTTATATTATTCTATTATTATTATTATTATTATTATTATTATTATTATACACACATTTATATTATGTGATGTATCTGTACAGTGTCTTTGGGCACTGAAATGTGCTTATAAATAAATAACTATGAGCCGATTATACTCTGAGAGAATAAAAACAGTAGTTGGTAATGGGCTGAAATGTTTGGACAGTTCAAAATGTAGTTCAGTGTGACAAATGAAGCAATGAGGCTGTATTTAAGTATCTATAAGTGCATCCATCCATCATATTTGGGATGTTGTGCTGTAGTAAAGCGCCGTGAACGTGATTGTGAGGTGCAGTAAAAGGTCGCATTATGACTTCTTTAGTTTTCTTTGTAGATTGTCCTCCTTCACCCTTTGCCAAATATCAACTGAAATGTCCGTAACCTCCGCCGGACACTATCGGCGATCTCCTGCCAAAAAAACGTGGGAGAAAACGTTGGAGACGAAACATTTAAGGATATGTTCATGAGCGTGAGTGCAGTGTGTTTGTGAGAGAGTGTGTGTGTGTGTGTGTGTATGTGTGTGTGTGTTTCCTTCCCTGCTCCCTTCATGTCACTGACAGGGGAAAGTAATCCTATACACAGGCTGCTATTGTGAAATGAGAAACTAGCCTCCTCGGCTGGCGGCGAGCAGATGCACCTCTCTCTCTCTCTCTCTCTCTCTCTCTCTCTCTCTATCCTAATCTGGAAACGACTTAAAGGAGCCTTATCTCCAGGCTCTCCTGCTTCATTTCATGCTTGATTTACTTTAATTTGTCTGATAGGGCACAAGGATTTGGAAATGGCCCATCTTTCGCTGGAAAATGTTCTGATTTTTCCCCGGCATTGTTACGTGGACCTTTTTTTCCTACTCTCTCTTCTTCTTCTTCTTTTCCCCCCTCTCTCTTTTCTACTTTTCCCCTCTCTTTCTCGTGTCTTCGAAAATGCCTCTGCTTCCTGTGCCGCATTCTGCTTAACGAGCTAACGCTGCAAAAAAAAAAAAAAAAAAAATATCCGGGGAAAAAAGACGTTAGTATGAGTGCGTGATAGTGTGCGTGAGCGTCTGCAGGTGTGCGTGTGTCTGTGTGTGTGTGTGTGTGTGTGTGTGAGGGGGGTGTCGAGTGTGAGTGTGGCGAGAAAGACAGAAGACAGCGGATGCAGCCGGGTGCTTCAAACCACGAAGATCTCCTGTAAGTGCAGCCGCCGATAAAGTCAGGAGGTAGAGATGGAAAGGGAGAGAGAAGGAGGAAGAGAGCTCCATGCCCACACATTCCTCCTCCTCTTCAGCTGTAACCCTTTCTTTTCTTCTCTACACCGACTTTGTGCATCATCCACACTTCACTCACCTCCTCAGAGAGAAGACTAGAGACAGGGAGTGATGGCGAGGAACGGAAAAGAGACGAGCGCTCCATGCACACAAGCGCACACACACACACACACACACACACACACACACTGCTCATTACTGTCTCTTTCTCCCATTTTAGGACTACAAATAAGGAATATTACTACAAATTCAAGTAAAAGTATGCAAATCAAATTTTTTTTTTTTGTATTAAATATTAAAACTCAGTGCAATGGCCAAATCTGTCATCTGGTACAAAGTTAATATCCCAATTATTTAACCATAATATTAGAAAAAAACAAAATGCTTTCAGTGATCTTGGGGTTAAATACAAAAACACCTCTAAATATTCACTAATGCCATTTCTGTTCATATTACCAAATCTACATTCTACTTAGTTAATGTTTATTTGTATAAATTGTTCTTCCCATTGAGTTTAGCATTCAGTCTTTACTGCTAAGTTTAAGCTCATTTTACCAGTCTGGATCGTCTTGTACTGTAGACTAATGATGATTATGATTGTGTAAATTTAACTTGTTTAAGAGGGAGTGGAATTTTTCAGTCAGCGAATCTACAATTGAATCGGTCAGCTAGAAGGTTTTTTTTTTTTTCCCACCAGGAGTTAAAAACCATAAAACAAAATAAACCTAAACCTAATCCGGTTGTGCCCTGGAGTCCGTTTGACACTGCAGCCCCAAACACTAAATTTCACGTTGTTTTGCTTCAGTCTTTTATACTGATATTGACTGCAACCTAAAACAAACTCTGGCACTGACCAGATGTACGCAACCTGTACGTTTACAAACATTCTGGTTTAGTCTATAGTGAGGATACACCTTGGTTAAAAAACCCCCCAAAAGTGTAGAATCTTGAAAGTGTAGTAACCTTTTTCGCTTATTTAAGAACTAGCTAGGCGAGCGATTACGGAGGATATTGGAAAAGGCGGACCTCAGTGATTGATGGCTCGTCAGCCATAGCCGACTTTCCTGTCTAACTAAAAAAAAGTCATACTTTATATTCCAATACCTCCAATATTGTGAAAAATAATGCTAGATCATTGACTAACTTATTTAAATCAAAACAGAAGAATTCACTTTGACATGTCCTGATCATGAAATTTTAAATATTCAGAACACTACTGGATTTTGTCACTTATTACCTGAAAATGACTGTGTCAAATATCTCACATTATTTACACCGTTTCTGTCAGATTTTAACAGCCATTTCAGGCAAATTTGTGTTTGAAACGTCATTTTGTCGATCTTTACATGACTGAAAAGAACTGAAACTAACTGCTCGGGAATGTTGCCAAGATGGCCGCCATGCCCAGCTACTAGGGAAATGCATTTTGGTCAAATTCAATAGCTCAAGACTTTAATTTCTGGGAAGAAGCGGTTTAATCTTGCAATGGCTCTATACAAGTATATCCTGATCTAATTTATGTCCTTAACAAAGCGTTATTGCAGCAAGTCTTCGGCTAACATCCTGGCTGTTCTCTCAACTCGACAGTATTCAAGTTTAGTGTGCGTCTTCGGATGATTTGTCACCAAACAATGTACTCATAGTAGTAGTAGTAGTAGTAGTAGTAGTAGTAGTAGTAGAGCAGAGAGAGTAGTAAAACTCGCACTATACTTTAACTATATTTTGCTATAAATATATATAAAATATAACTATATTTTGCTCAGTTATGTCAGCAGTTATGTGTACACACATGTTATTAGTTAGCTAGCTAATGATACAGCTTTTTTTCCAAAAAGAATGGACTCCAATCCTCCAGATTGTGCCATTGCCCAGCCCCTAAATTTGCTGTAACCAATCAAAGCACATTCTGCCACAGTAACCAATCAGAAGGTTTTACAGGAATATTGTGACTCAATTTCGGACATGATTTGCATTTTGTTGTACGGTACTGGATATAAAATCTATCTGATAATGTTGCGGGATTGAAAACCTCCATGCAGTCATACACTTATTGTGTTGCTTTTCGAGTACTTCTCGAGCACCAATAACAAATCCATTCATCTCAATTCACCTACATTTAATTCCCTAACGTTGAATATCAGTGATGTGAACAGACAAGATGTCTTCCCTGCAGTGTATATGTGGGAATTCTGGTTGTGTAAATGATAAATAGATAAACAATAAACTGAATATCTATTTCAGATTGTGTTTATTCTGACAGCAGGCAGGCTGAGTCACACACTCGGGTTCAGAGCCATTTCTCTCTCTCTCTCGAGTGATAACGGAGCAGAACGCCTCATCGGTCTTCTGCTACTAATTACAACACAATTCGTCTTTCTGCCAGTGGGCTGGACTTCTCTTTCCAGATCTGCCACTAGACTATGCAAAAATTACTAACATGCTCCCTGCGCTCTGTCTCTCGTCTTTGCTTTCGGTCCCATGTTCATTCTCTCTCGGCTACTTACACGCTCGTCCGGCACAGCAGGTAGCTGTACATGCTCACGCAAAAAATAAATAAATAAATAAATAAATAAATAAAATTCTTTCTCCTTCATTCAGTAACACACACATACACACGCATATGCAGATTACCAAACATGGTGGGACAAGGCATTGAAATTCCTCTTGCGGTCTGAATTTACTTAACTGCGGCTGTGTGAGCAGCGATAAACAGAGTGATGATCCGGCAACACGTCTTTATCCGCGCTTTGCTTTAATTAACACCGGCGTGTTTGGTGAAAAGATGATTAATATGCCAATGGAAACTGCATAATTGAATACCACAACACACACACACAAACACACGCACACACACACACTTCTTAACCACGTCTACCATTATTACTCCTTATTGTTGATTATTATTGCTATTATTATCAATTGTCATTTAGATGTTAAAGATAATAACGGTGATTAATAACCCAATGTGTTTATTCACAGTGCAGCGAAGGCATCTTTTAGTAAAGCCACAGAGAATTTCCTTTAATGCATTTCTTTCATTTGTCCTCAGATTTCCCCTTTTCTTCCTATCCGTTTTTTTTTTTTTTTTTTTTTAAATACCATGGACATATATGAAGTAGAAAGGGACTATTTTTTTGGAAATTAAAAATAAATAGATAGACCCTCAATAATTATACAAAAATGCCTGAAAATAAGA
>JANDJT010000131.1:15988873-15999612 GCA_024331685.1 Stegophilus panzeri | reverse complement strand
ACGAATTCAAAAAGACTGGAAGTGTTGCGGACCGACCGAGAAGTGGACGTCCACCAGCGTCCATTGACGAAGACACAACCGACGTGGTGCTGGCAAACACAGTCCCCTATGTATGGAGACTTTTGGGTCACCCTGTAGATTAATTATCATTTTAAATTGCCAAATTCTTGTCTATGGTTATCATCGTTGTCATGGAGAAACATCAGGTTAAAAACACTACAGTACTCCTAAAATGTCCGAAGATCCAGCTAAAAACTCCATGCTTCCAAATATCCAGATAAGCAACTAACATGACTGAATGGCTACAACCGTTACCTTTTAATGCTTAACCATGAGATATTACTTCATAGCTATAAACTAGATAAATCAGTTTGATTTGGTTATAGTTTGTAATATTTCACACTGGCACTTCACAATTGTTTAACACGTTCACTAGAGCCTTGGACTCTGAACAGATAAATGCATACTTCTCATTCTGCTGATGTCTTTTCTTTTTTTTTTGTAACAAGCCATGTTGTTCCTTCACTAATCAGCCCAGAGAGGGCACATGAAATTCTTGGCTAGGTCCACATCCAGTTGACGGTTCCTGCCTTAAAGTCTCATCTTTATTCAGTTATTTATCCTAAAGCATAGTATTCAATAACTACTATGAATTAGGGCTAGGCAATAGACAGAAATATCATATATTTGAGAACAACTTTATTTAATGCCTACAAAGATTTAAGTAAGATTATGTAAAAAAATATATATAAAAATTATATATATATATATATGTCAAATCAACAGCATCCATTCAGTACCATTTAATTTGTAATTCTTAAAAATGTATTTTAAAAAATACATTACTATAACAACGATATCTCAGATAACTGTATCGCTCAATCATTTATTATGATATATCTTATCAATATATCGGCCAGCCCTTGTATGAATAATAAAATATAATAATAAATTTATTGGAATGTTATATAGTTACAACAGTGAGGAATAAATAAGTCTAGACCCACCAAAGGCTCCTGGGAGTTTCAAGGATTAAGGTTTTACACTTGAACTGTATTTTATAATTGTATAATCTATCATTTTGATTTCAAAAATACAGCACAGAATTTCCAATGAAATAACGTAAACTTGAGGACAACTTCAGGTTTTTGCTAAGTTGGCTTTGCTAGGTTTACCTTATCGTGCTTTTATCTATCTTCTCCTAAAAATGTTTTGCTATGTATGCAGGGAACAAATTAAACGCTCATTAGCTAGCTCATCAAGCAAGAAAAAGCTAACGTGTGTTGCCCAGTCCCATGTTTTGCTTCCCCAAAAAACTGACTAGAATAAAAACTGATAGCTAACATACTGTAATAAGATATGATCAGCTAGTTAGCTAGTTAAGTGTAGTAATATAGACTTTGAAAACAGATTCATTTATGAGTTTATCCTCTTCTAACATAGTTTTTAAGGTAGTAAGTCGTTGGCCAAAGTTTCATCTGTAAAATGTGGTGTTCTGTCCTTGCATTGCATTTAAAATATATTATCGTCTACTTTCATATACACCAAAAGCAAACTTTTGGTTTGCAAAAGTCGGTAATGAGTAGGGTTTTTCTTTTTCTTCCTTTTTTTTGTGTTAAACCTATTTGTCTGACTGGAAACTGTGAATACAAAACGAACAGCCCGGGCTAATGTGTCCACCCCTGCTCTATCTCTACATGATTGCTAAACACACACTATAAACCTTCAACCCATTACAACACCAACCAGACTCCAATCTTCAAACAGCCACAGCAAGACAAAAAAACATGCGAGCTATCTATAATATTAGCCAGATGCTAATCACACAGTACAATAACCTCCTGCAGAAATCCCTGAAGATACCCGACTGTATTAAATATCCCCATCATATTTAGCTGTGGAGCTGTGTATCTCTTGAACTAATCACATGCTGCCTTGTTGACAACAACAATTAAGCTAGACGTAACATTGCACTGTTTGGTCCAGTAAAAAGCTAGCAAAACTAGTCAGAGCGCTACAGAGTTCCTTAGTTATAAATAGCTTTCAAAGTTCGCTGCTCACACTGTATCTTAACGCACTGCTTTGTGATGAAGTAGAATAGTAGCACCTTTGTTTCGATTATAATTGCGGCTACGTTTAGTGCCTTCAGAGTGCATTAGCTGTATTTCAGATTGCTTCTGTAACTAACAAGCATGAAGTTTTCTCTTAAAGCCTCTTAGTGTATTGGATCAGTGGCTAAATTTGAATCGGGGCACTTTAAGACGGCGAGCCGAGTGATTTGTCTAATCTCTTGTTGCATATTTCATCGCCCCAGTCAGACACTGTGCCATTTTCTGAGCGTGTGCATCTTTGCTCCTCTGAAAAAAATATTCTCCAGAAGGAAGTACCTGTTATTTTTTATAGAAGAATGAGTAAAAGTATACAACACATCAAGAGGCATTTATTTCATCCTTTTTTCGTTCATAATTAGTTGTGTTTTTGCTTAATGCATGTCGCACTTAAGACCTCTTGAGAGTATTATAATTCAGATGACAGTTTGTGTCATGACATCATATACAGTATGCTGATTCACTGTAAATGCGAAACTCTTTTGTCATGGCAATCTAAACTGGCACAATAAACCCGATCCTCACACGAGTGGCCAAGAAAGCTTCAAATAAAGATGACTGAAAGCCATGAAGGAGATGCTCTCACTGGGTGAATGAGTGGCAGTGAGCCATGTCACTGCTTCCTGATTACACGGGAAATAAACAAGTTCAGAGCGAAAGCCTACATTTCGACTTGCCGCTTTGCATACATTAAAATCCCTGGCTATAAATCCCTGTCTATAAGTCGTCTTAAAACGCTTTAGGTATCAGCGGAAGCGGCTCTGACAACCTTCGCTTATGAGTTGTGGCGTTATCGTCGGGCCTCTTGGTCGGTGTGGATCTCGACCAGGCTGATCGGCACTTTACCAATCGTCGCTTTCCAAGACTTTTTTTGCGCTCTCTTGTTCTCCATGCTCTTCCCCCCGCCTCCACGTCACTCTCTGTCCCTCGCTCTCTCCACGTGCTAAAGGCTTGAGGGGTTCAATCAATGGCGCTTTGATCTCAGCTGGAACTATAATTATTTAACATTGTTACAAGGATTTCTCTAATCCATCCTACCATTAAATCCTTTTTTACACCCTCATCTCCAGGAGTCTCTAATGTGCATCTGGGCCACACGTTCCCCTCTGACGACACCCTGCCTTAACAGACTTTTGCGAATAATTAGAGGGGGAAAAAATAGCCAAATAGAGAATGGGGGAGGGGGTAAAAAAAAAAAAAATCGTCCTGGGCTCTGGGTTTCATTGGTCATGGAGCAGATGAATTTTGAAGAGGTATCTAGAGAGATCCTTCAAGTTGCTTGCTTAATTCCATCTGTTGACGCAAATCCATTGGCAAATCTTACAGATCAAAACTTGCCTCAAAACCGACTAGTGACAACTGGCAACTTGCTGGGTTAGCTGTCGAGAGGAACTACACAATTAAAGGAAGGTCTACTAGTCCTCCTGCCCCATCATGTCATCTCCCAAAATCTCAACATGAATTTCATGCTAGAGGCATCGACCCACTAACTGCCATCTGTTTGTTGCTGGGGTGGGATGAAGCAACTGGCGCATGGATCATCCTTTCGAAAATCAAAAGGTCCCATCGGCTCTCTGCAAATATTTATGCCCGGCTGTTTTCGGTGTGATATAAATAGAAGTGAGATGAACGCAAACAATTGTGAGGCACCTGATGCAACCATTGCTGCCATCTGCTCCTCAAATTCATTTAGCAGGACATGTGTGTGTTAAAAGCTGAGGTGGCTATTGTTGCATGTATGTGATGAAGGGTCACTACAATTATCGGAGAACTGGAAGAAGTGGGGGGGGGGATTTGTTTTTAGTGTGGTAGATGCTTCCTGATTGGTAGGAACTAAGTGACTGGATGCAAATCCAAGGATACTCCCTGGCTCTTTTTTCCTTGTAGCAGGCCAAAGCCAATGGCTAGTGCCCAGTTGGCACATACAGATGAGTCAGGCCAGGTCCAACAGACTCTATGGGCCACAGATTCATCAACTCAGAGGTTTGTAAGGCTCAGAGATCTGGCTGCAGGGTGATAAGCTCTAGGTGTGGGTTACTCAATGCTTGCTGGATGATCCAGATACCTTGACCATTCAAAATTAATTTTTAGGAGAAGGAAACACGTAAAAGCCATTTTTCTAAATCCAGCTGTCCCTAAAATACCAAATCCTTTTGCATGGCACAGTGAGGGTGTGCCATTCTTTATTCTTTATTCTCAATTAGTCTGGGTTTTAGTGAAATATGCACGCATTTGATTTGACAGTAGAGTATGTTCATTCATCTTTAGTAACTGCTTTATTGTGCTTAGACTCACGATTGATCTGGGCCTCCCAGGAACACTGGATATAAAGTGGATGCCAATCCTTCACAGGACACCATGCAAACATACTCATTCACAACAAGCATCAGTTTAGTGGAGCCATTAAATCACCGTGTGTTCTATGGTAGGAGGAAACTGGAGAAACCAGATCCAACCCACTTGGACATGGGGAGTCCATGAGACACTCCACACAGTCAGTAACCCAAGCTCAGGCTTGAACCAGGGACTGGGAGTGGTTGGTGGCTACCCACACTACCCACTACACACCTCTGTGCTGCCTGGCAATAGAGTAGTTTGGCCAAAACAATCAAGCAAATTCAGCAAGCAAGATCTTCTAAATGCACCTTAAAATTGCTGTTGTTACTTTATAATAGGAATTCAGTTGACCAAAGTGTTTTTTTTTTATTAGTGTAATGTCTGTACTGTACTTGACTTTCAGGGTTTTTCATTGGAGATTAGCATGATCAGCAGTTCATTAACACCCTCCCCTTCCCCACTTCATTTCTGCCTTGAGGAGTATGTCAAGATGTGTATCAAAGAAGTCCATGATAATTAGCAAATTGCTGTACAAGCTCTCACCACTAATATACACGAGTCTGCAAACATCCATAACGAGGCGAAATAGAGTGCGAGATTGGCAAGTCGATAAGCTAACATCTCTGGCGAGAGCTAAGTGGGTGTTCTACGAGTCTACACCACATAACTGTGATGTTCTCAAAGCAACGGCATTCCCTTTGGAACTGTATCTTACATGGTTTCGCAACAGAAGTAATTTGTGAAAGAACACTGGAAGAGAACCCCGAAGAATTCAAAGCATAAGAGAAAACA
Source organism: Stegophilus panzeri (assembly GCA_024331685.1). Taxonomy (NCBI): domain Eukaryota; kingdom Metazoa; phylum Chordata; class Actinopteri; order Siluriformes; family Trichomycteridae; genus Stegophilus; species Stegophilus panzeri. The sequence continues at coordinate 15,994,375 of JANDJT010000131.1, read as the reverse complement.
CAGTGTTTATAATGATAAAGTGATTATAGAAGAAGTTCAATTAGAGCGATGAGAGGCTTCGGTTGTTTTTTTTTAGTACCAAAGACAAATTGCAGAGTGGGTTTTAATGGATTCTTCACAGCAGGTGGACTTGGTCAAAGTCACTTCATTAAGAAAGCCTCCCTCTTTTAGATGTAATGGCCATTATACATCCCATTCAGATAGCCTTCTGGAAAGTGATTAAGAATTATCTTTTGCCGATCGTAATCGCACCTGGTCTAACTTAAGCCAAGGAATAACAAAAGGAACTGAAGCTCTCTGGGATCTGAATGCTCACAAAAGGGAGCGATAACAGGATAGACTGTCTCAAACTAAATAAATTTGCTTTTAATCGCTTTGCACAGGAAGTCATGTCATTTCAGATGTTCATATTTGATTGTCTGATTTTCCACTTTATTCAAATTATAACATGCTCATCTGACTTTTCCAGCACAATAGGAAAGATGAAAAGGGGGAAATGTTCTTTCAGCAGAGACGCGATGTGCAAGTAAATTTGGTTATTACGCACCAAGATGAATGCCCATACAGTGTACTCCTCTGTGAAAGACAATTTTGTCATTTTCGGAAATTTCCTCTATGCAGAAAGGCCCATTTTCTGTTCGGGAACAATGGAAAGTCTCATTTCCATTCTATTCTCACCAAAACTGTGGGCAGGTAACATCCTCCGCTGGTCTGTGGCACTAATGTGTGCCGATGAAGGGGTGGGGGGGGTTGTTGTGTTGTGGGTATACAGACAAGATCTTATCAGGGTAATGCGACAAGGTTATCGGTAATGTGGACAAGCATCTGCACTATCAGCGAAATCACTGTGTCCAAATTGAAACGAATTTGACAAATTAGTTTAAAATAACTCTCTGGCCCTGTGGCTGTGATAACAGACAGTACAGCTGCTTGCAGACGCTGGACCCATTTTTGTGAAAAATATAACAGTGTAACAATTATGCTAACTGCCAGAAACCAAGTTCAAATTGGTAATCAAGCTGTCGTCTTATGAATGCGCTATTTTGGAAAGCAAGGCCAGTGCCTGAGTAGGCTTAGTATGTTTTCATACTTTCAATTTTTGCAATCTGCACTGAGATCTTGGTACATTTGGTTGAAAATGAAAGAAGTTTTCAAACAATGGTGATGTCTACGAAGGCATTCTCAGGTCCACCTAAAAATGGTGGACTGAGTTACACTACAAGTAAAGCAATCTTCCCAGGGGTGGACAAATCCTACTTGGCAAATGAAAGCTCCAACGTGCTACCCAGGCCCAGGAAACCTAATCGACTAGTATCATGTAGTAATGTATGGCGAGCTGGTTAGCTAGTTAAGGGCATTCATGCAGACTAAGGGAAACAAACGAGTACATAAACAACGTGTAGAACAAATGTCAGCAAGTTGTTTCACCTACGAGATGTGGTGTTTTGTCCTTACAAGTGAAACATTATCATTAGTATTTTGTTATTGTTTGCTAGTTGAGTCTAGCTAGTGTCTTGATTTTCTCTTGCTATATTTCCCCACAGTGTAAAAGTGTGAAATGCTGGCAGGAGTCATTTGATGGCTTTGCAGCGCACTTCGGTTTGCTTGGTTTGCAAAGGTCTACAGTCATCCGTGTACGTTACTTAATCTGCGTAGTAAAAACTGAATTACCGTCAGCCAGATCACGCCTTCGACTGATGTGTGTAGTGCAGCATGCTGTTGGATTTGAAACGAGGAGTTTGCGCTATAGTTATAGCATTGTGGTGCATCGAGTCAGCATCAAATGCATTGTTTAAACACAGGGTATAGATATCAAAAGAAAATGATCAGGAGTAATGGTTTTTTTTGTTTTTGTTTTCTTGTTTGTTGGGTCTACTTATATCCACCAGGGAGCTACGAATAAAACAAACCTAAATGAATAGCCTAGACGTGAAATCTGCTGATCACAGAGGTTTTCGAATTTCTAACTTGGATGTTCCTATTTCAATTTTTCTTCCCTTTGCTTTTTTCTAGCTTCAAACTATGCTAAATTTCCATCTGCTCCTTATGTACTTACACATCAACATGTACTCTATGTAAGAGACTAAATCAACTGTTTTGTAAGAGACAAAGTTTATGCTTCTACTCTCTGTTCCATCTTTCTTTATTACCTACCCAACTCCCACCCACCCCATCCATCTGTCTTTCTTTGAAAAACTAGTTTTTGCAGTTGCCCTGCTCTGGATGTGATGCTTTCTCCTTTTTCTCTTTCCTCTCGCTGGCCCCGGTAGTTGTGGGCCTGACCCTCTCAGTCTCGCCTGACGCGTGATCGCAGTGATGCTTTATTACCAGTCGTCGCCTGTGCTCTTATCGTGTGCTGCCAATGCTCATTTCCTTCCTCAGATTGAAATGCAAATGTGAAATTTAATGATAAATGCATTATCTGATGGGGGCTGATAACACTGATTCACTGTCAGCGTCAAATACACACCCCAGGGGGCTTCCCAGCACAACCCTGACAAAATATACTTTTTTTTTTTCCCTTTCTAACTGTATGTACCTGCAATAAATTCTGGAGGTCATATACATTAAAAGGCGAATGATATTTGGTGCGACCAGTTGCGTGACGCCACTGGCGAGCAATAATTGCTGCTGTTGCTATCTTGTTCGATGTACTATCCATCACTTTGATGAAGTGACTTTTAAGGAGATGGGGGGGGGGGGGGCAAGATAGAACTATTTTTGCTTCAAAACCTCTGAAAAAGCAAGGGGGGGAAATCTGCATGGTAAAATGAGGTTCCTCGAGAAGAAACGATAAATATGTTTTTGTGTGTGCGTAAGCTTTCTGTTGGGGAAGCACAGTCCATGTCCATGAAAGCACACACATGCAATAAAGCTTTGGAGCAAAGCCATTTAATCCGTTCCATTCAACCCTGCTAACTTCTCTTATAATTCATTGGCGATAATAAGTTAATTTAAGTCCATCATTCCAATGGTCTATACAAGGTTCTCTTAAAATGCAATTTAGTCCAATTTAGGACGCCTGTTGGATCACTGGAGCATTTAGTGTCAGAATTTCTACAGACCTCTCTCCATTTAGTCACCTGGGCATACGAAATGAGTTATTTTACTAAAGGTAGATCAATGTTCATACAGTCAAGATTCTGTGAAATTGTTTTCAAGATTAGCGGCAAGATTAATTATTCTCAACTAGCCTTGAATTGCTGGAGACCTTTTTAGAATCATCTATAGATGAGGACATATTAAAGGGGGGGAAAATGGTTGGGGGGGGGGCCTTTATTTATTTTGCTGGCATGGCTTGACTCCACTTGTCCCCTTGGTATAAAGCACTACTGCAAACCAATACAAAGTTCTTCTGGATGATCACTTTATCCTGTGATGAAACATCCTGATGGGCGTGGCTTCTTCTAGGATGACCCCGACCCCATCCACAAGACACGAGGGCTTTACTGAGTGATTTGGTTTGTGGAAAAATGATGTAACTCATATGCTGTGGCCTTCACAGCCACTAGGTCCAAACCTAACTGAACACCTATGCAAGATTTTGGAGTAACAGCGCTCTCTCTAACACTATCATCCAAACTATCTTTTTTTTTTTTTTTTTTGGAAGAATGCTGTTCATCGTTTCAGTACAGTTCCAGAGGCTTGTAGAATCTATGCTGCATTCCAACACCTTATTAAGACACTTCATTCCTTTACTTTGTATAAAAGGTGCAACAATAGCACGGCTCATATGAGTTATATGAGTGCAGCTGAAGATGGCTAATTTTAGCGCTCATTAAAAGCTTCTGCTGAAGAGTTTTACCTTGTCAAGGATATCTTTAGATGCCCTGCTATTGAATGGCTTAAATCCCCTGATCCCAGATGGATTCATTTAAACTGTGTCATAATGGGCTGCTTACAAGTGATTACTAGCCGTTAGCTAATGGGCTAAATGCTTGAAGGAAGGCCAGGGACAATCTGATGTCATCCAAACCTTGCCAGATAGCGGGAGCGAAATGATCCGTGACCTTCAAGCCTGCATGCTTTGGGTTTGTTTACTTGTTTTGTTTAAGTCTGAGTCAATGTTGCGATGTTAAGATTTAAAAGAAAATTGTGTTCATTGATGCTAGCATAGCTACTGGCATAAAAATAAATAGCATGCCAGGTTAGATTGAATGTTCAATGAACAGTGGGTTGTCTTTTAACAATAGATGCATGCTGTATATGATTTTTTAAAAATATCATATTAAATACATAGCTTTTAAAAATTATTGGCAGTGGGAATGAAATTGGTATCAATACTGCAGATGAAATCGATTTTCTTTTTGTCCACCATCATGTCTGTTCAGGACACTTACTTGGACCGTCCCACTCTTCTGTTTCCAGAGGGGGAGGTCTGGTCTTGTCATTCTGTCCTTCCATGTCTGTGTCCCTGATCTCTCTGTTGCTGGTGTCTTCTCCTAGAATATGAAAAGAGACAATACGTTACATGCATTTCCTTTTAATACAGCTATTGAGACATTTCTGAAACGCTAATAAGAAAATAGACATGGCGTTTAATGAACAGAATCCATGATTTTACTCGAAGCATAAGATATTCAACTGAAACGACGACAAAACTAATTTTGTCATATTTAGGTAGAGCTAGGGATAAGATCGTTCAAGAAATGTAACTTTACAGTGCATTTTCTGTGCATCACTCACAGATGTTAGTAAAAAGAATAAAAAAAAAAAGAAAAAAAGAAAAGTATGTGCACCCTTTGATTTCCTCTCTGTATATTTGTGAACATTTGGTTGGATGCTCTCAGGTTAAAGTGGAGATAATCCAAGTAATACATAGTACATTCTGGAAAGTTTTACTATATAATGTTTTACCTAATTAGTTCTGAAAATGCAAATCTCTAAGAAATGTCAAATTTCTGAGAAAAAAACAACACTTCCATAAATCTACTTAATAATAAACTAATTAAGTAAACACCTACAATTCATTAGAAGCGTGATAGAATGCGTTATTCTTAAAAAATAAATCAACTTGATGCTATTTTAAAGCAATTAAGCAAATCAAATATAAATATGCACATATAGAGGTATATTCATCTTAATTTCAGCTCAGTAATTTGATTCATCTTAATTTTCAATACCATATAATACCGTGATCAGTGTATCAACTGAGTTACACTGATGGTCAATTCGCAATGAACAAGATGATTGGTTTAAACTTCTGGGAAACATGTAAATAGCTTATGTAGCTTCTAAAGGGCAGTATAAGACCTTTAAACAAAATAACAAGAATTTACACCTATCATCCTGTTCAAAAGTTTACACCCCCCTGGCTCTTAATGTATCGTTTTGCCTTCTTGAGCATCAGTGAATGTTTGGACCTTTTGTAATAGTCGTGTACGAGTCCCTCAGTCGTCCTCAGTGTGAAAAGATCTCAACATCATATAGTCGCTGTTGGAAAGGGGTCAAATATGCAGAAGATGCCGGAAAAGTAAAGAATGTGCAGGACCTGGAGGATTT
>JANDJT010000131.1:15974817-15988733 GCA_024331685.1 Stegophilus panzeri | reverse complement strand
TTGAACTGGTTCATTTGTGTAAATTCAGTTATTATTGTGTCTTGTGGACTATATGTAAACATCTGTTATGTGAAATTGCTTATTCAGAACTGAACTAAATAAATAAATAAATAAATAAATAAATAAATAAAGCCATTTATATGATCCCTCTTATTAGTTTTTAAATTATTAACATTTTTCAGATTCTGAAAGGCATATGTAAACTTATGACCTCAACTGTAATCACTGGCATGGTGAAGTATTCTGTAAGGAGGTATTTATTTGATATTTATGGAAGGAGTCTCCAGTGTCAGTGCTTCGTAACAGTCAGAACGTTTTCCACCACGAGTCGACTGGACAGAGGACCTTCTGGTTTCTTTGTAACATGCCGAGCATGATGTCACTTCTAGAAAGAAAAGAAAAGAAAAGAAAAGAGGCTGCTGAGGGGACAATGAGGGGATGTTTATAGCTGCTATAAGTGACAATCTCGTTTCGCAGATGTTCCAGAACATTATGGATAATAACTATAAACGGATGCAAAAAAAAGTGTCACTGATTAATAGAAGAAATAGAGGAATACAACATGCCGGGATGTGCTGTCCTAAGGAAATAATCCAGTTTATAGGATAGCAACGCATACCCCCAAGTGTTCCTTACATAATATTCATTACATGAATAATGAACTCAGTTGACTCGGTCACCACAGACTGAAGCACTCTGAAATATCTGAGGGACCCACGCTAATGTGTCTTCTAGCTTAAAATAGTCTATTGTTCTCACAGAAGAGCTCTGGACATCTCCAGTGACTCAATGAATATGTTTCATGGATGTGTGACTGTATGTTGATCCCAGGAGAGAGCAAGAGAAAGGAAACCCCACTGGTATAGGAGGATATGGGGAGGTGTGGAGAAAGAACTGGCTATTTATTACTGTTTGATCTGTATGTGTGTGTGTGTGTGTGTGTGTCGGCATGCAGGTGTTGCTTTGCATTAGGCCAGACGGCCACTTAGCTTCATTGTTAAAATGCTTGCCATGGGGTGATGAGATTTAGCTACATGACTACGCATCATCATTTCCTAAAACTCAGGACTGATATCTCCTATTACAAAAGCATTATGTATTCCTGCTAACGGTTCATGAAGGTAACCAAAAGTGTGAATAGTCTTATTTCCATCATGAATCGAAACGTCATTCATCTTATTCGGGTAATACTTGTTGGTTGTAATGCTACATATTTCAGTTACACCAAGCCTCAAATCTGATTGGTGAGAAGGTACTGATGGATTTTCTATAACTCTGATAGCAGTCCTGGATATAATTTAAATCACAGGTTTATTATTATTAATGTGCTCGTTCTAATACGTTATCATTTCTATACTAACAGCTCTTTCACAGGAATTATATGAAGGATGCGTCATATAATCCAAGGCTAATAATAAATGGATTTTTAAAAAACCTTTAAGAAAGAAAAACGTATTTGTTCATATGGTGATATTTATTTAACATCTGTGGAAGGAGTCTCCAGTGTCAGTGTCAGTAAGTTTTCCACCACAGGAAAAATCATCAGGGCTATATATATATATATATATTTTTTTTTTTGCAATTTGTTTCTTGGTAACAAAACAGTATTTTTAACTTCTAGAGACAGTAAGGGAACAACTGTTTATAGCTACTATAACTTCAGTGATTACAGGACAAAAATAGTTCCTCCTTAGCAACCTTCTCTCTGCCTTCCAAAAAAAAAAAAAAAGATATGCAATGATAAGTAAAGATGAGATTAAAAAACGGATGTATGACTGATTTATTTTTCTCTCTGTATCTCTCTAGCCAGATGTTATAGCTGAAAGCAGAACCTCCCCCACATGGCTGTTCTGGCTCTGGTCCCGTTCTAAGTGGGGGCACGTCGAGTTCTAGCTCCATCCTCCATATCTTTAAAGTGACTCTACATCAGCCAACCTTAGGCCACTGATTAAGAGAAGCTTTCTGGTACTTAGTCTTATGTTATTTACAATGTTGAGGAAGAAAGCTACAGATGAAATACCGTAGGAGGAAAAGCAATCAGATGCACTAAAATCCAGGAAGTTACAGTTATTTACCTTCATGTTTCATGTGTCAGACCTTTTACTATTTAAATTGGAACATGCTCAAGAAAATGGGTTCAGTTTGTGTGCCTGGCTCAAGTTCTCAAATAAACATGGAACAACAAGTATTTTTATAGTTATATGACAGAGCTTTGACATAAAAATAGTGAAGGGCTTTCATGGGTCCATTGCTGCGTTCGACGTACCTCAGGAATGGGAAGTCGGAGCTCGAAATGACGTCGTTTTCAACCTCTGTTTATTCGAGGTACAAAATAAGGGTGAAAAAAAAATGCAAGACTAGATGTTCGTCTATTGTATTCCTTCTCAAAACAGCAAGCTGTATAGTCAGTGTGATAGATTTAACAAGCGAATATGTCTATATTGATTTAGTCAAAGCAAATGCTTGTATATACAGCATAATTCATTTAAAGGTAAGATGTGCTACGTCGTTGCTGTAGGCAGACATGTTGATTTGACATCACTCTCTGAACTCAGAGGAACTCGTAGTTGAGAAGACCATCATCAGTTCCAGAGTCGGGATTTTGAGTCGAGTCTTTGGCTATTCTTGGTCGGGGGTGGGGAATTACAAGTTACAGACATCTACTTAAATGCAGCAAAGTTCCTTAAATTAGTTTTAGTTTTTTTTCAAGCCAGTCCTCAGACCCCCAAATTCAGCGTTCTTCATGGTTGAACCAAGCCCCACTATCATAGCATACAGACATTTGGCTTACGAAGTAGATTTCATTGAGAAACTCTGCCATAAAAATTGCTTACATAGAAACATTCCGAATATATTCCCTTAGAAAGGTAGCACCCTAAATCATATGAATAATCAAATAATAATAAAACTTACACTAAATGTAAGAAGAGGCTGATAAAGCTAATAGTTTTGATCACCAAGATTTACGATTTGGCCAAAACAGTTACGCACCTAACAAATATAAAACTAAACGCTTTTTGAAATGTAGTTAATTGTTTTATTTTTGGTTACGTTAGTATTTTAGCTACTTGTAACTATACAGTTTTTGTATCTTGCAAACAAACAAAATAAACCTGCATGATTATGTGATCATGCATGGATGAAAACTCCCACTGGAAGCAGATGCGTCTCCAGCTAAGATTTTCTGTATAACAACAACTGATAAGATTTACAGCAGAAGGAAACCAGATCAACTGTCACTGCTGATAAGAAAGCCTGCTCATCTCCTTTAACAGTGCTGTTTCGTAATGAAGATCTCTTTCACACTAGCTCCTCATGTTTCCTCTCTCTTGCTGTGGAGCAGTGGAACGGCACAGGATGTGGAAGTGACCTTTCTAACACTCTGGAACGGCCTTGGTATTGCTCGGCGTTAAAAATATGAGCCCGTTCGGACGGGTTAATCTACAGATCGAAGTCCCTCGCTGCGCTGGCCGTAAGCCAGTTAAGACACGGCTCACTTCAAAGGCGGGCGAGTAAACACGGCCAAAAAGGATCGCATCTTCCTGGCTGGCTCAGGAACTGCCAGGCACGAGAAGTGAGCAGTGATGTCCCAGTTACTGAACACGAAGTCACTCTGACCTAGATTTCTCTTATGCAAGCTCCAACTCAGACCATAGCTTCACTCCCCCCCCCCCCAATTCCTTTCCTATTACTCCTCATGACTATTTGTACTGTCAGGCCCAGAGTACCTCCTTCGCACACTCCTCATGTATAATGATGAGGATAACAAAGGCAAGTATCAACAGTTCCTCTACTAAGTAGCAAGAGAGGGAAAAGGGGGGAGAGAGCGAGCAAGCGAGAGAAAGAGAAGGCCGGGGAGATAACATTAAAAGCACTACCTTGATCTGGGGCGAACATGTAAGCCCTGTAACGAAATGTATTGCGACTGTTTAATTACCGCTCAGGAAATGAAGCTACAAGATGATTCCTTAATTAAGCGGTGATTAAGGATTTTCTGCCTTCTATCTAGCACTGTTTGCGATGCATTTTAAACACAATCGCCGAACAGCAACCTCTGAGAGAACAATGTCGCCTGGCTTGATGAGGGTTTCCTAGAATATAGTAGGAGTTGGCATGGGAAGATGGTGCAGATGTACTAATATAATAGACTGATAAACATAGCATGCTAAGATGAATCATCAGAACTGGCATCAAGTCAACTTCTTAAAATGTTGAAATGCCACAGAGAGCTTTGAGCAGAAGTGGTATTCTTTGATACCTTATAGATAGAAATAGTCATTTCGGCTAGAGGTCCGTTTAAAAAAAAAAAAAAAAGACGAGTGCTGTTTGCCTACAGTAGAAGTGTATGAATAAACGAGGCCAAACAAAAGAAGACAGAGAATGTCATGATTGTGTGTGCTTGTCCATGCGAGTCGGACATTCTCCCCAGCATAATGTTACACAGGTCAATAAGCTTTCAGGCGATTTACACAAACGCCTCCTCCAGCAAGGTAGAAACAAAGTCGTATTGGCTTCCCCCCACCTCCCACCTCCCTCTCAGCACTACCTCCACGAGCACAGCCCTTGAAAATGTCAATCCGCAGATTTTAAGTAGATCCGAGCCTCTTAATCCGGAACAAACTGAGACAGACAGATGTTGAGAAAGAGAGATTCCTTTCCTAATGTTCATGGCGACAATCAATGTAGTAATGGTAGGGTCACTTTTTAAGGAAGGAGGCAATTAAAAATTAAAAAAGGTCTCAATTAACTTGATGCTTGATTATTCTTTTTCAATACCAACAATGGTGATCATGGATAGAAACAACAAAACGTCCGAATCTTAGAATTCAAATCAACCCAACTAGTCCTCCAACCTCACATTTCACCCTTAGCTAATTTTTGCCCATGTCTCATGGCACACAAATCTCTGCTGAATTGATCCCAAACAAATTTCTAATGGCATCAATGGATATTTGAAAAAAAAATAAAATAAAAAAAAAGCAAGTGAGGCACTGAAAACCCTGCAAAATCTCCCAAAGCACCCTGGTGGAGAGACGTGATTAGTGAAACATTTTGCTTCGGTCTCCTTCGAAAGCAATAAACTCACTGTCAGTACTGACTCTGCCAGTTCTGTTGGACTGCTCGGCCTGCTCGATCTCTTTCCTCAAGATACAGTCTGGGAGCAAAAAGATCGGTCCCGTTTAGCCATTCTTAACAAACATTAATGAATCATTTCCTCCTCCAACTCCAAGTGATGGCTCGGTAAACTGCATTTCGCACAAATTTCCAACCACCACACTCTCGGATCTCCACTTCTGTCTGCTCTTTGTTAACATCTGCTATTGGAAGAAGTTGCTAAAGGGATCTGTCTGGTAGGCATGATCCTTATTAGCTTGAGGTAGCCTAGACAAAGAATAAATGATTTCAGCTCTTTTTGTTTTTCTGGTTAACAAAAGGCGAAGATTGGAGGGATTCAGGCGGTGTGAGGCAAAATAGGCAAAATGACTTATACGAGTCCTGGCTCTCGTAGTATCAACACGTTAGGAGTAGGCGCAAAGTTATACCAAAGGGCATAGCTTTTCTTACAACTTATTTTGTATGAAATGGTATAGGTCCAACCATATCACTCTTGTTTATTTGAATTTGTTATCAAATCAGTTTGGGGGCTTGTGGTGCTATACAACCTTCAAAATGGACCTGCTCAATATAGATTCAATTTATGAACAAAATACACCTATTTCAATATTAGGCTCTAAATCTAAATATGCACAATAATATTTTGGTAATTTTTTTTGGCATTTTGTCTCCCTGAACTTGAGATTTTGATTAAACCGAAGCATTTCAAGTGACCAGTCAACTAAGCTAACAACTATAGTGATATTATTAACTATGTTAATAATGGGTTGTGATTGCAACCACCAAATGAAACCAAAATGTAGACCCTCTGGATATAATACACAGACTCATGGGGGTTCCTGGACCCCACTTTAACAACCATAGGACCAGAGCAGTCATAAGCTTTGGAGTGAGCCCTTCTTTGCATATTGGATGATTCTAATTGCCTAACTAAAATAACTCAAGCTTCAGGTTTATTGTCAGGCTTGATCCTCAGAATGTTTGGTCTAATGCAGCTGAACTCAGCCAAGACCTTCAGCCTTCAGTTATACGTGCTGCGCCATTCCTTTCAAGTCAGTTGTACTCTGTGAAACTGCTGGATCAGGAATCTGTCGTACTTTTGTCGTTTTCCACTCATCTATAGAAGGAAGGTGAAATTTCACAGTTGCTATAAAAAAAAGAAGAAGATGGCATCCAGGAAATAAAAGACCATCTTAAAACTATAGACAAGGACGTGACAAGGGAGTATAAATGCCAACTTGGTGCCTTTTGCTATACATAAACATGGAATAGACTATGCCCAGGCAGGTCCTTATTTGAAGAGAGCTTCGTTAATCATCAAAGAAAAGGCAAGGTCATGTCTACAGAGTATTGGGGTCTCTTTTTTCCATTTTCCCCTCTCTTACTGGTGTCTGTGTATGGCTGTCTCGATAGGTCCCCGCTCTCCATCTCATGTTTATTCACATCCCCTTGCTCAGCTCAATCTATTCAGTGGCAGAGACTTCATTTCACACTGAACTATGCTGTTTCAATACCATTACATGCAAAGCCATTGACTGGAGCCCCTCGACCATTTCATGGTACATGACTATGCAGTGGCTCCACTGGAGCCGAAACACTCTCCAGATAGTTTAAAGTGGTCACTCAGAAGTCTCAGTCTCTCTCTCTCTCTCTCTCTCTCTCGTACAAATGCTGCTCAGAAATGGTGATGACTGATGTGCAGTCTTTATTTCTATGAGCTGGATTTACACTCATTATTGTGACATTTTGAGGGCAGTGTTAGCAATGCCAAGAGACACTGTCGTTTGCTGTCTTGTAAATGTAAAGGCAAGACACCACAGGTAGAAATAGGTAGAAGCATTTTATTCATATCAATCGTTTTTCTTTGAGTTTTGGATAAACTGCATCTATAACATGTCTTCTCTTTAATTGTAACAATACAATATTAAAATCCAACAAATACATGTTTAATTCACCATTTTTGTCCACCACTGTATTATCTGACATGCGGCAACTTTGAAGGTTTACGCTCTGCCCGCTCAGCAAAATCACATCGTGCCATATATCCCTGAAAAGCTTGTTTTCTGATATATCTACATGGAAATGTATGTGGCATTCTGATCTTCATGTCAATTTCTTTTATAAACCTTTAACTAAAAAAAATTTAAAAAACCTAAGTTTCTAGATGACCTGTATTTAATTCCTATTCTCAATTAGGAGGATACTGGAGAGGAATTTCCCAAAATGTTGATTTCGGTTAGATTTTATACAAAAAAACAAAAATGCATAAAATATATGTGCAAATGGTATATTCATGATTTAAACAACAAAGAAAACTTTTTTTTTAAACAAACTGTTCTGTAAAAAATGTCTCCTGAGAGCGTCTTCACAATAAACGTAATACTTTCATTCTAACCTCAACCATTCAGTGTTATTAAATATGCAAATTTATGTATACTTATGTAAAAAAAAAAAAAAAAGTTCTTGTAAGATTCTTGTAACATTCAACAGGCAAAAAGTCATTGTGATATCTATTGTTTTGAAGAATTACCCTATTTACCTATAGTGCCTTGCCTTAAAAGGCAGCCCAACTGAAAAACAGTGTTTATTCGAGCTCCGAGAAGAATTCTGGATAACGCTGCCTTTTATGATACAAACAGCGCCGTGATGGCTGACCCTACATGATGTCTTAGATGTCTGTGTGCTGATTCACCATTGCTGTTTTAGATCTTCAGTTCCATATCAACTGCTGCAGATGTTTCCTTTCTCTTATGCCTACTTCCTCTTTTTCCTTGTTCGATTTTGGATTAGCTCTTTCCTAAAGAGACAGAATTAGATTCATGACCATCTGGGGCCTTACAGTGTTTGTGATGGAATTTCAAGTATTATGGCCATGTTAGAAACTTGTGATCCATCAAGTTTTAATATTCTCATTTGGGGCATGTATTCCAACAAGTCGACTAGACCATATGATAATTACTTAGACTTACGCAGATTAATGTCAGCTGTATATAATAGCATATCAATACTACGTCCACTGTACAGTTTATTTTGCTTGTGTGGTAAACTACTGAAACTAAGGCACCACTGACCAGGAAGAACATCACAGGTTTTTTTAGTCAAGCCACATCAAGTGCATCAAGGTGCAACAGTTTTCCTTAAACCCCACCCCTTTCCACCTTACATGTTAAAGAACCTCTAGAGCCATTCAGTTTCTTGACCTTTCTTAACTATAAGAGGCTTTGCGACTTTGCAGCACTAATAAGAGCGTGGCTATGATAATGAACACGACAGCTTCGTTCTTTGGGCTTCCGAGCTTTTAAGACCTATTATAGACTGAAACTTTTGATGGAGGCTTTAGGTTTCCCCGTGACAAGCCCATTTCGGGGCTACACAGATTCTCAGTTACTCTGTTAAAAGCTCGACGGAAGCTTGCTCGCTGGAGACCTTATTCTCTTCTACAGTCACTGGGACTGATAAAGGCCCAGGGAAGAGTGGCTCCTATTGAAAGGAGACGTTCAATTCAGCGCTAATTACAACACGCCGTCACTTTGGAGAGGGTTCACTTAATCAAGAGGGCCCTTCTTCTGTCTTCATATAAGGGTGGAATAACATGCGTAAACCGTTTAATGCTGGGATTGCGTTCGCTTTTAATTCTCTCTGCTCTGGCATAAGTGGGGTATATTTAAGCCATTTCGACTCAGGGCTAAATGACTTTTAAAAGAGATCTAATAAAAAAGAGGATCAAGAGGAAAAAATGGCTACACCTGATGAGCATGCACTTCTTGCTAAACGAGGAGCGGACATTTGGAGAATTACAGAACTGCGATAGGAGAATGGGGGGCTTATAGAATTAGAGAAGATAGGAGAAGAACTGGGAAATCTGACGTACGTGGTCGGACTATGACAAGGCCAAGATTACTTAAGTATCTGTAAATGGAATAGTTAGAACTTTAGGCCAGTGTTGGTCTTAGTTTGTGCACAGCCATTCGAAAGTTAAAGATTTTTGCTAAACCTTTTGCAAGAGAAAGGAGCTATCAAAAGCTAATGTGACACACTCTGAAGTAAGTTAAAAAAAAATGTTATGATGTGGGTCTTTGCTACTTACACTAAATGCAAGAATATTGGACTTTCTTACCCTAGCTTTCCTCTGTAATGAAACAATGTCTTTTGCAGTGCTAAAATCCTACACAACCTACAACCCCAGTTCCAAAAAGGTTGGGATGCTGTGTAAAATGTAAATAAATGTAAATAAAAACAGAATGCAATGATTTGCAAATCTCATAAACCCATATGTTATTCATGATAGAACACAGAAAACATATCAAATGTTTTCTGTGTTCTAAATATCAATCATATTTGGGTCTTACAGGGTTAAACTGAGTAAATGTACAGTTTTACGAAAAAAATAAGGTAATTTTGAATTTGATGGCCGCAACACGTCTCAAAAAAGTTGGAACGGGGGCAACAAAAGCCTGGAAAAGTAAGTGTTACCCCACTCCCCCCCATTTTTCTGCCCAATTTGGTCAACCCACCTGCCAATTCCAACCCGCCAGCTAGCTCTCCCCTATAATATGACAACCACCAATCGGGGGAGGGTGAAAGATATCACATATCACATGCTTCCTCTTGTGAAGCCAGCCAGCCATATCTTTTCAAACTGCTGCTCATGCTGCGTCACACTCGGTAGAAAGCACTATCCGCCCTCTTCTGCATACATGAGCTCACATGATTGGCTTGTGTCACAGTGATTGACAGGGGGGACAGAGTATGCCATCCCTCCCACCCAGAGAGCATGGTCAATTTCGCTCTTGGCTTGGACTCTTGGCCAATGACTTCCCAATGCCTTTTTGTCAAGGGCACACAATGTGCTATGTTTAAACTCATTCATTTCACTTAATCCATATTAAAATGCACTTAACTATCCAGCTCATCATATGCTGTTACGTTATGTTACCTAATACATTTTAGCCTTGCTCATTTCTGGCCAACCAAAACATTGGACTGTGCAGCACACTGCTTGTACTTGCCTTGTAAACTAGCTATGAATTTATTATTTGTCTAGCCCTGACTTGCATAGGTTCAGTATAGTTACTGAACAATATGCCTGAAGATGAATAAATAAATAATAAGATAAAAATGTAACTCTAATGCACAAGTATTAGAATATAGTTTTTTTTTTAATTTGTGCTAATTATTGGTTCATTAGACTTGTTTTATGTTTTATTTTTAGTTAATAGTATTTATTTAATAGTATTGCCAAATTTCCAATGCCTCTTTGACTTTAAATTCCAGGCACAAAAACTTCATTTTAACCTTGAAATGAATCAATGACAATGTCATCACTATTAACATTCCCCCACTTACCTGCTATGTTTTCTTTGTCTTTAACAACAAAAGGAAATGATTATTAGTGTGCGTAGCTAACGGAAAACATAAAAGGATAATGTTTTTCAAAGAAATGCCCCGTGTAAAAATCCCACTAGGCACAATGGTTTTTTTAAAACAGCGTGACAGAAGCGTAATTCAAAAAAACACTCGTCTTTTGAAGGCCAGGGCCGATTCAAAGCACAAGCTGCTGATTAAAAAGTCAAATTCCTGGTGATGGGTGGTGAGTGAAGTCGGGTACACCTGGGGTGGAGAGTAGGTGTGTGTTCTGTGTGGAGGGGGTTGTCTGGCTGACAGTTCTGTAACTTCAAGCAAGCTCCTATGGTGGTGTGATGTTACCAGAGAATGAAATAAATAGAAAGAAAAGAACGGAGGCCTAATTGTAACGGAGTTCAAAGAACAAGTGAACTGGTTGGCTGGCTTTGCTTTTATGTGTGTGCATAGCCATGGTGCATTCATTGGAAGTTTAGCAATATTCCCCAAAACACACAGCCTCATGGCAGAAGCTGGCTGGGTAAGGTGCCAGGGTTAGCCAGTTCTCTGACTGTCCTCAGATACAGGGATCAGATATCAAACCCTGTGGCTACACACTTGGACACAGAGGTTCTGTCAGAAGTGTGTATGCCCAGATTTTGGTCCAAAAGTCCCTCCAAACCAGCCAAAAAAAAAAAAGATCTGACGCTAGAGAGCAGTGGCCTTGACTCATGTCCTTTACTTACATACAGTATAGTTAGTAATGGATGTAATGCTATCTTATTCACTAGAGGTAGAAGATACATCACCATATCTGAAGAATCGATAATATATGTTTGTGTTTTTTCACCTTGGCCAATGCCCCCTCACCTATTAGGTCTCATTTTCTATCCCTGATTTTATTTCCAGGTTTAAAGGCATGTGCTTAAATTTATTCAAAAGGTATGAGTAAAAGTGTAAGAACATTCCCAAAATGAAAAGATATCTGTTACAGGTGATAAATCAGTGTCCCTTTCACCAGGTAACTTGGGCAGACATTAGCTAAGGCTGACTAACAACATCTTCATTCTTCCAGGGTTAGCTAACATGATAATAATGCTGACCATATCAGCTGAATGCTAATAGATAAACCTCGTACATAGCAACACAGCGAGAGGTAAAATTCCCTTTCAATATCTCTCATTTCAGAATTAGGCTTAGCTAATGTTTTCCAACATTCCTTGTTTCTTGTTTTCATTCTCTCAAATATTAGCTAGCATGATAATAAATCTGTCATTAGAAACTAGCTGAATGCTAATAGCTAGAAGCTGTATGTAGGGGGTCATTCCTATGTTCCCCAGATTTACCTGTAAATGGCACATAATGTAACAATATCACTGCATGGGTATTTGAACATTTCAGAAGTGAGATGTCAGTCACAGATTAAAAAAATGTTTTTTTTTAAAAAGGTGTTCGAAATTAACTTAATTAAAATAAATCCAGAAAAAATACATTAGCATATTTGGAGGCAAAAACAAACTGGAGGCTTTAAATTAAATACATAAGTCATGATGTCATGAGAGTTAGATTCAATAACATACTAGGCTAGTTTTCACCTGGAAGCTATGACCTTTTGTGAGTCCATGACTCCAAGCATTTGTTTAGTTCCCTCAATACGGCAGTGCTGGGGAACAGAAAACCCCTTTGACGAGTTCCCACAATAACCCATGTCATATTAAGCGAATACAGAGCTGGGAACATGTTTTTCAGATTCCCATTATGTGCTATATAGAGCTGAGGAACATACGACCCTGGGAACTGGGGAACATACTGTAGGACCCTTTGTCATGTGTTCATTATGTGTCATATAAATCTGGGGGAACGTAGGACCCTGTGAGCGTAGCAGTCCAGACAGGATTTCACCGAGTTTTTTTTTGTGATCGTTGCGGCCAAAAATGCTTGATTTCGCTGCGGCTGTTTTACAGTTTTGTGATGCAACTTGCAGAGTTTTTTGTGCTGTTCTGCAGAAAACGACTTGAATTCGCAAATTCGCATTTGCACGAAATTGTTTTGTGCAGTCTTTCGCAGCACTGTTCGTTGGTAAAGGAGACCTTTTAGCTGTACGAAGGGGGCTTTGGCTGGATGCGCTTCGTGATGACGCATCTTGGCCCGAATCTGCGGTCAATTTTGAAAAATCGCAAGCTCCTGCGAATATCGCGAAGTTTCCTTCATTTGCCATTAATTTCTGTAATCGCAACATCGCAAAATCCTGGAGGGACTGACATAGGACCCTGGGAACCTTTTTCATGTGTTCATTATGTGCCATATGAATCTGGGGGACAGAGGAAATGTAGAGATTTTTCTTTTGAAATGGAATAAAGGTAAAAAAAAAAAACAAAACCCAAAAACCTCATGTACAGATTTAAACAAAATGACAGACTTGAGGAGAGTTGTCTCAGGAATATGGAGACCCTCAGGAGTCTCCAAGTCACTAACCGTTTACCTAATATACTACTGTAATCCGAAAAATGAACAGAACTTCAGCTCGTGATAACCGATCTGCAATAGCAATCTTTCAGTTTTCCATTTACTCTTTAGCATTTTTAGGTGACTAACACAATTAAACTAACACCATTCTCTCTACACATCCACTTGACAAGCGATCCTATTCCTCTTCACGC
This sequence comes from Stegophilus panzeri, assembly GCA_024331685.1. NCBI lineage: Eukaryota > Metazoa > Chordata > Actinopteri > Siluriformes > Trichomycteridae > Stegophilus > Stegophilus panzeri. Next base: position 15,975,618 of record JANDJT010000131.1, on the reverse strand, counting down.
TAGCTTTCCATAAATAGATAAAACGCTTCATTTAAAATCCCACTCTGACTCGGCACTTTTGTACTCTCTGACCTTTAGCGCAGAAGTACTCCATGTCCTCGCAGCCGAGGTTCTCTGTCTCGAAGTCCGTCGTGAAGTTCTCCTCAGCTGAGAACTCCTCTTTAGCCGCTAGCTCGTTCCCCTCGGACACACATTCCTCCTCTTCCTCTTCCAGACCATCGTCCAGGGGACCTAAACACACGCCGAGAACAGTCACACACTCTTCATACACACTCTGTGGAGATACGATGAGTAAATCTACTTTTTTTTTTTAAATTATACTACAGAGCTCCAGCTACGTTCGAATGAGTAGTTAGCGTATTAGCTTCATTAGCTCCAGCATGTGAACTGTAGGATTCGGGATTATGGCTCCAATTTGTTAATAGCTTGCTATATCTTAAAGCAGAGTCTTTTGCTGTGGTAATAATTTTTTTTTTTTTTTTTTTTACCACTGAAGGTTAACAGTTTTAAATATTTACTGCTAAAATACTGCAGACATTACACTAATGCTAATAATGAAGCCATTTGAATCTTTACCAAAGCACAAAATGAATAAAAATAGATTATAGTACGGAAGCATTTGAAGCTATTCATTTTTTTAAAAAAAATTTAAATCCAGCATAACAGCATTGTGGTTGAGTAGCAACTGCAACGGAGCCACATCACACACGGTTCATCTCATAGTGCCTGCAGCTGATGGCTCAGAATAACACACACACACACACACACACACACACACACACACACACACACACACACACA
>JANDJT010000131.1:15941103-15959307 GCA_024331685.1 Stegophilus panzeri | reverse complement strand
GTCTCTCTCTGTATCTCTCTCTGTCTCTCGTCTCTCTCTGTATCTCTCTCTGTCTCTCGTCTCTCTCTGTCTCTCTCTCGCTGTCTCTCTACTGTATCTCTCGCTGTCTCTCGTCTCTCTCTGTATCTCTCTGTCTCTATCTCTTGCTGTCTCTCGTCTATCTCTCTCTCTGGCTCTCTCTCTCTCTATCTCTCGTCTCCCTCTGTATCTTTCGCTGTCTCTCTCTTTCTGTCTCTCGTCTATCTCTGTCTCTCTCCCTGTCTTTCTCTGTCTCTCTCGCTCTCTGTCTCTCGTCTCTCTCTGTCTTTCTCTGTCTCTTGTCTCTCTCTCTGTATCTCTCTGTCTTTCTCTCTCTCTGTATCTCTCGCTGTCTCTCTCTGTTTTTCTGTCTCTGTATCTCTCTCTCTGTATGTCTCTCTGTCTCTCATCTCTCGCTGTCTCTCTCTGTATCGCTTTCTGTCTCTCTCTCTGTCTCTCATCTCTCTCTGTATCTCTCACTGTCTCTCTGTTTTTCTCTCTCTCGCTGTCTCTCTCTCTCTCTGTCTCTCTGTCTCTCTTTCGCTGTCTCTCTCTCTCTGTCTCTCTGCTTTGAGCCACTGGAGTTATAAATAAAGTTCTCCAGAAAGTTCCACAAACAGCAGAACGTTTAGTTGCAGTTCTGAGAGAAAGAAACTTCACTCGCTCTGTCCGGGACTTTCTGAGGTTTCTGTTTCCCATCAGGACCGGGCAGGATAAACAAAATACCCTGGAGTTTTCACTATCCAGGAATTTCTTCAGCCAGAGAGACCCAGTTTCTTTCTTTCTTTCTTTCTTTCTTTCTTATACGTCTGTTTCTCCATCTGCTGTTGTTCTTGCTCTGTAGAAGTTCAGCGCTGCTTTTGCTTTCTGTTAGTTTCATCAGATCATGAGATGCTGCCACATTCATCTCATCTACAGGCTGAGACTCGGCCGGTGATGAAGAGCAGTCTCCCCCTCTCTCTCTCTCTCTCTCTCTCTCTCTCTCCCTCTCCCCCTCTCTCTCTCTCCCTCTCTCTCTCTCTCCCTCCCTCTCTCCCTCTCTCTCTCTCCCTCCCTCTCTCTCTCTCCCTCTCTCTCTCTCCCTCCCTCTCTCTCTCACTCTCTCAAATCTCTCTCTCCCTCCCTCTCTCTCTCACTCTCTCAAATCTCTCTCTCTCTCCCTCTCTCTCTCAAATCTCTCTCTCACTCTCTCAAATCTCTCTCTCACTCTCTCAAATCTCTCTCACTCTCTCTCTCTCCGTCCCTCTCTCTCTCACTCTCTCAAATCTCTCTCTCCCTCCCTCTCTCTCTCTCTCTCTCTCAAATCTCTCTCCCTCTCTCTCTCTCTCTCTCTCTCAAATCTCTCTCCCCCTCTCTCTCTCTCAAATCTCTCTCTCTCACTCTCTCAAATCTCTCTCTCTCTCACTTGGCCTCTTGGAACTTCCAGTGAGCGATCAGACAGATCTGCGGTGTTATATAGCAGAGTTTAGCTGTCTTATTACTTGACTGTAAAGTTGTAGGGCAGATTCTTAAATCCAACTTTAACGAAATATCCATAACAAATCTAACGAGTGAAGGTGATTACGCTGGAGTTTATTATAATAGAGAGTAACACTTTACATTAACATTACCTTGACTAACATTATTTACTGCATAACTGAACGCGAGCAATCCACGAACATCAGAATGAATAAACAATACCTAATGCGAACAAAGTAGCAAAGTATTATTAACGGACATCTGTCTAAACCGCTGTTAACCGTAAACATCTGCATGAAGCAACGTTAGTCCAATAACATTAACATAAGTAAGGAATAAAACATGGGGGAATGCAGTTCTAGGAAAATCATTGGTGACTGGGGTTGTTCGCTGTGTTGATTCTTTTCCTATGAAGTCTGGGCAGCAATTTGCCAACAATTAAGATTTTTTTATTGATTAATTTAACAGCACATCATACTTTTTATCCATTTATAGTTACATGTAATGCTGTGGAACGCCCACCGAACATGCTAGTTCCTGTTAAAACTATTACTTAATGCATTATTATCATTATGTTTAGGTTACTTATAGTTTAGTACACTGTAATAAAAAAGATAGGAAGAGAAAATATCTTGAATATAGTCAAATGTATCTAGTATTTCCTATTACAAGATTTCCTGGAAATAGTCTTGTTCTATTAGCAGATCATTTTGAGGATCTGATGACACTTTTTTTTAAATCAAAGTTGTTGATATTTTTATTTATTTATTTATTTATTTTTTAAATATTATACAGTATATAGTCATACGAAAAGCAACAACAACTAACTCAGCTCCTAGAATAACCATGAAGATCTTTTACAATGGATTTCCATCAGGTTTTTGTTTGTTTGTTTGTTTGTTTTTTGGGAGAAATTGACATTAATATTTATTATAATATATATATATATATATATACACTATATTATATATGCAAGCACCATATGTCATACAAGTATTAACAGAACTAATGGAAGTCGTTTTAAATAAAGATAGCAGTGTCTGATCCTCAGTGTGGATGCTCAGAAAACATCAGATATCTGATCCTGTAACAGATGGCGAAGATTGGAATTGGATTTGGAAAAGAAATGAGTTTGTATTTTAAGGGACTTATCTTTTTATCTTTAGGATTGATTTGATCACATTTATACTTTACACTATATTAGACTGATTGTACTTACAGTGTAAGCGATTATTGTGTGAGAGTTTAACTGTGAAGAAAAAAAAAGAAACATTTTAACGCTTAGTAGTTAAGAAAATAATGTCAGATGGGTATCTGTATCAACTGAGACTCAAGATTTGGGTATGGGAAAAGAAAAGGTGGTGTCGAGCCATCTCGGATATTCAGATTAGAGATGCAGGATTAGTCATTGAGCAGAGATCAGAACATTTTCTGTAAAAACGATTAGAGAAAAGATGGAACCGCACTGATAGCATGAGAAACGCAAACCTGATGGCTGCGAACGTTGTTCACTCTGAAGTCCAAACTGAACAATCACATTGTGTTGGTCTTCATCACAGCTAACGCAATTCACTTTCCCAGAACGGATTTCAAGAACAAACATGTAGCAAGTGTAATTGATCAATATTCACCGTGTACATACAGTAAATGAACTGGAATTCAGTTGCTTTAAGGATAAGCATGTGGCCTGGGAGAATTCATCTTTATTATGCTTCATACATGACACACTGGGAGGTAACTACTGATTAAGTGCAATGATTATTATTATTAGTAGTAGTAGTAGTAGTAGTATAATTATTATTACTGACGGTGCAATGACTATTACTGTTATTAATAAAAGTAATCATTATTATTATTATTGTTATTTTTATTACTGACAGTGCAATTATTATTGATATTATTACTACTGGTATTATTATTATTATTATTATTATTACTATTATTATTATTTATTATTATTACTGAAAGTGCAATGATTACTTGATTTATGTTGGGGGTTTAAAGAGCAATGCAACAGTTCCCCTCGTGTGTGTGTGTGTGTGTGTGTGTGTGTGTGTCTAGTGGTAAGAGAGACATAGATGGAGCACTGACCTTTCGACAGAGCAGAGGGGAGAGGGCCTCTGTCAAAAGAGTCCTCCAGAGATGACAATCCTGCTTCTACCTCAACCTGACAGCACACCCTCTCACTCTCTCTCTCTCTCTCTCTCTCTCTCCCTCACACACACACACACACACACACACACACAAGGAGCTATACTGGTACCTACTCAACACCTTTAGCTGCACTTCAGTGCACGAAAGATTATAACCTAATCCACTTCACCACTGTGCTCGTGCTCTGTGTCAGCTTTTTATGTCAAGCACCGGCAGCAGGACAATTAATGAAACATACTCTTATTAATAATAACTATCTGTTTAAATAATAAATAATAATATTCAATAACAACAACAACAACGTTTATTGTTGCTGAATACATATTTTTTAATACAAACGTATTCATCTAACCAATTTCTTCTTCTTCTATTTCTTCTTCTTATTATTATTAGTCTTTTTAAGATTCAAAATATTATTTAAAAAAATAAAAACACCTTTAGTTACAATTATATTCCTGTATTAAAATATGTACAAAACTTAAAATATAACCATTATTATTATTATTATTATTATTATTATTATTGTTAGTAGTAGCAGTAGTAGAAGTCTTTTATTACTAAAATATTATAAAAACATATAAACACCTTTAGTTACAATAATACACCTGTATTAATATAAAAATATGTATAAAACTTTTAAATATTTATAAAAAATATTATTATTATTTTTATTATTATTATTTCCAATAATGCCATTATTAATCTAAGTGCCAGTGCTGCATTTGCATGCTTCACAGTGTGCCTTGCTATATTTGTTACAGCACACGGCTCTGGGACAAAAGCGTCCATTACAATCGTATCGCTCAGTCCCACTGAGAATACTCCAACCTAAATATCACACCCTCCCTTTTACAAAACACCTCCGTATTACAAGCAAATTACTAGCGCGGTTCGAGCAAGCCGGCCAGGAACAAAGACGGGCAGCCGTAATTATATCTCTCCGTGTGCGGCATGCGAATGGGCATCCTCCTCCGGCAGGGCGTTCCCCAGAGGCATCCCAGGCATCAAAATGATGGGCAAATTATTTTTTCGCGCCCCGATTATCGTATTTACCGCCGGTGCGTTATGACAACAGTGCTGTTTATACCTGTCTCGGTGAGGAGATGCAAGGTTTGCGCGCTTTCATTTCGCAAACGTATGGTATGCATATGAGCTGGTTGGCAGGGATTTAAATTAGGTCAAGGCTTGAATACATCAACAGCAAAGCCATATGTGCATCATACCAACCCCCCCACCACCACCACAGCAACCCCGCCACCTCACCCCGCCTTCCCCTGCACAAACTCTGTTTCGGAAAAGCTCTGCGATGAAGAAGCCGTGATGACTGCGGGAGCGTGATATGCGCATATCACATTTGCAGACAAGCTCGAACCTCCCTTTAATATTCACATATCAGACAGCTAAGACTCGAATAAAAGAGACAGAGACGAGATTCCCTCGTTATTATGATCAACCGGTTTATGCTTGTTTTTTTTTCTCCACAGATATATGGAAAACATTCAGACCAGAACAGTGACAACGTTGTTTCTCCCTTTTCTCATCGCCGCTTTCATAGGCATACATTATTGTGAGGGTTTTTTTTTCCCCCCTTTTGATAAAGTCACGTGTTGCCAGCTCTGTCGATGAAAGGTACTGTTGCCATGAGACACAAAGAACATGTGCCAGTTCCCGCTGCCAGTCAGGCATCAAATGCAGTCACAGCAGGAGGCCAGCTCTGGGCACCAACAGCAGTGCAGTGCCACACACTGTGCCCAGCCCGCGCTCAGCCTGTTAGCCACCATGAACCGCGACATGGCACTGCAGTTAGCTTCAAAATGACTCGCATGAGAAATCCCAAACATTCACATATCAAGATTCTCAATTTGGAGCAAGGTAAACCTTTTGGTCATGCTGAAGAGCTTGGGAACAGCACAACAAAGATGTGGGACAAAGCTGTTCGCATCAGGAAGCATGTACTACAATTGGTATACCTCAGGGGTATCCACTAGGCCCTAAAGTTCCTTTATGTACTGATACCGTGTACCCTGTAAGCTGAATGCTATACACCAGGGGTCGTCAAATATTTGACGATATTTCAAGGTATCGCCACATTCAACTTACCTCTGAAGTGGGGAGTCGGAACTTTCGTCATTTTCGACCTTGTTGACCTTGTTCGAGCTACAAAGTGGGACAAAACCATAGGCGCCCCCGTGTTCATCTTTTTCGAGTCACGTATATTTTCCTTCTCGAAACAGCAAACCATATAGTCAGTGTTACTGGTTCTCATTCTCTACAGAACTCATTTAAAGGTAAGGTGTTTACTGTTCTTGCTCTGAGCAGCCATGTTGATTTGACGTCGCTTGCTGAACTCTGGGTCCCACCCCGACTTCCTGAGTAGGAACTACAAGTAGAGGGGATGTTTTCTTTGGTTTTTCCTAGTCGGAGGTTGAGATGAGTTAATGTACGTTACATTTCGTCGAATGCAGCATATTTCAGCAGAAGCACTTGAAAGGCCAGGGCGGATAATTGTATGAGCGGCCATTTTTGGAAAACGTGAACCAGCTCAGCCTCTGTTGCAGAGATTCTGTTCATCCAATCGCATGCATTTATGCAAATGATTTAGCTGAAGGACCATCTCATAGGACCAGAGATTCTTGTCGGCAACAAGGCTAGAAACTTTGTTTACTGGTCTAATTAGCGAGGCTTTTAATAAAAAAAAAAAGATGTATGTGTGTATCCATCCATCCATCCATCCATTTTCTATCCCAGGGAACTCTGGGAACAAGGCGGGGACACCCTGGACAGGGTGCCAACCCATCGCAGGGCACAATCGCACACACATTCACACACCCATTCGCACACTACGGACAATTTAGAGACGCCAATCATCCTACAACGCATGTCTTTGGACCGGGAGGAGGAAACCGGAGTACCCGGAGGAAACCCTCAAAGCACGGGGAGAACATGCGAACTCCACACACACAGGGTTGGAGGCAGAAATCGAACCCCCGATCCCAGAGGTGCAACTTTACAAATAACTTTACAAATTTTAGCTTGAATAGTCCTGGTGCACACCATCAAACTTCATTCCTCTCTAATTGGCTGACAGCAGTGTTGCTATTTTCGATCACGCAACCCTTCCTCCTCCTCCTCCTCCTCCTTAGCCGCGCCATCATATTTGTCTCGTGCTTGTTAGCCCCTACGTCAAATATGTCTCCGTGCCATTTTAATTACAGCCTCGGCAAATCTCTCGCGTGGCATTCTGGGACAACACCGATCTGCAAAAAAGGTGATAAGTAGGAGACGCCACACGGCTTTGGTATCAGTCATAAACAGACACTTAATTGAATCATTTGACCTCGGAGGCTGATCCTGCCTGCAACAGCATGCGGCACGAGGGAAAATGGTTTCGGAATATTAAGGCAGTTACGGTGTGCGCTACATAAACCATAGTCATTTTGGCTGCACGCCCACTTCACTGCAATGTGGGCCACACTATAGAACAGATAAGTCTCTTTGTGTGTGTGTGTGAGTGTGTACATATATATACATATGTGTGTGTGTGTGTCTAGAGGTCCCATGTTTCCCACTTTGGTAGTCACTTCCTGTTTGGGGATAGCTTTCGGGAAGAGATGGCACAGTTTCAACACTGCTGCAGGTTTGGTTTCAAGGCTCCACACACACACACACACACACACACACACACACAGTTCAACACCAATTTGACTAGTACCCCCCCCATGCGGCAGAGTTATCAATCCAAACAGACATTCAATCCGGGTCCAATGTCACTTCTCCTCATTATGTTAATGGTTAATACATGCAAATGAAAACATTCCGGCAATTTGATTTCTTTGAAGATAGTTTGCATATTGTCTTAGCCATTATGACGACGCACTCGCTGCTTGCGACAGTCGATCTATGCCAGGCTAGTTAGTTCATATTTATCAGCGCCGAGTTCATTTCTGGGGCTACTAGAAAATTTTGTTTTGTTTCTTTTTCTTTTTTTTTTAAATCGCCCTCAACTCTTCTCTTCTGCCATGTAACTAATTAGGATTCAGGTAACATAAGCAGATTTTTCACGCTATTGGTGTTTTTCTTAATTAAGAAACAAATGAATTCTCCCCAGCAAAATAGATGGAACAACGGGATAGCGTGCCAGAGGCCAGATGCTGCTGCTCTTAATTAGAAGTCACTCCATTGTCTGAGCCTTTCAAATGAAGCTCCAATCTAAATGGATATCAAAAGAGCTGCTGAAGTAAAGGTGAGAGAGAGAAAGACGGAGGAAGGGCGAGAAATCCAAGCGTTTCGAATAATCCGGGGGAGAAAAAAAAATAATAAAGATAATGGAAGACAAAAGATATGTCCTGTGCAGAAGGAGACTTCTACCTGTGGGTGAGAAAGGAGACCGAGCTCTCTGGCCTCACAAGAACGAGGTTGAAAGACCAACCCCCTGCGCCCACTGTCTCTCCCTCCAGCGACTAAAGTTTTGTATCGTCTCGCTCTGCTTTGTGTTGCAAAAAAAAAAAAAAAACCTCAAAAAACAACACTCAACTTCTGAAGCCAGGTTTTGCGGTAATGATGTTCGTAGCCTTCAGAAAGCAAGAACAATCAGGGTTCTAAAAACTTTTTCTAAATGCAAAAAACGCAGAAATAACAAATGCGGGGGAAAAAAAAAAGTTTTTTTTTTACCCAAAGTTATTGAGTTAGAAGTGTAGTCGTTTAGGTAGGGTAGCTGGGCTGTGTTCAATACTGTACGCCCACATGTGTTGCCAAGCCCATAGGTCTTTCTTCAGATAGCATGGCTTCGGAGCTCCCAGCAGATGGGCCGGGGCCCAGAAAAGCTCAGACCTGCGGGCTGCACCGCCGTCGCTCGCCAAACGTGCCAGGCTGGACCGTTTCAAAGTGCCAGCCTTCGGAGCTTCAGGTGTGCGGCAATATCATTTTTCCCCTTTGTAATGCATCCAGTCAAAGGCGACTTTTAAGTCGCACGGCGCCTCTGCTTTCATTTCGGCCACAGCCTCGTAATTGATTTTCCCAGTTTCCAGAAAAAAAATTGGACGGCGAATCAGGTTTAGGAAAATGGTCGTTCCTTTTTTTTCGCCTCGCAGGAGAATTTCGTGGCGTCTGAAATGCCAATTTTTGCTTTACCAAAATGTTTTTTTGGTGCAAATATTCGTCAAATAGCCCGACGCAAATCTGAAAGAACAATTTCAAGCAAAGGCGTGTACTTCCAAGGCGTCTGTCCGTATTAAAAAGGCATGTTTTAAACACCTCTACTTACAGTATCCTAGCAAATTACCATAATCCTCCCTCTGTTCAACTCGCGCACTTTTTTTTCTTCCCCGCCACTCTCGTTTGTTTATTTCTATCAGCTCAGGAGATTAGGCAGGCAGATTACCCAGCGTCAAAACACGAGACGCCATCAAAGACGGCAAGGATAATGTCACTCCCTCCCTCAACACCCCTTCTCTCTTTACCAAGCGCTGGAACAATGGCGGAGCATGACAAGGGGACGAGCTGATCCAGAGGGACGGGCTGTGTGTAAACGCTGGGGTTGAACACGGAGTTCAGGGAATTACTCCGATTCGACGGATGGAGGTGTTTGTGAAACCGACAGGATTGGAGGGGGGTGGGGTGCTTGTCCTGCCTTTTCATACACTCCACATGACCAGACTTACATTTCAATTAGGAGTGATTAAAAAGCATGGAGAAAAGTAAATTAGCTGAACAAGACCACAGATCTAAACGTTTAAAATGTGGTACATTTAGAATAATGGTAGTAATGGTGTTGATGGTGGCTTAGTGCTTAGCATGTGTGCCTCGCACCTCCAGGGTTAGGGTTTGAATCCCGCCTCCACCCTGTGTACGTGGAGCTTGCATCAGGGGTGTTTCTTCTGGATACTCCGGCTTCCTCCCCCAGTCCAAAGACATGTGCTGTAGGCTGACTGGCATTTCCTAATCGTCCGGAGTGTGTGAATGTGAGTGCGATTGTTCCCTACAATGGGCTGACACCCCGTCCAGGGTGTCTCCCACCTTGTGCCCCGAGTTCCCTGGGATAGGCTCCAGGCTGATGTTGCAGTAATACGTTATATAAATGAAAAATGAATTTGACAGGAAAGGGGAAAAAAAGTGTTTTAATTTTGTCGCCTTGAAGTAAAAATGATCTTCAAAAGCAAGGGAGGTATGCAGTGAAGTACGTAGCATATCTAGGGCTTTATTATGTACAGCGAAACAAAAAAATGGCCTTTCATAGTTGATGAAGCAGAGGGTACAAATTTGCTAGATAGAAGATGTTAGATGATGAACTACAAGATGAGCGATCCAAGCAGTACAGGTTACAGATTATTTTTGGGTTTTTTTTTTGTCATGGACCTAAAGCTAAGCACTGACAAACAACAAGGATAAAAATAGATTTCAGGGCATATTTTGTAGATGGACAAATCCTAAATTCATTAGCTATCTCTCATGCGCTCCCATGTTTTTGTTGCCGAGCCTAAAAATTGAGGGAGTGTATCTATGTTCCCGGGGTCCTATTTTCCCCGCTTTTATATGGCACATAATGAACACATGGTGATTTAAAGCTGGACTTAAGATTTCAGCTGGGACATGTTCACACATAACATGTTGTTCCTTTTATGACAGTTTACTGTGCGACTACAGTATGGCGTTTCTTCAGTTTAGTGTATACATTATCACTATTGTTCATGCATGGAGTTGAATGAATATATGAATGTAGTCTAACAGCTACTTTTAGAGCAGCACAAATGAGGGTTCAGCGTGTGCAACGTGGTTCATTTTCCAAGATCATAACTTTCATAAATTTGTGTGGATGAAGGATTTATTTTAAACTAATGTATGTTGTTCTTCCTTTAAATGTGTCTTTGGTGTTTAAAGGTAATAAAGTTAATAGGGCCCTGGGAAAATGAGTCCTGACTACATGAAACCTTTGGAAAAGTTTACTTAATGTGTGTTAATAGAATATTGAACTGGGGAACATAGGACCCTGGGAACATAGGAATGACCCCAAAAGTGGTAGCTAGCGTAATGTTATAATGTATGGTGAGCTAGTTTGCTAGCTGAGTGCTAGTTAAGAGTGAGTTTATGAATGTACAAAGTTCGAACAAAGTTTCTAATCAGCAAGAACTCAGCAAGTTGTCGGCTGACGCCTCAGCTACAGGATGTGCTGTTTTGTTTTTGAGTATAACTAGCATTATTTTCCATCGCGCATGAGGTGATGCTAGCAGGAGCGTTACCGTGCACTAGACCAATGTATGTATAGATGTGCAGGTGTATTAGAGAAAATGATCCCATCCCACCCCGCTTAAAAAAAGCTTTTTAGTATCGTTTAAAGTATAGTAAATGAAATGACTTGTGATTATCAAGATTGAGTATATGATAACATTCCTTTTTTTTTTTTTAACGATTACAAGCTGAAAGGAAGAAATTAAATTGATATTAAAAAATTCATTTTTTTTAAACATTTTAACAAAAGTATTTTTTTCATGTTTATTAGAAATGTTTATAGGGAAAAAAAATGTGTTTATAGTGATATTGTAATCAATTCTGTGACAATACCCTTTTCTGAAATATATTTAAATTGAAATATTTCATTTTAAAAAGATTGCAAACTGATTGAAAAACTTTGTACTGATTTATTTAGTTATTTTCCAGTAATAGTTTGTTGAATGTTTAACATTTTTTCAGATGTTAAATCCCATTAAAAAATAATAAAAGAAAAAAAAAAACGAAAAACACCCTTTTGTTATAGTTTTAGTAAAAGTAAAACAAAACCATACATTTTTACATTGATCTTATAATACATTATGTGACTGCACTTTTCTGAGATTTATTTCTAATTTAAAAAATGGTTTTGAACTGACTGTAAGAAACTGATTCAATGTTAAAAAAAAATATTTACTGTTATTTTTTTTTAACTATAATTTTCAGGTTTATTAGAAAAAAAAAAGCTTTTCATATTATACAGTAGCTAATAACTTTATGTTGAAAAAGATACTTGATTGTGTCCTGAACACAACACGAAAAGCTCAGTATTCAGTGCATCATGTTGTGTTAAGAAATTCTACCTCTGAGTTTAAAGCATCAAAAAAAAACAAAAAACCATCAGCTGTGTTCAGCTCCATAACATTTCTTTCTTCACGTGTTCGTCTTGGTCTGGTGCACTCAAACGCACGTGTCCAATTTATGTTGATGCTCATTAAATAAACTGCTTGGGAGCTTTTCTTGATTTTGAGAGATTAGCCAGATGTCTCGTAGCAATAAGTTAACTGAAACTGCTAGTCAAGCAAACATGGTTTCGCATGAGGAGGCACGGTAATGTCTTCATGCAGATTGAGACGGAGTGCGGATGAAGAGAGAAAGCCTCAGGGACTGCTGCTTTGAGACGCGCTCGATTCAATCTGGCCTGTGCAGCGTGAACCTGTACAACATCTTCTCAAACAGAATATAACAAACTCCTTTTTTATTGTTATGAAAAAGATACAGCTCTGTTTCAGGCAACTGGAGTTTGTGTAGAAGTGGTGGGGATTAAAAATTGGAATGAGCACAAGACATGTAATAATAATAATAATAATAAAAATTACACAAAACACTTTTATATAATGGACCCATCACACCTTTTTTAAATGTCTTTTTTATTTATGTTTATTAATAATTACAAACTAACTGATTTTCTCCCTAATCTGGTCTTGGCCACTAACCAGCTTGCACCTATCACACGGCAGTTACCAACTGGGGAGGATGGAGGCTATCATGTGCTTGCGCTGAGACACCTGAATTCCAGCCAGCCACATCTTTCCAAACTGCTGCTCCTGCTGCCTCACAGGGTAGTGTAACATTCTCGGAGGAAAGCGCTATCCAGTCCCTCCAGGATTGCAGAAATTAGTGGAAAAAATAAGCAAGCAAACGCCACAATATTTGCAGGAACTTGCAATTTTTCAAATTTACCGCAGATTTGGGCCAAGACATGTCATGTGACGTCATCACAGCACGCATTCAGTCTAGAGCTGCAACAACTAATCGATAAAATCGATAATAATTGATTATGAAAATCGTTGTCAATGAATCTCATTATCGATTAGTCGGTCTGCGCTCGGAACGGGGCGCGTTTACTCATTACGTTACTTCTGTTCCGAAAACACGCTTCGGAGAGTAAATACTAACGTTGTGTCCCAAATGACGTACTATACACTTACACTATGCACTCTGCACTACCGTCTAGTGTATGAATTTTAGAAAGGTAATATCATCTCAAATGGGACAATGGTTTTTTTTTTACTACCCGGAAATATAAGCCGCTTCCTAGTCGGTGGCGCATGACGTCATACGCACGTAATGTGACACCACCGACAATGACTTTCTCCACTTTACTGTTTATGTACTTTATTTTATATATAAAGTATTTCTGCATTATTTTTTATGGATGCACAAAAAGCACGGAATGAAACTACAGTCCTAAAATGAATAATATATATTCTGCTGTGTGTCTGTGTGTATTGTGTTCTTTTCAGTCTTATATCATTGGACAGTTGTGTAAAGTTTTAGTCTGAAGTTTATATTTCTAACACTCAGTTTGTGGATTTTATTTTAAATAAACGAAAAAAATGGTACTGAAAGTTTGATTATGAAAATAATCAGTCAGTTACGGCCCTAATTCAGTCAAAGAGCTCTTTGATTCACGTGTGTCGAGCATGAGTACAGCGAAAAGGTCTCGTTTACCAACAAACATTACTATGAAACACCGTGCAAAACAATTTCGTGCAATTCAAGTAGTTTTCTGAAAAGAAAAAAAATAAAGAAATTTGCAATTGTAATTTAGAAAATTTAGGGAAAAAAAGCCGCAGCAAAATCAAGCATTTTTGGCTGCAACAATCACAAAAAAAAAAACTCTGCAAAATCCTGTACAGAGTGACTATCTGCCCTCTTCCACACCCATGAGCTCACAGACAGCTACAATTGGCTAGTGTCGCTGTGATTGACAGAGAGAGAGAGAGAGAGTCTGCCATCTCTCCCACCAAGAGAGCACAACCAATTCTGCTCTCTTGACTCCTGACCACGGATGAAACCTTTCCATTTGTTCAATGTTCACAATTATTTAACGTTCCTTTTCCGTGATAAATAATGTATTTCTATGGATGTAAAATGAGAACAACATGGGTGTATTAGACTATACATGTTATTTGCTTTTATACCACAGAATGCTTGATTCTGATTGGTCGGAAAGTGTTGACTCATTTTCCATCACAGCACAAGTCAAGACAGTAGTTCAAGCTACAAGGTTTTTATCAATACTCTCATTCTAATATGCTTTTGTTTCTATAGAAACAACCTACACAGGGACTTGGTGGGTATGGTGGATGCTCCACATAAATATTTATATATAAAAATTTATATCTATATACATTTTTTTTTTTTTTTAAAGCGTACAGCAACTGTTAATATGGTGACGTTTTCCAAGAGTCGATGTTTACGTACCATTTTCGGAAGGAGTCTCCAGTGTCAATGGTTTGTAACAGATCTAGCTTTAAGTTTTCCGACCTGAGAAAGTGTTCAAGACAGCAGGCTTTGCAAAAAAAAAATTATAGCTGCTACAACGTAAGAGATCGCACGAACTCGCATGTTTTATAGACGTTCCACGACATTACATTACTGTAAACAGCTTAAAAAGTCTTAAACATTGCAAACTGCCGTGGTGTAAGAGGAATAAAACACGTCAGCACCACCATTTCCGAGAACAGCATTCCCCATTGGTTTATTTCTTTTATCTTTTCGGTTAAAAAAATTAATAAATTCACAAAATCCGACATCAGAGAAGGCCAAATCTATAAAAGCCTTTAGAAAAACCTTGGCTTTCTGTCTTTTCTTTTTATTTGATAATCTCTGTACCATCCGAACGGCTTCGGGCTTAGACTTCATACTGTAAACACTCACAAATCAATGGCTGAAGAAAGAGAAAGAAAAAAGAAAAAAAGAAGAGAAAGAAGATACCGTTCCAAACAGGTTATCTATGGGGAAAAAAAAAAAAAAAAAAAAAAGGAACTACTGAAAACTTGCTCTAACATTCTGAGGTGTGATAATACACTTACAGAAGATATTAAGTTTGGTTCAGGTTAATCCTATATAGTGTTTAAGGCTCATGGCGACTGATCAGAACTAAACACCACACACACACACACACACATACACACACACACACACACACACACACACACACACACAAACCCACACTACTTTAAAGCTCTCCATCCCTGTGTGCTATTATTGATAAGAGAAAGATGCTGGTCAATATACATCATCTAGCTGAAAGGATTACATTCTTATCTGAAATGATATTCAGTAAAGTATGACCACAGAAACGCCACTGGAAGTCTTTTCTGGACTTGGTCTAGTTCTTTACAAAAACATTTTATTGGAATTATGATCAATGTCAAGATTAGACAGAGAAACAGAGTGTGATTTCTAGTTAAGTTTCTTCTTTGCTGCACATCCAGCACATTTATTTTCCCTGTTCAGATGTTGCAACTTGTGGCAAAGTATTAAAGATGTCACACAAACATACTTAATGCACTAAGAGTGCATTCTATAGTATAGCAGACTAATTACAGCGTTGGTATTGAATAAACCATGAGTTATGAGTTGTGTATAACCTATAGGGACGCTCCGATCGATCGGCCGCTAAACTTGGCCGATCTCACGGACCGATCGCAATTTGATGACGTAGAACCTGTGAGGACGTAAAACACGTGATGATGTTAAACGTCAGCGCTGCGCTCATGTCATCACCAGTGTGGAATTATTACGGGGTCTCGAGAAACAATGGAAAATTCGCCATTTGCCGTGTATTTTTAAAGGCCGATTAAAAGGTTCACTGTAAAATGAATATGTGATGTGCTTATTCAATTGAGAATCTACAACATTACTGTAAATAATATAACCACGGCAACATCTGTGGTAATACTTTATCTGATTTAAAAAAAAAAAAAAAAAAAAAAAAAGGTTAACAGAAAGCTTACATATCACTTATATAACGCTTGAACGGTCGGGATCGGTATCGGCCGATCGTGATGAAGAGAAATCGGTAATCGGTATCGGCTGCAAAAATCCTGATCGGAGCATCCCTAATATCCTACACACAACTCTATAAAAGATCTAAATTTTAATAAAATCAAAGAAATTCTATTTGCGGCGTTTCCAAAAAGCATTGCAGCCAAAAGGTCTTCGATAAATGGTGGAGAAAGCATCACATTAAACTCTCTCGATCAGTTGATGATGGAGAGATGAACTTTATGGTGTCCAGATAAGTGGTTTTAAATAATCAATTCGAGCAATCAAAACAACCAAGAACCCTAATGGTTTTATATTAATAATGTAGCAAGGCATCCACCCATCCATCCATTTTCCATAGCACTTATCCTACACAGGGTCGGGTGGAGGCTGAAGCCCAACCCAGGGAACTCGGGGCACAAGGCGGGGGACGCCCTGGACGGGGACGCAAACCCATTGCAGGGCACAATCACACATTCACACATTTGGCTACATCACACTCCTCTCCTCTACACCAATAGCTGGTGTGTGGTGGGTTCAAACCCCAAACTCTGGAGGTGTCAGGCAAACCTTCTAACCACTAAGCCACCGTGCCCCCTATTCAAAACCCAGACAAACTCCTTGTACTTGGCGATTCCGATCCTTATGAATCTGCAACGCTGACAACATCGACAAGGTGCTTCTGCATGCAGACGCTCACTGGATGTTTTCTGTTTTCTGCACCGTTCTGTGAAAACACTTAATGAGCTTTACTAGATCTACATCCCAAATGAGCAAACAGCTCCTCCCTCTTTTTAAATAGCCAATAGTGTTTAGCTTACCTCACAGCCCAAAAATTGGTGAAGGAATCATCCGAAAAATGCCCGGAGCTGGCACAAATACCTCCTTCTATACCGTGAATGAATTCCAGCCGTTTCCTTCTTAACCAGAGTACAGTTGGAAAACTGAATAAAACGCCAAAGACACATTCACGACACATACTTCCTGATACGATTTCACTCGCTCGACAACGGCGACTTCCGCAAGGCGGTTTCTATAATGTCGATTCCGGGACACTTCAGATTCTAGACAGCATCTGATTGGACAGAAAATCTGATGGAAAGCTTAAGTGTAGAACGATGTCATCAATACTGATGATCCATATTGGTGGTAGAGAGAGAGACGGTAAATTTGCTAAAGTAAACTGCGAGTGTCATTTGTTTTGGATTTTGATTTCACGGGGACTGTAGACTGAAAACTCACGTCTACGAGATGCTTCATTAACATATGAGTGAGTGTGGAATCGTTCCTGCTATGTGGATTACTGAGCAAGGCCGCAACCACACACACACACACACACACACACACACACACAGAGCGCGGTCAGGCCGCTCTGACTCAGCTCTGTGCTAAGGAGAAAGGGTGTGTGTTACACACAGCCACTTGCAGACTGCAGCCGGCGATGTAATTGGCTAATGTATGCAGGAGCCGGTCCATGTTGGAGGGGTATCAAAAAGCAATCAACGCTCCATCGCTGATGAGGGAGGCGACCATGGAGATGATGCACTGGCCCTCCGCAGCGCTGCACAATCACTAGACATTATTCTCGTGCCTCGACCCCAAAAACCAAAGAGAGAGAGAGAGAGAGAGAGAGAGAGAGAGAGAGAGAGAGAGAAGAGACGGGGAAGAGTGGAGGGAATGAAGTTCATCATTTACTGACTGAAAGAGACCCATTTGTCCACTCGAGCACACAGCTAGGAGCTAGCATTGACTTTCAAATTTGGAGCTGCGTGAGCTGTGAAATGACAGATAGCTTTATTAGAACATTTTTTTTTCTAGATCCTAAGTAAGCCTCTCCTTCAAAACAACAACAACAACAACAACAACAACAACAAGAGATCACATAATGATATCTCTATGATAAAATCAAATGTCATTAATTATCACCATTTCTAGTGAAATATGAGAAACGCTGTTATTATGCCGGCATTAATTATTCATCGTTACAGGATCCTCTCATGAACTGATTTTCGAGTGCAGTTCATTACACAACAACTCAAAAAATATTTTCAAAATTCTTTTTGGATTCAGTGAATCGACTTGCAGTGATTCACCGCATCATGAATGAATGCTTTTAAGTGTGTGTGTGTGTGTGTGTGTGTGTGTGTGTGTGAATGACTGCTTTGGCTGAATGCGTGTTGTGATGACGTCACATGACACGTCTTGGCCCAAATCTGCGGGAAATCTGTGGTAATTTTGAAAAATCACAAAGTCCTGAAGGGACTGGTGTTAGTTTTAGTTAACAGTGTAATAGAAACAGTTCTTGTTGATGTAATGTTGCCTCAAGTCTATAAACACACCTACACACCTGCACACCTGCACACGTACACACGTACACACGTACACACGTACACGCCTGCACGCCTACATGCCTGCACGCCTGCACACCTACACACGTACACACCTGCACACCTATACACCTATACACGTACACACGTACACACCTGCACACCTACACACGTACACACCTACACACCTGCACACTTGCACACC
>JANDJT010000131.1:15900320-15911025 GCA_024331685.1 Stegophilus panzeri | reverse complement strand
TATATATGTGTGTGTGTGTGTTTACATGTGTGTGTGTGTGTGTGTGTGTGTAATTATGCATTTATTTTATTTATTATTTTTTGTATTTTGTTGGTATGTATTTGTTGTTGATTTTTTTTTACCATTTTCAAAAATGTTAAAATTTTTTGTTATTTTTGTTATAATAAAACTATATAGAATTTGAGTTCATTTCTCATTAATACACCATCATTGTTCTCATTCAGTTTGTTTTTTAGGATCTCCAACCTGAGTTTCACAAAAAGCACTGCAGCACAAACATCATTGTTAAATGGTTGAGCGAGCATCACACTGAACTCTCTCTCTCTCTCTCTCTCTCTCTCTCTCTCGCCCAGTGGGTTTCGAATCATTTTTCATCATTGAATCAAATACATCTGATTCATTTTCAATTCATTTAGTATCAATTGTCCTTCTTTAAAACCGACCCGAATCCAGTTGTATAAGATACAGAGTCATTTTCACTCCCCTCGTTAAATCCCCCAGGACGAGTTGGACTTTATTTCCATGGCCACCGGGCCTGACAGGTACAAATCTGTTTGGGGTGGAGGATGCCTGTACCATGGACTGGACCAGATGGTTGAAATAATTAACATGATACTGTTCCCATCGCTGGGGAAATCAGTAGCATGCAGTTCACTCCTGTGGTAATCTAAAGAACATACAGTGTGTGTGTTTGCAGTGTCAGTGTGTGTGGAGGCGGAATTTCAAACAAGGAACATGGGAGAATTTAATGCGGTGATGAATTCATTAGTAGTGCTAAGTCATATTTAAATACAGTAGGGGAGTAATGATGTGTCTGTATTTGTTAACGCTCCAATAATTTGTATTTGGATTTAAAAAGGAAGTAGGCGTGATCTAGACCGGAAGTGGGCGGTGTTGTTTGTTTGTTTGTTTGTTTGTTTGTACGTTTGTACGTTTTTACTTTCCTGCGTGCGTATTGGAGTGTTAAGTCTGAGGGAAAAAAAACCACGTTTGTTTACATGGTACAAAAAGGGGGCACACTATTTGTTTTATTTATTCAGATAACTGCACATTATCTGATACTTAAAATAGAAGTTCAACAAGCAATTGTTTTATGACTTATTATACCTATACTTCTAAGCAGTGTTAAATTCTTACATCTGATTGGTCACAAAGTGTCGATTAATTTCCGATAGTGGCAGTACTTGGCTGTTCTAGTACGTTATTGTTGCTATGGTAACAACTTGGTAACACAAGGAGTTGTATGGCGAATGCTCCACATAACAATAAGTGGATATAAATGATTATTATTTAACTACAAAAGAGCATCTATATGTAGCTCCATTGAGAGTTTTTGTAATGATATGTTAAAAAGAAGACTTCAGTCAGTGTCAGTTTTACGGTAAAGCCGCTCCTACGGTGGGGAAAGTCTTCGCCGAAAATTTAGCTGTTTCTCAAATGTGTAACAATTATGTAAATGATGTAACTCATAGATTCGTTTCCTTTTTCTTAGCTTTAAGAAAGAGAGAAAACTGAGATGGACTCAATGATGCTGTTGTAACAAAACCGATAATGGAAACGATTTTGTTTTGTGGCTGTTCAACAACATTAAACGTAGCGATAAATGGATAAAAAGTATGACGTGTTGTTCTGAAATAAGTAATCACTGGCACGTTGCTGGATGTGGAGTAAAACACTTCAGAAGGTACCGTTATAGGAAAATGACGCATCAAGTTGATTCTTTTCCTATAACATTGTGTTCGTTTCCTTACCCAGTTCCCTTTATAAATCCTTCGAATTCTGCATGAGATCATGTTGTAACGGCAGGATTAGCGTGTTGTTGTCAGTCCAACGCAGAAGGCAATCATGTGAAAATCAGACGCTGCCATCCTGGCTTAAGAGCAGCATCAGCAGAATGCCTTGAAGATCTGCCATTTGCTGTCACGCTGTACGATGGGCGCACCAACTGGCATTAGGGGACTGGCGTCCATCCAGGGGTGGTGAGGACAGAGGTAGAGAGAGGATGAGTGTATGTGTGCGCGTGTGTGTGTGTGTGTGTGTGTCACACAGACAGCTGGAGGAGTGGGCCGTGTCAAGGCCATCCACGCCTGCCCGTCTGCTCCGAGGCAGGCTCAACTCAAGGTCTAATAGTGAAGATGAATAAAAAATCATTTAAAATAGATAGAGATCGACATTAAAACGACTCAGAACTTCAGCACTGAGCAAAACAAAACAACACCAAATGTCCTAAAATGGAGCCCTGTGGCATGCCTTGAACTCCTCTCCCAATCTTTTGCTTTTCGGTTTTCTTTAAGGTGGCGTGCCAGCGTAAGGTACGCTACGCAGAGAGGCGCACTGGCATCACAGCGGCATCGGCTTGCATGGAGGGCATTATTGGCGTGCCACGTACCCGCTGGTCATGGCTGCGACAGCCCCCCCCCTTTTTCCAATGGCTTCGGCAGCAGCCGAGCGCAAACAGATGTCTGAGAGCGTGCCCGCTCCGCCACCCAGCCTGCCAAGCCACACCACGCCGTGCCAACCCGCTGGCCATCCGCACAACCACTCATCCTTCTTCTCTTTTCCTCATCTCCTTTTCTCAGTTTCTCATCGTCCACATCCAATCCCATCGCCTTATTTCTCTTCCGGGTTCTGAGATTCGTAAATCCCTGCTTATTATAACCTTAGTGTTTAAATGTCCTAATAAAAAAAAAAATGCAACTCTTAGTAGCTAATTCCGTGATTTTTTTAAATTTTTTTTACACAAGGGATAATATGAAATGAGAATGCATTTCTGGGTCTGTGTGTCTTCTGTGCACTTTTGGCTAGTCTGAGATTCCCAGAAGCACCACAGCACATAGATCATCACTAAATGGTAGAGCGAGCATCACATTGAACACTCTCTCTCTCGCTCTACCAATATTCTTAACTTTTTTAGGACACACAACCTCCATCACAGAAACGTCACACATGACCTTATCATGAAAAAGACACGTTGAAACCTTTTTGACATGTAGAAGGACTATATGTTGTTTTTATTTTCAAATATGATTCAAATATGAGTCATTTATTTAGAATTTTTCACATTTTCACATATGATTTTCTCACATGAATATTTATTTATTTATTTTTTAACAACGTTAATCTTGTGTGATCACATATTTTTTACATGCTGGCAATTTCAGGGCATAACATAATGAAATACAATTTGTAATGTGCACATGCTGCAAGAAAAAAAAAGCTGTACATTTACAGCGTTTGTGTTACGGCGAAATATTTTACTGTTTTTCTTTTTTTTTTACAGGATTATACTGTGAATGATCGGGCAAATAGAGCAGTACAACACTAGAACACGCAATGTATTGTGGGATATCTAATGTTTTAGGTAGAAATGACACTGATCTGATACCCAGGATCAGGGGCCAATACTAGCAAAAAAATATTTGATCGGATATCCGAGGGGGGAAAAAAAACAAAAAAACAAATGAAATCCTGTAACAAATGGAAAAGACTGAAATTGGATTTGAAAAAAAAAAAAGTATATATTTTTTAGAACTGGAAATTTTGACATATAGAGGCATTTGTTAAGATGGATTTTATTACATCTATACTTTATTATGAGTGAAAGACTTAAGCTGATTTAAAAAAAAAAAAAAAAGCTTTAAAGAAAATAATATTGTATGGGTATTGAAAGGTTTCAGTATTGTTTTCATTATCAGAAAAGAAAAAATGGTATAATGTGTATAATCTTTATGTGTTTTGTGTGTCATGCTTGTAGCAATGTAAATATTCAAAAATATCATTTTAAAGCTCAGTAGTTTTTAAAGAAAAATACATCAGATGGGTATAGATATCGGCTAATACGTTATCGCTATCAAAAAAGAAAAAGTAGGTTTTGTGCCATTACTAGTTTTGGTGAGAATGAGAACTGTAAACATTTTGTCAACATCTGTAAATTAGTGGATAGTTTTTGTGCCTAGCACAGAACAAACACAAACCTTCTTTGAGTTTACATTACATGCTAGTAAAGAAAAAAAACGACAACCACCGCGTAGTTTTAGTGAAGTACTGAAATTCTTCTATTCGTGTGAGTTAATTCAGAGGTACAGATCGTTGACTGTACGCTCCCGGGCCAAAAAAAATAAATGTGCCAAGCCCAAAATGGCAAATATGAAGCTATGAATATGAAGACTTAAACAAATACACTCCTGAGACCTCCTCTGCCACCATTTGCTTGTTTTTAGCTTGGGGAAAAGCTAAAAAGGGGGAAATTCACTTATACAGTCTTCTTCTACACTGTAAAACCGGATAAGTTCATTTAACTTTTTCTTTTATCAATTTCTTTAAGCCAAATACACTTAAATAAAACAAGTTTGAGTTACATTTTTGTTATATTTAAGTGTATTTGGCTTAAAGAAATTGATTTATCAACTTAAAAATTTTGAGGTAATTAGTTTCCTCAAATGTTTTGAGTTAAATGAACTTACCCGGTTTTACAGTGTACGCAACGGTGAAATCTTGATAATGATTAAAATATTTGATGTAAAATTCAAACTAACACATGTCTGGGTGTCCAAAATTAAAATCAAAGAAAAATAAATTAAAATAAATCAAATAAAAATAAAAAGCTGTGTACAACCTTAAACATTTAAAGAATTCAACGGGAAAAGCTATCCCATACCAAGTTACTTTATCTATTTGTTTAAAATCTTGCTCATTTCCTGACCAATGATTTGTTGCTAAGACCAGTAAAAGTTTAACATTTTCCCATTTTGGGCTTGGCCCGCATTTTATTTATTTACTTTCTTGCCCAGGAGTGTATGTAAGCCTAGTCGAGGAAAGTCGTGGCTCAGTGGTTGAGGCTTTGAGCTACAGATCAACTCTAGTAAATTACTGGCAATTTTACAGTACATGTCTTACAGTGTTATTCACACAATCACTTGAAAAACACATAATCACACGTCATCAAATTTGCATGAGTTAACTTGATTCCATATCAATTTCACACAAATGTACAAAGAAAAAAACCCACAACATAACCCTGCTCCTTACAACACCTGTAACCTTTGTGACTTTTCTTAGCGCGCTGTTTTTCGAAAGATTTAAACACCTTGGCGCGAATGCAAACCACTTTACCTTCATCATCTATAAACGCTTACGCTTTATTATGTTGCTGAGGGCTGAAATTAAAATCCTGCAATAATTTTGAGATATGACTGTCACAACAAGGAAGAGGAAGTAATGTCCATGTCATGCTGCCAAAAAAAAACATTTGATACATAAAATAAAAAAGCGAATGTACTTCGGCATGTTGTCATTTTTCAGTGACTCGTACCAGATGGATGCGTTTGTTAATTTGATTGTGTTATCTGAGCCGAGTGTGAAGTTTCTCTCTTGAACGCATCGCCATCTGATCGATGTCATCTGTAAGAATGTGTGATGTGCAGTCTGCTCCGCTCGTCTACGGCACCCCACGTCCTTAAACGAACAAGGAACTACAACTAAAACAGCACAAAGAACAACAGGGTGTCAGGTAGTGATCCAGTTACTACGGGCAAATTATTTGGTCTAATTATGGTGCAATTATAATGAATGGCAATAAATTAGTCTACCTTTATAATCCCAGTAATACACTGTTATAGAACAAGAAGCGTATCACATGACCAATTAATGCTCATGTTCAGGCAGTAAGGTCTCATTGACAACTGTATAATGTACTCGATAATAAATTATATTTCAAATATCTAAAAATATTGATGAAAATAGACACCCAGTACTCATTTACATGCTTATTAAAGGTGTAAGATATTGAGGGAATCTGACAGATGCTAAAAATTTTTGTTGCAGTTTTGTTTCATATTTAGAAAAACACTATTTGTACCAAAATCATTAATATACCTTTGTGGAATTATTAGATCCAATTATGGTTTAGTCATAATTATAATTAACAGCTATGTCCATTATTCTCAGAAGAATTCTAGGACCTTTCAGAATCTCAGTAAATTAGCATTTAGACAATGTATAAATAATAAATCAACTAAAAAATGATCAGAGATGTTCCCATATATGAGCACTGTAGTAGAACAATATTGATGGAAATATAGATACTTGCTTTGGAAGTGTAAATGAGATATTGGTGGACAATAAAATCTGAGCTTTGTTGCATAATGACACTATATCTTCGTCAAGTTATGTCATGTTGACTGAAAATGCAAAATGGGCTTTTTGACACTATATAAATAATCCAACAATTCAAAAAGGATCAAAGATATACCTGGATGTACAATATAGTAGGCTGAGAAATGTCACATGATCAGTTAATGCTCATATTCAGTTCAATATTCAACATTGTATGTTCTATAACACTGTATGGAATATATCTTCATCTCTATTACTGTCAATATAAATAATATTAATGGACCTAGACACATGCTTGGGGAGCCTCTTGAAGTGTAAAGAAGACATTGAAGGAATGTGACACTAAAATCATCCCTGCTGCAAAAAAATAGAAACCATCACAGAAAATCAAATGGTTTCCACTACCTACAAATACCATTACAAACTATCAGTTAACCAATAAAACCATTACCAAATGTCAGCGATGTTCTATTGGTACTTAATGGTATCCACCAGGCATAACATGCCACCAATAGAAGGCAACAAATTATCAATAGAGACCCACAGGGAACATTACAGTTTCCATTAAAACCAATACAATTCCCATAATAACCATTAAAACATAGAATATATAATCTATGAGGGTTTCTATTGGGTTTTGTTTCCTACAGGGATAGTTTTGTTGCATATTGCAAAAATCTGTGAAATTATTATTAACTATTTGATGACCAAACTGTAAAATAAGCTTTTCGATATAAAGTACACCTGAATGTACAGTGTATTGGAACATGAAATATCAGTCCATTAATCAAAGCTTATATTGTGTTTCAGCAATGTCCTATTGTTGTTATCTCTTTATTTTACACAATATAATTGTAAAAAAAAAAAAAAAAAGTATTCTATTATACTCTATCAAGTATCTTCATCTCAACCAATATTAACAATGTTAATGGGAAGAGACACATCCTCGTGGTGGATTGTAGACTGTAATAAACTAAAGTAGGACAAGAGAAGTGTTGATAATTTACATTTATATTTTACTCATTTGGCAGACAACTTCCAATTGAGACAGGATACAACTGAGCAGCTGAAGAACCCAACAGTGGCAGCTTGGTGGTGCTGGGATTGCTCATATTCAGTTTACAATGGGGGTCCCATTGGCATAGGCCATCTTTTTCCATTGATTTTAATTGTAAAACATAATTAAAGATACATTTTCTCTCAATTATTAGCAATACTTGCAATATTGATGGAAATGTACACTTTTTACATTCTTGCAAGCCAAAATGATATACTATGGTAAAACAAAATCTTTGAAATATTTACATGAATTTTAGAGTTTCTTAGTATTTGATACATCCAATTTTTTGCTTTATTGACAGCGTGCCCTTGAACTGGCATGGACTCCACAAGTTTGTGCAAAACCTTATGATCCATCAGAGTGGCGTCTGAACACGTGCTTCAATAGGAGAGATTAGACAGGAGGAAAATCGGACCTTTTGTACAAAGCAGTTAACACGGTCAATATCACACATTTGCTTCCATTTAAAGAGGGACCTAGAAATAGTGCAGAATCTTGACTATTAAATATTCAAAATAGGGTATGTTTATATTCTTTGTTTTTTACATATTTCAACATTCTAAAACTTTCTGTTTATTTCTGATTTTAAATGAAAAAAAAAAAATCCTAGATTTTCACTTTGGTCTCAGACGTTTGACCCCACTGTAATTACAGTGTAATTACAATGAACAACAACTATTTTGTCAACTATTTTCCTATAACTCGGCCGTTTGAAATGTAAAATTAGCTTTGTGACAATATATAAATAATAACAACCCAGCAAAAATAATGGATTAAAGATATACACCATAGCATGATGATGTGTCAGTGTCACATGATCGCACATGAACACTCATATTCATTTCTGCTTCATCCTATTTTAATCAATATTATTGTACAATGTATTCTATAACACAAACCCTCTATTT
Source organism: Stegophilus panzeri (assembly GCA_024331685.1). Lineage (NCBI taxonomy): Eukaryota > Metazoa > Chordata > Actinopteri > Siluriformes > Trichomycteridae > Stegophilus > Stegophilus panzeri. Next base: position 15,902,943 of record JANDJT010000131.1, on the reverse strand, counting down.
CTACCAATATAAACAATATTAATTGAAATGTACACATGCATTGGGATCCTCTTGATGGCAGACGCAGTTGATGCTAATGCTCATATTCATTTTGCAATGATGACCTTCCATTATTTCAGGCCAGATTGCTTTTATTTCTGCTGTAAAATATACTTTCAAACACATATTCTTACTTTATAATCTGAATTACTAGCAATGCAAACAGTCCTGATGGAACTAGACATACAAAACCCATTCCCATGCTCAAGGTTGCTTTTCATGAGAGGTGTAATAATTTGAATACGTTTGATTTTAATCCTGTTAAACTTAGGGTAAAATGAGCTGGATCTAATCTCCAGGTTTCGAATATACATGACCTATCTCTCATTCAGCAGAATAGAAAAGCTATTATTATTATTATTATTATTATTATTATTATTATTAGTCTAACATCATCAGATCTAATCAATCTAATCTACACCATCACCTCTTTCTCCCATTATATTCCTGCAGTAAGTCGTCCCCCAACCCCAGAGCACAGACAATATTATAAGAACACAAGACAATACCTTTTATGCCTTGTTATTAGACATTATTCCCTATCACGAGTGCCGGGTGTAATATACTCCCCTGGTAATTTATGTATGCATGGCAACATCATTTGGAGGCGTTGTTCAATTTGGCTTTGTGCGAATAATATACGATCAGTATCACCCGGCCATGGCATATGGATGCTGAGTGCATAGTGTTCGCACACCAGGTTTTGACAGATTAATTGTCTTGAAATACAGCTGCATCCAATTGATGCCGTATCTTCACTTTTCGACTGCCAAGGGAGAGGGACAAAATAGAATAAGACAAAATATCGAGTTGATTAATCTATAATTATTAGATCAAAAGGGTCCAGGGACGGTCCGGAGCATCCTCAAATAATTACATAGTCGTAGTAGTTACTGCGGCACACGACAGATGCAACAATAACGTCATAATGTCCTATTTCATAGCCGAGCTGCCAAATAATCAGCGCCTCTTATTTCTAATGTCTGCATCAAACAGGAACTAGAATGACATTGGAATGGACATTAGACCGGCTTCTCATCATATCATATCGTATCGTTCTGTGATAAAAAACAACTTGGGTGTGGATTTCTAAAAAGCGGAATATTTCAGAGCTTTCAGTCACATTTTTGTAAACATATCCATCATATTGTATTTGTAGATTTTCCAGGTGTGTGTGTGTGTGTGTGTGTGTGTGTGTTTCTCTGTAACTGCACCTGCCTTGTGCTATGCTTATAATACTGCCTACTTAAGCGACTGCATATGCAGAGGCAACCCTACACACACACACATACACACACACTCACACACACACACACACACACACACACACACGCAGTCTCTCTCACGCACATACATACACAACACACAAAAGGAGTTAAAATGCATCAGAATAGGCCGAGTGTAGACAGCTCAGAGAAATAAATCTACATCTGCCTGCCTCCATGCAAAATAGGCCTGCCTGCCCTAATGGTGAAACCATCGATGAAAAACAGATAAAAATATTAAATATTCAGGCTCTCTTTTCAGTCAGTATCAAAAGCTGCCAGATGTGCGAGGCAGGAGTTGTTATCAGGCAGCCAAACGACAGGCATTGAAAGAAATTCCTCTGAATTTCCAAACCATATAAAAGTATTTAATGCCATGCAAATGAATGGTAATTTTTTTTTTTTTTGACTGTGGAGGAGAGAAGAAAAAAAAACATGCCAATAAACGCTATCATTTGGGACTAAAACTCCAGAAACAGGAGGCACTTTCAATTCATATTGCTCGTCTCTGTCCGCGTTAGATGCTGGAGATTGCCGCGAAATTAATCCATTTACCAATCTGTGGCTTAAAATTTTGAGGATTTCCAGCCCCCCCCCACCACCACCCCCCCTTCCCGGCATATCAATAAGTTCCAATTGAAGAGAGGATTCTTTTGCAATTCAGGCATGTGAGGGTGATAACGGAGGAGTTGGCATGAGGAGAGGCAGAGATGGATTAATTATGCAGAGAACATGGAAATTCCGCTTATCATCGCCCGGCAAAGGAGCCCGACTCGTGCAATCAGAAAAACCGGGATGAAGGGGGGAGAAGGCAGAGAAATAACAATGCTGTGGCACCTTCCAGCCCATCATCTTACAAGTTAGATTTTCCCCTGTAATTAAAAAGTAACATACAATTATATTCCTATCTCACAGGCAGACTACGAGTGGGTGTATATTAAATAAATGCATTGGAATATAAGCTTGGGTGATAGACAGAGGGGGAAAAAAAAACTTCAGGGTGTGGGGTGCGGGATACAATACCCCTCTTGGGATAGGTTCAATGAATGATTCAGGAATTCGTATGGAAGTTTTAAACGAATGCAAACAAACAAACAGACCTTGTTTGTGTCTGATTGGTATAACCCACATTTATCCCCCACTGCTTTGAAATGAACATCCATGGGGTTTTTTCTTCCAGACCTTGGTGACTCCATGCTAAATCCCCTCAGAGAGAGTCTGATATGGGCAGATTGACTTTGTTCAGCAATCATTTCTACTCTGTTGATGGGAATTTTCACTTTAGGAGGGCAAGAAGGATTATTTCACTTTTTATATTT
>JANDJT010000131.1:15889862-15900220 GCA_024331685.1 Stegophilus panzeri | reverse complement strand
GAGAGAAATAACAATGCAGTGGCACCTTCCAGCCCATCATCTTACAAGTTAGATTTTTTCCTGTAATTAAAAAGTAACATACAATTATATTACTATCTCATAGGCAGACTATGAGTGGGTGTATATTAAATAATTGCATTGGGATATAAAGGTTGGGAGAGAGACAGAGACAGAAAATAAGACAGAGAGTGAGAGAAAGAGAGTGCGTGAGAGAGAGAGAGAGAGAGAGAGAGAGAGAGATGTCTGGAAACCTTCTTACATTTGGATGTAAGTCCCTTGGGAAGGATTGAACTACTCTGTAATGAAAAAGAAAAAAAACAACGATCATTTGAAACAAAGCTCTAACAGGAATGCATGCGGTTTGCCCTTATTTGCTGCTAGTTATTGAAATGTACTCTGATTCATTTAGCCCGCATTTATCGCCCCGCAAACTTTGAAGCTAATGTCCATGGCTTGACTTAGTAAATCCCCTCAGAGCGTGTGTGATACGGCCAGATCGACTTTGTTCAGCCTTCATTTCCTCTCTGTTGATGGGAATGGCATATAAAAAAAGGGGGCATGCTGGATTATTTCATATTTCCATGAGACAAATTGGGAAACTTTGCAGCAGCAGCGCAGAACAAAACCCCTCTTTGTTCGTTTTACCGCTCACTTTTCTTAGGAATGGCACCAAAGGTTTTCGACTTTCCCTAAAACGCTCAGATAGACTTCTTTTATTTCTCTCTCTGTATGAGGAAGAAATGTTTGCAACACTTTATCTGGTGTTTATTCTCCCTTCCAGTCAATAAATGAGAGATAAACAGAAATAAATTCATATTTAAAGGTACAAAGAGAGAGAGTTTGTACAATTGTATTTGTGTCTAATAGGCGCCGACTTTAACCAAGCCTTTGAGTATAGTATTTTAAAAATATTTATTTGCAGTGTTCAGTAGTGGGAAAAGTCACTTGGTAAAAACCTATTTGATTTGAGTCTCTCTCTCTCTCTCTCTCTCTCTCTCTCTCTCTCTCTCTCTCTTTTTATTTTTACAAATTACTTTTATATGTATATACCGCTAATCAAAACATCTGTAGCTCCACAAACTTAAAAATATTCTCTTGTTGAACTAAGTATCTCAGGACCAAAACACCAAAAACAATCACATCTGGTGTAAATGGTTCAAATTGAATTCATCCAAGCATTTTGTTTTGTATTTAGCCATTAGAAGAATAGGCTAGCAACAAGAAAATAATGCACGGCACTGAAATCTGAATTGTGTAATATAATTACAACAGTGGGGGGCATGATAGCTTAATGGTTAGCATGTTTGTCTGCGTGGCGTTTGCATGCTCTCCCGTGCTTCAGGGGCTTCCTCTGGGCACTCTGGTTTCCTCCCCCAGTCCAAAGACATGTATTGTAGGCTGACTGGCATTTTCAGATGGTCCGTAGTGTGTGAATTGTGCCCTGAGATGGGTTGGCACCCCATCCAGGGTGTCCCCTGCCTTGTGACCTAAGTCCTGTTGGATAGACCCCAGGGCCCCCTGCGACCCAATGTGTTATAAGCATATGGAAAATGGATGAATGGATGGAATTACAAAAGTGGAGGACTTGTAACCAGAGTAAAATACTTTTGAAAACATGCATACATAGGTTAAAGATTTAATAGGTATAAAAGAAATGCAATCAGCTGTATAGTGGAGAAACTAAGTAGAGAAGGTTGTGGAGCACCTTCAAGCCACGGCTCCTTTCCTGTGGCGAGCCGATTCAGTGGCAATAGACATGACATTAATTATAACTCTGTTTGTAACTCCATGGAATGAATGTCATGTTTTGACCAAAAACTGCTACTTCATCAGCCATTTCAAACATCAACTGCTTTCACCTTCTATAGCCCCCGAAGCACTTTGCTTGCACAGTTGATGAAGTACTTTTGTCCAAAACATCCTGTTTCTCCTGAAACTTTGTGTACTTCACACAGCTTTTTCTACACCTACAGTATATGCACTTACTAGTTGCTTTAATATGAACACCTCTTCCTTTGCTCATACATGCAATTATCCAATCAGCCAATTACGTGGTAGTGGTACAGTTCAAATACAGGTCAGATTATGCAGATCAAGAGGTCAAGAGGTCAAGAGCTTCAGGTCATGTTCACATCAAACATCAGAATGGGGAAAAATGTCGTCTCAGTGAGTCTGACCTTGGGATGGGTGTTGCGGCAGCTGTGGATCAGGTGGTAGAGCGGGTTGTCCAGTAATCGCAGGGTTGGCGGTTCGATCTCCCGCCCACATGACTCCACATGCCGAAGTGTCCTTGGTGACTGAACCCCAAATTGCTCTCAATGGCAGGCTAGAGCCTTGCATGTGTGAGTGTGTGTGTGTGTGTGTGTGAATGGGAAACAGTGTAAAGCGCTTTGTAGAACCTCCAAGGTTAAAAGCCGCTATATAAGTGCAGAACATTTACCATTTAAATATTTCCAAAACTGCGTATCTCCTGGGATTTTCACACACACAACAGTCTTTAGAGTTTATACAGAATGTTGCAACAACAACAAAAAAATCCAGTGAGAAACATCTTGTTGATAAACGAGTTTAGAGAAAAATGGTCAGACTGCTTGGAGGCAACATGGAGTCTACATTATCTCATACAACCACAATTTACAACCATGGTAAGCAGAAAAGCATCTCAAAATGCACAACTTGCCGAGCCTTAAGGCAGATGGGCTACAACTGTCCAGTTTTGGTGTGCTGAAGCCTCAGATTCATGTTCTTTGCTGACAGGCTTGGAACCCAGTGGTCTTCTACGGTAAGGTTCAACATGCTGTGTGTTCTGAGATGCTTTTCTGCTCACTGAAGCCTTCCTGTCAGTTTAAACCAGTTTCACCATTCTCCTCTGAGCTTTTTATACAGTATATGGAGTCCATAAAACTATGGTGTTGCTTGTTCTAATGAAGAATTAAATAATAAACTAGACCAGGTCTAGACAATTGATCGTTTAAAGATCAGAGGTTTATAACTTCTTTAGATATCAAACAAAGTTAAAAATTCCTATGGTTTATGCCCATTGGTATCTACTCTTAAGGGTTAAGTGTGAAGATCCAACCTCATCCACTGAAAAGTCAATGAAATTAGCTTTAATTAATGATCAGACTAAGACGTTCCATCGAGACAAATTCTAAAAACCTGAAAATCTGTAGTTCTGTGCCTCGGCACAAGGATTACAAAGAACATCAGCATTAGCCCTGTTGTTCCTGCAAACCCACAGATCCCCTGTTCACGTCCTGAAGGTTTCACCCTAGCAGCAAACTCTTTGATCACACACTCTCCTACTGAAATGTCTTAGATCTGTGTCTCTATCTCCAGACAGATTGACGGATCAGTGGCAACTGCAGGGAGAAAAGAGCCCTTCTTATTTCGTCTGAAAATGAAGGTGAGGTACATTTAAATGTTGGGTTTTTCCTGTAATTAATGGGGGAAAAAGAAAGGGGCTGTCATAGAAAAAGTCTGATAATGCTTCTCGGTTTGGGTTTAGTTCTCCCGGACGTACTGAACTTCAAAAAGAAAACGTGGAACAATGAAACTGTCCTAATGTGTGTCACGTAGAACAACAGTTTTTGTGTGTATTTTGCCTGTATTTATTGTATCTGCCCCTAACTTTAAAGTGAGTGTCCTTGGAAAGAAAAGAAAATAAGACGGCGAGATTGCACCTGTTGCCAAGACCTTGATTCTTCGTTTGATCAGGAAACTCTCGGACAAAAAAGCCAAGAAGTGGAAGGGGAAAAGGCGGGAGAAAAGACGAGACGAGTGGAGGATAGAGAGTGAAGATCTTTATCAAAGGAAAAAACTCTCTGCCGGACAAAGAATTTTTCCACCACCATTCAAATGTGTCTGCCGAATGCTTGAGTGATTCATTACAGATGATCCTGTGGGGCCACAATGGGCCAGAGAAATGAGTGATGCTATCTAGCTCCTGATGTCATTTTCCTGATCCGCCTCATCCCTTGGCCCTGTGTACCTCTATTAATTAGAAAGTAGGGGATTTCCACTCATCAGGCGGTGCCTCTCGCACTCCGTTCCACCGTAAAGCTCCAGCTACCGCTATCTCCAGACCAAAAGCTTCTTCATCTCCAAGAAAAGAAGTTAAAACCCCAAATCCTTGGTTTGACCAACACGTAGCTGTCACCTAGCTGAATGGAGATAACTTCTGGTTAAATGTATACATCTTTCTTTTTAAAAAAAAAAAAAAAAAAAACAAAGACAAAAATTCAAACAATTTCAATAGATTAAAAAAAAAAAACTACTACCAATATAAACATCATTTTTGCAACTGTGAACCTGTATTGATGTTCATATATCCAGATTCTTACCTAAAATTGCATGTCAAGTGAATTTTGAGCTGATCTAAATATCTTATCTGATCTATATATAAAAAATAAATGCATTGCTATGTGTAGAAACATTGTAGAGTATTGTAGTTGTAATGTAGAATAAGAAGAGGATAAAAAGTTTTCACGCCTATAATATTTAATGTTGAACCCCAAAATTATGGAAAATATCATTTTGAAACATAATATATTCTTGACATGTACGAGAATACAAAAGATAAGATAAGATAAGATAAGATAAGATAAGATAAGATAAGATAATACTTTATTAATCCCCAGATGGAGAAATTAGGGTGTATAATTGTGAACACAATTGTGTAAAATGTACACAACTTAGGACTGTTGCATGATGCAGCTGATGCTGGAGGTAAAAGAAATCTTCAGTAAAAACTATTTTTAATGTTCATTATTTAAAAAAAATAAAAATAATAATACACATGCATTAAATCATGCAGATATGCAGCAAGAGCTTCATATCAAGTATCAGAAAAGGGGAAAAAATCGCAGTGTTCTCAGTGATTGTGGCTTGGTTGTTGGTGCCAGACGAGATTGTTTGATTATTTCATAAACTGCTGAACTTCTGTAATTTTCACTCATAGCAGTGTCAAGAGTTTACACAGTATGGTGTGAAAAACAAAAAACATCCAGCGAGCAGCAGGTCTGCAGGAGGAAACGGCTTAAGAGCCGGTATAAGAGAGAGAGACAGGTCAGAGGATTGGTTTGTGCTCCCAGGAGGCCTACAGTAACTCAAATTACCACTCTTTACAACCGTGGTGAGCAGAAAAGTATCTCAGAATGTCGAATATAGAGGACGATTGGCTTTAACAGCAGAATACCACATCAGGTTCCACTCCCGTCAACCAAAAAAAGGAATCTGAGGCTCCAGAGATCACAAACTCACCCACACCGGACTTTTAAAGCGTTTTTCAAGCATTTTCCCAATCTTCAAGTGTCCAGTATCTGAGAGCCTATATAATGATTTATATTAAATTAGGTGTCAGGTGACCTTGAGATGAGTCACATTTTCCTAAAAGCAGCCTTAAATTTTTCTGTCCATAAATGTTATACATGAAAGAGTTAAGTGAAGTAGTGCACTTCCTCTTCCCGGCATAACAGTTCAACAGGAAGCCGATATTTTTTTCCACGGAAGCCTACGCGTCTTGAGTCTTTGTGATTTTTCGCCACTTCCCAATGAAAACACTCTGCTGCTTCTTCACAGCCGTGCCACATATGCAGTCTGCCACCGTGCCCGTCTGTAAAGCACGAATGAACATTAAGATAATGTAAAGAGCAGATCACCCCTTCAGGGGCTAAGATTGGTCTGCTAGTAAGCTCATCCTCATCTGGCTAGCCTGATGGCCATCTGCTACACTTCTCACCCAAGTTCTTGCCCTCACATTTTTAATGGCACCTTCCATGCTGGCTCATCTAGCCTCTGATGTTGCTAGGTGACATCCAAATATATAGCCACATTGTCCGTTCTTTGTGTCTGTCACTGTGGATACAGCTCTGAATGCTGTTTTTTTTTTTTCTTCTTCTAAAATCCAATTACATGACAAAGTTTCCATGCATAGCACTGGACTGAATGAAAAAATTCCCAGAAAAACAATAATGGAAACTTTAGAAAGAAAGGAAGGAAGGAGGGAAGGAACGAAGTCTAAGTATGCCTATAAATGTCTAAAAAGAACCTAATTTGTACTATGTATTATAGTTCTCTTTAAATTATGCTGCTCCACTGAATGATATTCACATAATAGAACATACAGTAAATGACATTTTTCAGGGGAAATATGTATTAATTAAATAATATTAATTTTTAACATCTAAAAATATTAAATAAACATATAATCTCTCACTTGAACAAGACTGTTCGACGAAAAAAGATGAAATATGTTCAACTGAGCAATGTATCGTTATCATTTAAAAAATAATAATAATCCAATTACTTGACAAAGTTTCCATGCATAGTGCTGGACTGAATTTAAAAATTCAAGAAAACCATAACGGAAACTTTGGTAAAGAAAGGAAGGAAAGAAGGAAGGAAAAGCATGCCTATAAATATGTATTAATTAAATACGTAAATATGTATTAATTTAAAAAATATTAACATGTTAAAATATTTATTAAACATATAATCTCTCTCCCGAATGAGATTGTTCGACTAACAAAAAAGAAAAAGAAATCTGTTAAACCGAGCAATGTATTATTATTTATGCCACTAATCATTTTAAACCACATTGTGACATGCAATTACAGGAAAATAATCAACTACAGAGTAGTGTGATGCAGCCCGACATGAAGCATACTACCCTAAAGTGGATTATTTTCCAATTACAGCATGTCTCAAAGTATTTTTTTCTCATATATCACAGCAATTTTTGCAATGCTTTAAAATGTATTAAAGAATTACATACTTTTTTTTTTTATCCATTTATAGTTACATTTATTGTTGTGGAAAGTCCATTGCAGGAGTTAGTTCCTGTTATCACTTATGTTATAGCAGCTATAAACATTCCCTTACTAACATCTCATTCCAAAAAACAAAAACATCACCATATCAAGAACTGTACATTTTTTCATTGCTAAATAATAACAACAACAGAGACAAAATCCATTTATGATTAGCTTTAGATCATGTGGAGCGCACAGCCATATGAGTACCTGTGAACGAGCTGTTACTATAGAAACGATGAGGAATTAGAAAACAAATTAGTTATTTAAAAAAATGAATCAAGACCTTCTGACCAGTCAGGGTATGGGGGCTTAGTGCTTTGCATGTTCACTTCGCACCTCTGGGCTTGGAGGTTCGATTCCCACCTCCGTCCTGTGTGCGCTGAGTTCGCATGTTCTCCCCATGCTTCAGGGGTTTCCTCTGGGTACTCCGGTTTCCTCCCCCAGTCCAAAGACATGCATTGTAGGCTTATTGGCATGCCCAAATTGTCTGTACTGTGATGGGTTGGCACCCCATCCAGGGTGTCCCCCACTTTGTTTCCGGAGTCCCCTGGGATAGGCTCCAGGCTCCCCATGACCCTGTGTAGGATAAGTGCTATAGAACATGGATGGATGGATGGATGTATTGCATGTCCGTGTCATAATATGCTCAATAGCTGAAATCTAAAGTTCTTACTAGTGCAGTCTAGCACAATTTTCAAGCCTAGTCTATATGAAATATATGTTTTAGGTGAACGTCAGTTCTCATGCTTGAGCTAGCGACTAAAAATGAAGCAAACCTGAGGAAATATGAAGACGCTTCATCCATTCTTAATGCTAAGCAGTGCATTTAAAAGCATCCACAAATTGCATGTGTGTGTGTGTGTGTGTGTGTGTGTGTGTGTGTGTGTGTGTGTGTGTGTGTGTGTAAGTGACTGCAAGTTTGCTCGAGGGTAGAGACGTGCAATTAGCAGATACGTGGGCGGCCATCCCAGTCTACAGCAAGGTTTGCTACTGTGATGTCTGCACACAACCGAGGAGCAAGTCCCTAACCCAATACCCATGCCTGTCTTCTTCCTTAAATATGAAGACATTAAGGTTGATTAGTCTTTCTAATTAAAGCATGCTCCCTTGACAATGCAGATATGTGGTCTGAACTTGCGTAGCTGTGTGTGTTATACGGTAGATGTTATGTTTGAAAGACATGAAGATGTTGTCGTCTTTTGAGGGAAAGATTGTGATAGGAGGTTTCTTCATGCAGCTCATGGAACAGGTGGAGCGAGAGAGAGAGAGAGAGAGAGAGAGAGAGAGAGAGAGAGAAAACAGCAACCGAGGGGCCACTTGACTTCAGATGTTCAGGGTTTGTAATAAGAGCTATCACACACACACAGAAAATGGAGGTCTCTCATCAATGAGATCTGTGGTCAGCACCACCGAGTTCTTATTATTGAGATCCACTCGGAGATGACCGATGAAATCTGCCTCCTTGGGCAGGATGTAGAGCTGCAGGTGATATGTGATTATATCACAGATAGAGAGAGAGAGCGAGAGAGAGAGAGAGAGAGAGAGAGAGAGGCCTTCAGGTTCCTGATCTCCATTGAGCTGATGTCACCACTGCAGGTGCCTCAACACCCCCTTCTACAAATCAACCTCACTGAGGAGTCATTGTATGTGTGTGTGTGTACGCATGCGTGCACACACACACAAATTCCCAGAGAACTTTTATCTCCAGCTCATCTGTGTGGTCTCAGGCTTGATGATCTTGGACACCAGCCATGTCAGACTTCACAGCAGCAAATCTGGACCCAAAGAGAGAGAGAGAGAGAGAGAGAGAGAGAGAGAGAGAGAGAGAGAGAGCGATAAAGGTAACCCTGTCCTACTTCAGAGCAGCTTGTTGAAATCTCTATGCTTTATCTTTATTATAGCTGCATTGTGAAATTTATCACAAAACTTCTGCCTTGATATTTTTGCAGAGCAGCACCTGTAACACAACTGAAATTCTCCTTACACGCTACCTTGCAAAATGTCCCAGTGAGCTGTTTGGTTTTAGTGGATCAGTTTCACTGATAAACCCATCAAACCAATTTAACATCCCACTGGAACGTCCAGCCCATCATAACAGCGCACCTTTAGTAATATTTATTTCACTGTAGATGTGTGTGTGTGTCTGTAGGGGGGGATCAGAATAATGTACTTTAAAATGTAAGTGTTTAAGCGCTTAAAGTTCTGTGAGTTCAGTGAGAAGTCAAGCTAGTCTCGCAGAAAGAAACAAAAAGTTTGCATACACCTTTTATACGGTGAATAATGTTCTGTCACAAGAATACAATGCGAGTCTGCATATCACACTTTAATGCTCTGTATCCTACGTTCTGGACCAGTGCAATTAAGCCACGCCCACATCTACTGTATGTCATTAAGCCATGCCCATCAATCTAAGATTGATACGTAATAAATCATTTGACCTTTCTTTTAATCATTCTGATTGTAGCCCACCTCAAGCAAAACGTTTGATAATGTCATGTGATAACGCAGTAGGGTAACATGGGGAAGTCTCTGTAGTCTTGGAACTATTCTGAAGGATGCTACAAAAAACTAACAAACAAACAAATGTAAACGCGAAACTTAACCCCTAACCCTAAACGTTTTATAACTTATTGTACATCAAGAGTTAGACCATGTTGAACCCAACTTTCACATAGCTACATAATTGAATGCTTGCATTACTCTGGATAGGTTTTTCCCTCACGCTTGACTGACAGCTAGACCCCCCCGACTGTAAATAGGTTTAAGAGTCACTGAAGAGTGACGTTTGATGCCTTTGATGCCAGACTTCAGGGCTGCGAAATGAATTATTTGGTCAATTATCTTTGTTTGAAGGCATTTGGCATGATAGCATGGACGTGGTCACTGAAGATCCATCCATTCGTTTTCTATACCGCTTATCCTACACAGGGTTGCAGGAAGCCTGGAGCCAATTCCAGCAAACAAGGCGGGGGGCACCCTGAATGGGGTGCCAACCCATCGTAGAGAACAATCGCACACACATTGACACACTACAGACCATTTGGAAATGTCAATCATGGAAATGCCAATACAACCCATGTATTTGGACTGGGGGTGGAAACCGGAGTACCTGGAGGAAACCCAGAGGAAACCCCCAAAGCATGGGGAGAACATGCAAACTCTGCCACACAGGGCAGAGGCAGGATTTCAACAACCCCCGAGGAGCGAGGCAAACGTGCTAACCACTAAGCCACCGTGCCCCTCAGTTACTCAAGATGAATAAATTCATTAACACAATCTCAATACACAGTGCGCTTCATTTCTCAAACTTGATATGAACTGATAGATTTATTTGTAAATTGTTTGCAATCTGGAGCATTTAAAGCATACCGGTGGGAAATTTTATGTTTGAAAAAATTACACAGTAAAAATGTCTGTGTAATGTATGGTAAAATATTGTAAAACAGTAAAAAAAAAACAAAAAAACAACAACAATAAAAAAACTGTAAATAGGAAAGGGCAGGGGAGTGGGGGGGATTAGGGGGGTTGTAGGGGGGTTGGATC
>JANDJT010000131.1:15843538-15876176 GCA_024331685.1 Stegophilus panzeri | reverse complement strand
ATATATTGTGAATACACCGATCAGCTGTAGCATTAAAACCATTAACAGATGACGTGAACAACATTGATTCATTTGTGACAATGGCATATATCAAGGAGTGGGATATATTAGGTAGCAAGTGAACAGTCACTTCTTGAAGTTGATGTGTTGGAAGCAGGAAAAATGGGCAAGAATAAGGATCTGAGCAATTCTGACAAGGCCCAAACTGTGATGGCTAGACGACTGGGTCAGAGCATCTCCAAAATAGCAGGTCTTGTGGTGTGTTCCCGGTATGCAGTGGTTACTACCAACAAAAGTAGTCCATGGAAGGAGATCCGGTGAACCGGTGACAGGCTCCTGGGCGCCCAAGGCTCATTGATGCGCATGGTGAGGGAAGGCTCAGCACAAGTTGCTGAAAAAGTTAATGCTGTCTATGATAGAAAGGTGTCACATGATTTATTTGTTTCTACACGATTCATTTATTTTCGCATTTGTGATATTTTTACATATGATTCATTTTTCCACGAGGTTTTTACACATTTATTTTCATGCATGATTTTTCATGATTCCGTTGCATTATGTGATATTTTAACACACGATCCATTTATTTATACAACCCCAATTCCAAAAAAGTTGGGACACTGGGTAAAATGTAAATAAAAACAGAATGCAATCATTTGCAAATCTCATAAACTCATATGTTATTCACAATAGAACACAGAAATCATATCAAATTATTTAAACTGAGGAAATGTACCATTTTAAGAAAAAAAAGAAGGTCATTTTTAATTTGATGACCACAATACGTCTCAAAAAAGTTGGGACAGGGCAACAAAAGGCTGGAAAAGTAAGTGTTAGTAAAAAGAAACAGCTGGAGGAAGATTTTGCAACTAATTAGGTTCATTGGCAACAGGTCAGTAACATGATTGGGTATAAAAAGTGTATCTTATACTAATAATAACATATGGGTTTATGAGATTTGCAAATCGTTGCATTCTGTTTTTATTGTACACAGCGCCCCAATTTTTTTGGGAATTGGGCTTGTAAATTTTTTTTACACATTTCTTTTTTGTTCCAAAACAAATAACAGATTATTTTACACATGGTTAATTTATATACACACGTGATTATTTATACACAGAATAATGTTTTTGTTATTTTTAAGATTTTTACACATGATTCATTTCTTATCATGTGATTTATTTATTGATTTATTTTACACAGGATTCAGTTGTTGTGTTTTTTTTTTTTTTTTACGTGTGAAACTCTTTTAATGTCATTTATTTTCATATCTATGCTTATTTCTTACATTATTCATGTCACATGTTTACTTCAGTTCATGTGAAATATCACGGTATCACATATTGAAATGCATACTCACATATTTTTCACATGTAATCACGTATGAAAAAACACACAGCATGTGATCATATGTGAAAAGTATGTGATTTCTCCCATACGGGTAACTCTCTGTAAACTAATTAGCCATTAAAAAAAAAGAATATATTCATAATTTTGGCCAGAAACGGCCTAAAAATCTATTATTTGCTTTTGAAATCTATTGTTGCCATCCTTAATTATTACTTCCCTACTCAAGACACCACCTATTACTGCTAATAGAGGCTGAACACATGTTTATCGTGCTGTTAACATATTAATGACATTTAAATATGTTATGCCTGAAACATAAATCGTTAATACGCCATTGTTAGCCCAGATTCGGAATGGCATGTTTATAGACGAGCACTTAATTAATTAAAGAATACATTAGGATTTAATGTGAATTGTTAACTTTCCTAGCAGCCTCATTAATATGAGCCCTGTGGGCATTGCAGTGCTATAATTCCAGCATTCTGCAGGCTGCTCTCTCTCTCTCTCTCTCTCTCTCTCTCTCTCTCTCTCTCTCTCTTTCTAGCTATTTCATGCTGTTTTAGATTGATGGATGACAAAGTAATTAATCACTGGGAGAAATGAAGTAGCTCGCTGGCCTGACTGTGAGTAGCAGAAGAACCTGCGATCATTCTCTCAGGTTTGATTCCATATCTATACTGAATGTGTGGTGATCTGAGAAAACCCATCGGATATCGCTGTGGACAAATTTTGGAAAACAAACAAACAAAACGAGACAAAAAAATGTTGTTTTGACCCCAAAATTCTACCAAATACCACATATTTTACCAAAACAAAGTGGACATTTTTATTGTTTAAATTTTAATTAAGTGTAAGGGTTTTTTGTTGTTAATGTTGTTGTTGTTTTTAGGTTACTTCCTAACCTTCCTTTGGCTTTCTGCATGCAAAGATCACATTGTATAAAGAGCCAGTTTAATTAACATATAAAAAAACAAAAGTCACTTGCTAAGGTGAACATCAAGCTTTGCTCAAGTTATTGAATAGTTACAGTACGTGCCATAGTGAAATGGACATAAACATGGGCATATCAGATCAGTTTTTAATCATATACAGACTCACAAAATGTCTGCAGTACTCCAGCACTGTCACATCATCATCAAAACAGAGAAGAGAGAATACAAAAACAGATCATTATTACAAATAAATTCAGTCAATAAAACAGAATTGACTGACTTAATCAGTGACAACCCCTGTAATGCATTCAAATTCATCCGTAATGTTGTTTTTCCATCAGTAGATTAAGTTATAAATCTTCAATAACCACTTTAGCATGGTCAAGGTCACAGTTTTTCCCCGTCTTATCCCTGGAAACAATGGACACAAGTTGGGAATACCGGCTCTAGACGGAATGCCAGTCCATTGCAGGTCTCCATATACACATGCATTCAGACACTCATTAACACCTAGGGGCAAATTAGTGTAGTCAATCCACCTACGAACCATGTTTTAGAAGGTGGGAGAAAAAGGGACAATCTGGAGGAAACCCACGTGGACACAGAAACTCCACATCAAAAATGTCACAAGAAGCTAGGCAGCTTAGCAACAATCTGATAACTAAAAGACCACTGGCTGTTCAGAGTCAACCTCGTGGCATTGGCACAGAAGAATCACGATCAAGAAGCATTGTTACAGTTTGCTCTTTTTATTGGCAACTCGTACCTGTGGCACAGCGGGTATGCCACAGTACTGGCAACTAAAGGAAAAAATGACCGGGGTCACAACTGACAACACACAAAAAAACAGAATGCAACAAATAAAGACAAAACCCAATTGTACACTAACATAAAATGTTAACTTGAACAGAACAATCAGCCATTCAAACATTAAAGCAACAAGGATACCGCAAATTAGCGCTCACTTGCTGATGTGCAGTGGCGCTACACTATAAGTGAAACAAGTTGTAGAAAAATTGTAGAAATACTATAATTTTCACATGCTTGCTAATTTGTAACAATTCAAATGACTCAGATTAATGTTGGGGGTAGGGTTAGCTATCAAAATCCATCCACGTCGACGTCATTTATTCAAATTCACACAAATTGGTCATGAAATGATTGGACCCCTAACTAGGTCCAGTCTAAACTGTCAAATCCCAGTTCAACCTTTATACCCTTATGCACTTCAATTTATTGAAGAATACTGCAAATGATATTTCCTACAAGAAATAAGATTTGTGTAATATAAAAGTGTAGCAAGGTGAAATAAAAATGATATATAAGGCAAAAAAGAAGACTATAAGCATAAAAACAAAAGGTGATTTGAAACCCTGCGTCCCTGTCAGAAGCATGTGAAGGGGTTTTCAGTGGCAACATCAACTCAATCAATCTCTTTCACTTTAGCAAATAAATAAATTAATAAATTAATAAATAAAACAGCCACAAACGTGGAACCCTGGAGTCAAGCTGGGTAAGGCAAACAATCCGTGAAAATGTCATATCATAATGACACACTTTTGTGGATTAAAAAAAAAGATCTGTGCCTGGGCTGGACATGGCACATGCTTTCCAGGAAGAACAATGCCTGAGGGCAAAGCACCCCCCCACCACCAAACAGTTATGACGGGAAAACAGCTCTGACCAAAGCTGCTCCACTGTTGGTCCCTAATTACCAGCACCTCTCCAGAACATTCTGTGCCCTCTCCATCTGTCTCATCAGTGACAAGAAAGGAGGCTTCAGTCACCTCGTTGAGCGGGTAACAAATGGGGGGCCAGAACCTGGCCACAGCAGAGGTGGAGCCACAGCAGGGAGCCTCCATTACCCAGCATGCACCAGCAGTTTTGGCACAGCTTATTCGCCAATAAAAGTCATTGGGAAAGTGAGAATAGTCACAACAACACATCAGTATTGTGACCTCTTACGCATATGGATGGAATTTGCGTAAAACAATGGCATGTCTCAGTCACGTACGTAGGATTATGTCCTTGGTCCTTGGTTTTGGGCTGAAAATATACTCTAAAAAAAGATGAAGCGCCATTGGAGGCCAATATTAAACACTTACGTAAATATGGCAGTTAATTAATTATCTTTTTCTTCTAAGGACACAGGCTACTAAATCAAAGACATTGTTTATCTCAAGGATCAAATTTTTAATGGATAATATTATGAATAAAGTGAGCTTTAAGCATAGCAAAAGAGTGCTTGGTCAGCTTATTCTTCAAGCTGTTTTCTTCAGGGGAGAGCATGTTGATTTAAAAGCATTGCCAATACATTATTAATTCAACAACTCAAAATAACTCATAAAAAGTGTGATGAAAGACATTACTATTTCATGACCTTGTTTTAATATCTTACGACTTCATTAAATCGGGTGCACAATTAACTGTTGGCGCAAAACATAATGCACAATTAAAGGATGTGCTGGATCAAGTGGTATTTTATAAGCTGAGGGTGAGAACCATATTGTTAAATGACACTTAAGCATGTGCGTAACCTGTTTCCGAATACCAGGAACTTCCCCAACATGAATATTTACCTTTTTTTGCAATTAAGTTACCAACTCTGAATATGAGCCTTAGAGAAATGGGTTCATCAAGGGTTCTCCACAATCCTTTTTGTTTTTCTCAGAGTACAGAATCACTAAAAGGTTCAAAACTAGATGTGGGCATAATCTGAGATAGAGACACCTTTATCCCACGATAAACTCCAAACTTCATTCCTACTCTTTTCTGAAATCCCTCCAAAAATCATGCGTTGCTGAACATCTCACAATATCTCAAATGTTTAAGCACTGAAAATCTGCACAAACCCAAGCTTCTGAATGGATGCCATCCAATGCTACATCTTTTACTCAAGACTTCGTACTAAAGCCACTATCTACAGCTTTTCAGATTTCTATGATTTTTTCCATGAAGTTTCCACCAGATGGTCTATCCAGATGGTTTTTGAACCATACGCTCCAGCATTTTAACTTTCCTTCTATGACTTTCTTTAATACTTTTCTTTTTGATGGCAGTTTCCCTAAAAAAATGACATGTGTCATTCAGTATTTTACACACCACGTATCCTTTTCTTTACCATTCCTTTTGGTCCAGAAGGTCAAAGACTGACCAGTAAAATCTCAAGTTTCATGGAGGACATGGCTGAATGTCTTCAGGAAGGTTTGCCAAGTTCTGACAAGCTTGTATTAATGCACATGAAACTTTTCTGCAGAATGTGTGATCAAGGGAGGGAGAGAGAGAGAGAGAGAGAGAGAGAGAGAGAGAGAGAGAGAGAGAGGAAAAGGGCAGGCCATTCTCCAGTGACTGTGTTCATCTCTCTCTGATCCAGCCTCGATTCTAAGCCCTCATCTCCCAGTCTACTATCTTTCTCTCTCTTCCTTTCTGTCTCTCTCCAAACACTTGATCTTCTGGATGTCAAAATCGCCTTACAAAAGATGAAGGAAAGTAGCTGTTTGTGGGGAAAACTTTCAGATTTGAGGGGGGTTTTTTTTTTTTTTTTTTTTAAGAAGTAACTGAGGTTTTCTACCACTTGAAATCCAGGAAAGTCATTAAAAAAACTTTCTTTTTTTTAACAATTTCACAAAGAAATTCCTTATTAATGGTGTTAGTCATGTGGGGTTTGGAAATAGTGTCAATTACAAGATTTTTACTATATTAGATTTAGTACATAGTAATTGGCAAGTAATAATAAGTAATAATGCTCAATCAATATACTCTTCTAAAAAAAAAAATTCTATCTAGCGTCTAGCCTAGCGCGTATTCATTATTCATATCAGGCTGCAAACGATGATATATAACAGTACATTTGATCAGCCTGATCTCACATGAAGTTTTACATCAGAATCATACATTCCTGAATCAGATTGGTCAGAAGGTATTGATTATTTATTTGAGAGGACTTTCTGGTTTCTCAGGAACTTGACAAACAGCATTTTTTTCTGTCAAGGAAATGATCGCTTTTAGCTACTATAGCATAAGTGATAAATGAACAAGCTTGTTTGTATGACCATTTTACAACATTAAACGTAACTATGAATAGCTACAAGAATGGAAATTATAATTGTTGTCGGATTGGAAAATGATTAACTTTGGGATTATAACAGTAACTCGATGTCAGTGATTATTTTCCTATAACTACGTATCCTGTCAGGTTCTATATTTTTTACTTAATACAATAAATTCCTGCACCTGATTTGTTCATCTTAACCAATCATAAATTGCACAAATTCTTGCAACTTTGCATTTTTTTTTTTTAAATATATGCAAATTTGACTGGATATCTTAACAAGGAAGATATTCTAACCAATTGAATTAACATGAATTTCAAATAATAGGACCAAACTGATGAATCTGAAGACACAGAGAGGCCATGGATCCAGCTCTGATTATTAGGTTGGGTTTCACTATACTGCTCCTCTCTACTTAGGCTGACATTTCCAGTGTTTTTGACTCAAACGAAGGAACCAAACTCCGGAGTCACTTCCACCGAGAAGAGCTTTTGCCTGTGTTAAATGAGATCCCAAAGGGAGTGCAGGGCGACAGCAGGGGAGGGGAGGGAAAGGCATTATCTCCCTCGCTAATGAACGATTGTCTAATTTCCATCAAAAGCAGTCCGAAGGCCTAGGCTGCCTCGGCACTATCTCTCTATAAACACTGTCACGATAAAGGAATGTTAAAAGAAAGAGGGGGGGGACGAGCGCGAGAGGGAGCTGAGAGCTGTCAAGAGGGGCACCGTGGTCAGAGAGCGAGAGAGCTGGAGGAGGTGGAGGGGAGAAAAGTTCTCTTTCCGTCCCTCGTTATCTTCCATTTCCTCAGCTCGTCCTGGCTACATGAATAATCTGAAAGTACAGACAATCGCACACCGGTGCGGGAGATAAAATGCGGGTGACATAATATCAACTTCCTTCCAAGCCCCTTCCAAAGCGGTTATTAGAATATCCGCACAGGCAGTAATTAATTTCAGCTTTAATTACTCATGCTGCTCGTGCCGATTAGATCGCGGGTCTTAGATGGGTTATTAAAACAGCTGTGAACTGTGCTGCGTGTAAATTTCAGGGAAAAAAAACGTGTGTATTAATTTTCTCAGCTCCCTCTTAACCTGCTTGACGAATGTTGCGATTACATTTAGCGCTCTGAAGACACTGTGTAATATGGCTGCGGGCGGAGAAGACGGCAGCGATATCATCGGGCTCAGCGGTTGATATTCCGGGTTTTGTTTCTTGAAGGTCAGTAAGAGTTTGGAATTAATATGGCTTTGTGATATCGAGGGAGCGCAGCATTAGCAGCACTTGATCAGGGGATTTCTGTGGCTCTAAATCAGTTCGAGGAGGAAACTGATAAAACGGGGTGCACTTTGTGACCTCCCCAGTGCAAAGTCAAACTTCTAATTCCACAATTTGGAATTAGCCTCCAAATTGTAACCATCATGTGGAGTCAGTAGATAAAATAATCCAGTATAATTTCTTTTTTTTTTTTTTTTTTTTTTTTTTTTTTTTTACTGTCACGATTGAATTCTACGCAAGTCATCTGTAGTTAAAAACAGTAATGATCTCTGAGTGAAAGCCATTCTGCAACAGAAACTGGGATCCACAAACTGAAACTGTGATTATGTACAAAGTGTTTGCAACATATTAAATCAATATTTATTCTGGGAAAGTTACTTGTATTCAGAGTCAGGTTATGCACGTGCACGCTTTTCTGGACGTCCCATTCAGATCATGAAATTACCTGCATGTAGTTCATCACCTACAAGCATGCCAGTTTGTTTTTGAGTAGATCTATTGGACATAGCATCTGAATTCTGAGTAGCATCCAGGTCACCACCTTTAAACACAAGGACTCACCTTTAAGCATGAAAACAATCAGGGGATAGAAAATGCGGACTAAAGAAGTAGATCGTGACATAAACACAAGATACAATTGAAAAAATTAAACAAATTCAAATAAACAAGCAATGTCTCTAAAAGAGTAAGATGCCATACTCTCCAACACAAAAGTCTCTGGACTTTGAAGGGGCAATAGCATTAATTTATTCATAGTGTCATATTTACTGTATGTACACTACCGGTCAAAAGTTTGGAGACACTCGACTGAAATGTTTCTCATGATCTTAAAAACCTTTTGATAAAAATTTGAAGGTGTATGATTAAATGTTTGAAATCTGTGTTGTAGACAAAAAATATAATTGTGCCAACATATTAATATCTTTCATTAGAAAATTAACATTTTATTTATAAAACATTATTTTTTTAAATGGATGACTTGGAGCGAAATATTCCGAAAAGCAGCTGATAAGAGTCCAGCGTAGGTGTGAACTCCTTTAATACTGTTTACAAAAGCATCTCAGGGAAATTCCTCAAGAAATCAGTTCAGAAAATGCCAAGAATACATTTCTGGAAATTCTAGGCAAAAAGGGTGTCTACTTTGAAAATGCTAAAATACTAAATTATTTTGATTTATTTTGGATTTTTTATCAAAACATAATTCCCATCGTTCCATTTGTGTTACTCCAGAGTTTTGATGGCTTTATTATTATATTATTATTCTAATATTATTATTATTATTATTCATGACTTTTGACTGGTCGTGTAAATGAAGTTGGCTATTCTTGAACATTTGTGACTTTTGATAAAAGCTGGAAGACTTCAAGATCTCTTTATCTTTCTTTGACTCAGCAGATCCAATGGCAAGCCAGATAGGGTTCAGATTTCTCACTGTGCATTAATACAAAGCTCTGTTTGCTTTAAATTCCACAAAGCACATGACAGCCAAGTCTAATAAAATCGCTTTGCATTTCTTTCCTCATCAATCAAAAGCCCACCTTTTTCCCCCACTTCATACACTGTATGCAAATAATTCCCCAGAGTGCTCTTCTCTGTATGAATGAATGGTTGGGATATTTGCTGTAGGATTGCAGTTGGCTGTAAAAAAAAAAAAAAAAAAAAAAAAAAAAGGCTGGTGTGCTCTTTATATGATGTCCATTGTGATCTCTACATATTATTCATTTTTTTATTTAAAGAAAAAACAAAAAACTAGTCAACTAGTTGTCGTTTCCATAGTTAAAGTGAAACACTGATTCAGGACAACATTATTTATTTATTTATTTATTTATTTTAAAAAAATTATTGCAGTTCAATTCTAATAAACAACAGAAACGAATGCTGCACACCGCAACAACATTTTCAGCTTCATTGCACTTTTAGATTACATTTTTTTGTAATGACAAAAATAAATAAATTGGGGCAAGAAATGTGCAGATTAATAAGTCTATTTGAGGAAGTACCAAATCTTAAAATGCACACACGTGGACGAGCTGGTGGCTCAGCTGAAAGTTCTGAAACTGAGAGTGCGCAGCATGGAAGCTCATGTCCATCAGAAGAGTCCTCCTTATACTTCTTATACATAAAATTAAAGGATAATATGTCTACAACGGTTTCTGGGAGGTTTTGTTTTTCAATTCCAGTGTCAGTAGCTTCTGACCCTGTAAGCTCGCATACATCACTGTAACCTAGCTGAGTGGGATCGGATAATGAAGTGAAACCCGCAGTACAGGAAGTGCTCATTCACACAACAAGGATCATGACGGAATTTGGCACAATGCAAGGATTTTATTTAATTAAAATTTTTATTAAGTTTTAAAGGACAACAACAACAACAAAAACTGCAGAAGGAATTCCTTCGGGGTGGCCAAAAGGAAGAAAATATGGAAAATCGAGTCTGTTTGCCGTGTTTGGCCTAAGGAAGGTGAGGACAGATCTAACAATCCAATCTAAACCACTCCTGCCACACATTCAGAACAGTGACAGAGGAAGATGTTGAAGATAAGCCTCAGTAATGAAAGTGGATGCCAAAGGAGGAAGACGGTTTATAACAAAGAGGATGTCAGCGGGGGAAGATGTTTAAAAGAAGTTCAAGAAGGGAGATAAAGTCTCGGAACGATGCTATCTGCTGGATTGAAGAAAGCACTCAGGCGAGTCAAGATCACTTCCAATCACTTAATCGGTGTGGCTCCACCCAAACCCATCCCTGCTTTATGTCATATACTATTTCCCCACTTGAAACACTCCATCGGTTCATTTTATGTGTGGGAATGAGAGCCGTGGGGTGCTGGAGCATATTGGTTAATAGTTCGGATACTGATAATGCTTAAATCAGAAGACAGGTTGCAAGCTTTTATCAAAGTGCCAACTCAAGCAAGCTTATCAAGATTCAATTAAAACATTAATTGACCTTTTATTTCTGTAACAGTTATGCTGCATTCACTCAGACCTCACCACCTACCACTGGGGAATTATTTACCACATGCATTAGAGAGATATGGGATGTTTATGTAGTCTTGGTTGAGGTTATCAAGGGGTCTCGCCAACTTAATCCCATCTTAAAAGGGACGTTTCTAAATGTTACATTTGTGTACTTGCATTATGATTAATCAGTAGTGGGGGTAGAAGAACGAAGATGTGTACCAGGCCCAACTACATGGTAACTACAGTCCGCTCTGTAACTATTGGAATGCCAAGGCCAGTTCAACTGATTGTGTTATACAGCAAAGACATTTGGGTTTGAGATCAAAAGATGGGTATGAGATGAGAATTTAGGATTTCAGTTTTTATTTCCTGAGATTTACATCTAGATGTGTTAAAAAACATAAGACATAGAACTTTTTGTATCAGACCACACAATTTTACATGAGCAAAAGTATAGGAACAGATAAGTCTTGAAGTAAATTAAAGTAAATAACACTTAATATTTGGTTGCATATCCTTTGCTTGCAATAACTGCATCAAACCTGACTGCACCAAGACTCATTGACTTACTTGGCCAGTCTAAAACCTTGTACTTTTCCCCCTGATGTAGTCCTTTGTTGAGTTGGCAGTGTGTTCTGGATGATTGTCTTGCTGCATGATAAAGTTCCTCCTGATTAATTTGGATGCATTTCTCTGTAAACAACATGGTACACAACATGTTCTTGTAAACTTCTGAATTCATTCTCCTGCTACCATCATGAATTACATCATCAATAAGGATTAGTGAACCTGTTCCAGAAGGAGCCAAGAAAGCCCAAGCTATGACACTACCTCCACCATGCTTGACTGATGAGATTCTATGTTTTGGATCATGAGCAGATCCTTTCCAAAGATGACTCTTTGGTCTTTCCATCACTTTGGTAGAGGTTCATCTTGGTTCCAGAACTTTTATGGCTCATCTCTGTATTTCTTTGAGAATTCCAATCTGGCGTCTTACTGCTCATGCGGCGTTGCATCTTGTGGTATGCCCTCTATATTTCTGCACGTCTCACTTACTGCCCTGTGAAGGATGTTGTTGACGCCACTAACTCTAGTTTTTGGGTTGTTCTTCACAACTCCCACAATGTTTCTGTCATCAACTGCTGTTGTTTTCCTTGGCAGACGTGTTCCATGTCTGGTTGTTAGTACACCAGTGGTTTCTTTCTTTTTCAGGACATTCCAAATTGTTGTATTGGCTATGCCCAATGCTTGTGCAATGGCTCTGATAGATTTTCTCTCTTTTCTCTGGGCGGCTGTGGCTCAGGTGGTAGAGCGGGTTGTCCCCTAATCATAGGGTTGGTGGTTCAATTCCCGGCCCACATGACTCCACATACCGAAGTGTCCCTCCCGATGGCAAGTTAGCGCCTTGCATGGCAGCTCTGCCACCATTGGTGTGTGAGTGAGTGTGTGAATGGGTGAATGAGACACAGGGTAAAGTGCTTTGGATAAAAGCGCTATATAAGTGCAGACCATTCTCAGCTTCAAAATGGCTTGCTTTTCTCCCTTAGACAGCTCTCTGGTCTTCATGTTGGTTTATCCTTTTTAACAACAAATGCAGTCTTCACAGGTGAAACCCAGGGCTCAAACCAAGAGTAGTCATTCAGAGCTTTTAATGCTTTAAACAGTCAATCTCACAGGGCACACTTGGGCAGCAAGAAACACCTATCAGTCACATGTTCCAATAGTTTTGATCCCTTGAAAAATGGGAAGGTTCAAACAAAAGGGTGCCATGTTCTAAGTTGTTTAACACATCTAGATGTGATAATTCTGATCTGTCGTCTCATATTCATCTTTTGATCTCAAACCCAACTGTCTTCATTGTATAGTGAAAAAAATAGAATTGACCTTGCTGTTCCAATACTTTCTGTATAAGTCTACCAGCTTCTCTACATAAATCTAACTCATTTATGTTATGGTGTGGCTCAGTGGGTAAGGCTTTGGGCTACTGATGTTTGTGAAGGTTGTGAATTCGAAATTTCCAAACTGTCATTGTTGGATGGTACAATTTGATACACCTTACCAATTAAGACAGTGTAGATTTTTCTCCTCTCATCCAATCCAGGCAATATGATGCAAGCATACGTTAACAGGAATCCACACATGGACTATTAAAATGAACTTTAGAATAATTTGTTGTTCCTCTGAGAAATGTGAAGCAGCCAATGATGTCTTTTCAAAATACTGCTCATGCTGCATCACATGGCAACGTAAGGGCCTGTTCACACCGGTCTGTTTTTCGCCGCGTTTTTTGTGTTCACACCCAGGCGTTAAACGCAGGCGACGTACATAATGAAAGTGCAAATTCACTCCCTGACAGTAGTTGGCGCTTATTGAAAAGCAGAAATACCCTGGTACACAAGGTAGCGCTGCACAACTTTCCGTTTCTGACACTTGCTAATCACTGAGAAGAAGAAGAGAGCCAGTATTTACGTCTTTGCAAAAAGCCATTCACACACTTTTAGCGAACTGGCTAAAGCACGTGCGCAATTTTACGAAATGTAAGGTATTTGGTGATTTGGCCACTGCAACAAATACTTCTTTAAAGCTAAATGCTAAAAGTTCTCATTATAAACAATATACTCTTTTTAAATAAGTAATGATTTGAATTATATCAAAGTCACAGCAATATCATTCACATACTTATGGAAGATCCAGATTATTATTATTTTTTATTATCTAATTTTGTTTTTGGGAGGGTTTGGGTATAAGGCAACTATTGTTGTGCCCAAAAATGTTAATGTTCCTGCAAAGTGATGAAGTGTTGACTATGAATAGTCTTTTTTTGTGGTCAATATGATAATACAATGACTCAGTAATGGGCCACTTAGCTATTTGAATAAGAGTTACAAAATATTATTGAGATGAGTATCAGGCCAAACTCCCACATCTTGGCTCCACTCACTCTTTCTATAATCCCAAAGGGTGTTGTGTTGAGACTCTGGAGGCAAAGACCATCAAAATCAAATGCACTTTTACTAGGGCAATTTCTGTAAAATTCATGTTTGAAAAATGGCATCTCCTGTCCTTGTTTATGGAGCTCCTATCCAAATGGACAGCCATCATCTCAGCATGTGAGCTCAGCAGGCCAATGGCTACTGATGAATGAAGCGACCAGTGCTTGAGCAGTTGTACGAGTCAAGGAGGCCAGAGGAACCCCTCTGAGAGAAAGGGCAATGATGTACCTTCCCCACATGGTCAGAGAGAGATGCTCTCTTATGAATGCAAAATAATGGGTAATGAATTACAACAGAGCAAATTTATTCTTCAATATTAATAAAACATATTAATAAATGAGAACTGCTGATGTATTACATGGAGTGCACCAAGGGTCCAAAGTAAAAACGTACGTACTAGGTATGTAACTTACAAATACATTATTTTATTCTAATTTGCACAGATACAAATAGGAGATGCGCTTTTAATTAATTAATTAATTTATTTATTTATTTATTTATTTTTAGAATGCTTAGATCCATAGATGACCTCCAGTGAAAAGTTAGTCAGCTAAACTAAACTAAAAAAAAAAAACAAAAAAACAAAAACTCAACTAAAACTATGCTAAAAAAAATTGCAAATATGTACACCCTTAAACACCCTTATGCATATACAGTACATGCTTGATAGAACTAATATCTTTTTATTCATACCCATCTTTAGCTAGCCAGCTAACTAAATGCTGCATTGCATTTTGTGGTAAATTAGCTTAGTAAAGGTTGCTAGTAGCTTGAATTCTGAATTTAGTCAAACTAAGCTCTCTAAAACCCAAGATAATATTAGGCTATATTATTATATTATTTAATTAACACCAAGTGTGAATTAATCAGGCTATCTATTACCTAAACCAGTAGGTATTATTTCTAGAAAGCTAGCTAATATTAGGGAACTACTACAGGTCGCCAAGTTCAAAAGCAAGCTAGCTAACATTGATCTAAGATTGTGTACATGTGGATACTGATGCTAGCTCTGATGCTGATTTGTGTGATAGAAAGAGGTATAGATACTACAGAGGTGGCAGCATATATGGTGTGACCATAGTTTTTTTTTTTTTTAGATTTTTTGACCTACAGGAGACTGCACTTTTCTACTTTTTCAGCTAAATCAGAGGTCAGACCAAAAGCTATAAAATTCAACCAAGGAAAGACAATTCACTGAAGGAAAAAGGACACAGGACATGAAAGACACATACTTTCTGTTTACTTTCTGGTTACTTTTGTTTTGACTTTACTTTAGGTGAACTTTGGTGCTAGAAGTATCTGCGAATAAAAAGAAAGGCTAGTCGGAGAAATTGAATCCACCATTTGGTGTAAAATAAGCCTCCATTATCTTTCTTTTTTACTGTAAGCAGCTTGAATCAAACCTTATTTCCCAAACAGGATAGGACAAATGAGGTGATTCATTGTAGCGATGATCTAGATGGAGGGACAGAGGCTGGAATTTCTTGGCTTCGCTGTTTAAACATCGGCAGAGATAAGATTCAGAGACAATAACACAGTTGAGATGGTTTGTCCTCCCTGTAGATCAGCAGACGGCCGGCACGGCGAGCTGAGGTGCCTCTGCAACACTCCATCCTTTAGCAGCTGTTTAACGGAGGCAGGATGAGTCTTTCCTATGCACTGCATTTCAATATTTAAAGACTGACATCAATAAAATGTCATTGTGGGAGCATTGCAGAACGTACAGAATAATTAAGCAGAAATACTTTGTATAACTTTGTATCAGAAGGGGTGTCGGGTAATATTTCTTTCTTATAGTACAAATGTACTTTACTTTACAAATGTACTTTCTTGTTTTGCCGTACATTTGAGTCATGTTTACATATTTACTGAAGTACGTACTGGAGATGCATCCTATGCATTTAATTCTAGCAAACAGACAGGAGAATACATCCAGTAAACATGAAAAATGGAAAAATGGGCCTTTTTGCGAGTCTTTTGATTACACGACATCAAAAAAACACGCAATGTTTTGTCACATCACACTGTAATTAATGCAAATATAAATATATATTTGCAAGAGCACCTTATTTTTTTAAATGAGACACAGCTGATTGGGGTGCAAAAGATGAGTTCCTCAGCCAGCGCAGCAGTTTGGAGGGAAATAATTAACAGATAAAAAAAACAGATTGCACTAATGAGACGAGCGTTTGACTAGGATTCTTCACTTGACCTCCACAGTGTTCTCCCGGCCATCCTGGGGGAAAAAAAAAATTGCAGATTTATAATTACACCCGGCAATGCACCATGAAATTGTTATTGTGGACTACCTTTTTGAAAATGTTATCAAACTATTACTTTAATTTCCCCCTCCAGAAACTGTTGCACGTGTATGCTAAGTAAAGCGAACATGGACGGAGCTTTTTCCTGTTCATGTTTCTGAGATACTCTATGTCTCTTGCTTCTCCTTTCGCAGACTTTCCATTAATCTCTCTGCTTTCACTTTTAAAAAAATATATAAACAAAATCATGACGCAATGCTGATCATCGCTGGCGTATGTATCGCTGATACTATGTAACTTTGGTTGACAAAAAGCAATATATATTCGTACTTTTTATTTTTATTTTTTTGGATGTCTTTTTGTAATCCCATCAAATGAGTGAGAAAATAGTAATATGATAAACCAACTCTCTGAGAAAGTGACCTCCTAGTTCTGGTGATAAAGTTCTAGCCAAAACGTGCTATCGGCTCGGGACGTGAGTCATTAGAAACGGGTGTATGGCGCAGAAGCCGTTCTCGCTATCTGCCAGCGCCTGGCTTGCCGACTGATAAGAGGCAAATGCAAATGTCCTGATAAGAACTGAATGCAAATATTTATGATATGATATTCCCAGGAAATTATGCATGGATAAAACAAAGTGTGTTTTTTTTCCCTCCGGACTCCTTTTCAGGTTTGCCAAAAAAAAAAAAAAAAGCTGCCCTTTCGGCTTTGGGAATTTTGCATTTCTTAAAAAAAAATTGATTGGGCCCAAGCATTACGTTAAGCTATTTGTTTGCGGAGGAAGGTAATTAGTTACTGTAATTACAGCGATGACAGTTGGTAAATTGTTTTTAAAGCATTACAGTGCGCCTGTGCCAGAAGATTGCAGTACTCATTTTAGGATTTAAGCAACTGCTGGAGGAAAAAAAAATCCACTAAGTATTTATTTGTTTTTGAACTACAAAGCTGCCATTTTCTAAGCAAAGACATTTTTGAAAACGTCTATAAATTTGTACTAATTGACTTTTTTTTTTTTTGACCATTCATTTGGTGATCATGGCCATGGCACAGAGAGGATGTCTTGTGGAATCATAGTTGGCTTGAAAAGTTGATCCACATGTTTGCGTTTGCTTTGTGCGCTTCTTTTAACATAGACTTTTATGTTTTGTGTCTGAAAGCTAATTGCTGGTGCTGGCTTGGGAGTCTCAACGTTGTGTACATGCTTTCAAGCATTTATTTTGCTTTGCCCTTTGATCGTTTAAAGACTTGACCTGCTTGGACTGTCTAAAATTTGTCCACACAGGCAAATAGTGCATTATATGTTTGTTAGGGAACTAATTTAAACATAGCTGTTGTGATAATTGATGTTGTTGTTACACAGTAATGACTAGTCACGATTTAAATATAAAGGAGATCGTGCCTTCTCTGTTGCTAACACACGTCTCTGGAACAGCCTCCCGGTCCACATTAGATCTTGTGATGAAACTGAATGTTTTAAATCACTGTTGCAGTCTCATCTTTACTCTGCTGCATATAACTGTTCTTAAATTGATTGTATTGATAAAACAATGGGAGGTATGCTGGTAAAGGAAAATAATCAACAATGGGGTGTTGCTGATTACTGTTACCGCCCTAAAGTTAATTATTTTCCTGCAGCCTCCTCGTATATATTCCTCTTATACCACAGCGAATATGCCAACGCTAACTATTGTTCATTTATCAACGAATGAATGTCAGAATGTTTATCTATTTATAGTTACATTTAATGCTATGGAACATCCATGAAAGAAGTTTGTTCCTGTTGTACAGGAACATACATAGCAGTACAGTACATACAGTATCTTAATAGCATTCAAAACAGTGTTATTATGAATGCAGACTTTAATATACTGAAAAAGACACACTATTAGTATCACATATATATATATATAAAATTGGTTTCACTCTGCCCACATTTGACATCATCCTACATTCTTTTGAATGTCCATGGAATAAAATAAAATATCAGATGCCACGAGCGTACCTTCTGCCATCATTTACACATTTGAATGGCCATGTAATACAAACCAATGTGATAACATGAAATTAAAAATGACCTTATATGGCCATGGGTAATTTTTCGACTCAGGACAGCTGTCATGTGCTGTTATTGTTAAGCAACTGTTTGACGCCATACACAACAGCGCTTCACCTACGCGTGTTCACTGAGAGTAGGCTAATGGTTAAGAGGCAGGAATTTGGCCAATAGTTGCTGCAAGCCTTTTATAATCAACCAATTGTTGTGCGAGAAGGTAGGAATTACAGAAAGGGGTTAAAGCAATGCAAATACGCGCTTACATGATGCAGTATTAGACCATAAGCACATCATAATGAAACTAAAGCTGAATCTAGGACATTTTCTCAAATTTAGATGCTTTTTTAAGGTCTGATATAGAGGACGTATGGATACCCTAACAAAAGCATTTCAGAGAATAATTTGCGTTTGGTTGCTCATGTGAGTCATGACTGGCAAAACAGAACCAGAGCTATAATCAAGCAGCTGTTTATATTGTGTTACGTCAAAAGATTCATTTCTTTGGTTTTAAATAAAAAAAAAACTGTAATCCTGATAGTATTCCTTTTTTTTTTTTTTTTTTTTTTTTTTACAAAATGTGCCTATAATCTGAATACTCTGTTTTTGACGTAACTGTAACGGATTACAGTTACCAGTTTTTTGTCTCCTGATTACGTAATGCTGTTACATGTATTCCGGTACTCTCCAAGCCTGCATTTGACTTCATTCTTAATTTTTCAATGTTATTAAAGAACATTTTAATATTAATGCCAAATTTGACTAACTAGAAATCTGACGTAATAACAGTCACTGGTAATGGACTCCGGTTTTTGGACCCTTTGGTCCTGCTTTGCTCTGATTCCACACTCATGTGTAGCATTGGCTTCTTATAACTAAGCTTACTCTCCTGCTCCATCTCTCTTGATTCATACCCAGACAGATATAACACACAAGTCCCTTTGAGATTTGCAACACTCCACGCTTGGTTGCACTGAAGATATACTGTACACAGCCCAGACCTCAGAGCACATGTACACACGACCCCATTCTATCTATTCTATATGCTTTTGTGTACTATTTGTAGATTAAGGGAATCATGGGGTTGGGGGATGGTGGGAACCGACATGCATACTTTGTGATGAAGAATGTAATAAATCCTGTTATACACTTC
The DNA here is from genome assembly GCA_024331685.1 of Stegophilus panzeri. Classification (NCBI taxonomy): domain Eukaryota; kingdom Metazoa; phylum Chordata; class Actinopteri; order Siluriformes; family Trichomycteridae; genus Stegophilus; species Stegophilus panzeri. Next base: position 15,857,149 of record JANDJT010000131.1, on the reverse strand, counting down.
TAGCAGAATGGCTGAGAAGCTATTTTTTTAATTATCGTTTGGGGTTCTGGAGGTGTACTACTTACTAATGGGTCATGTTGGAAAATTGGGTGTTGTGTGATTAAAAAAGACCTGGGTGCTCGTTTATCAATGGTGCGTATGCATTGATAAGTGTGTAAATTGTGTGTAGAAAATGATTCTATGATAAACTTTGTTCTTAAAAATATACACAGCTGTGACCGTGGATATACTGTATACAAAGCACCCAGGTGGAATAAAGGCACAAGTGAAATGCATTGGCTCAAGGTCATTCATTTGTTTAATCATGGACCTAGACTGATAATAACATGAATTATCTATAAAAATCCATGATTGATGTTTAATTAAATGGATTTTTTTGTTAAATAGAAGCACATTTGTGGATAGGTTGAAAACTCTTAACAGCAGATACTATTACCCAACCATCACTGAAGGTTATGCCCACAGTGTAGTATGTCATGATGTCTCTTAGCCCAACCTAGCTAGCTATAAATTGAAATCAACTTAGGGATTTTTACCATTTGATTTACTCACTGCGTCTAATATTTGAAGATGTGAAATATATATTTCCTGTGTCATAAAGGTTAATCAAACAAAAAGCTGACATTTTTGAGTGCAATTACATCTGCAAGTCTTCTGGGATATGTCTATATGAGCTTTCATGTCTGGATCCCATTGTGCTATGTTCCCATTCCTCTTGGTAAAATTGCTGAATGCTCTGTCAGACTGGATGGAGCTGGTTAGAGTCTTGCCACAGTTTCTCAATGATGCTACGTATCACTACAGTGCTTCACTGTGGGGATGGTTTTGTCAGAGTGAAGTGCAGTGTAGCAGGCCAAAAGGCTCCATTTTGGTCTTATCTGACCACAGAATCTTTTTCCACACATTTTCTGAGTCACCAACACACAGGATTTCTGGTTTTTGGAGTGTCCTATGGTTGTGCTGTGAACACCTTCTCCAATCTGAGCTGTGGATCTCTCCAGCTCCTCTTGGTTGCTTCTATAACTGGTGCCATCCTTACCTGGTCACTGACTTGCAGTTGTACCAAATCCTTTCCATTTTTAATAATGAATTTAATGATGCTCTGTGAGATGTTCAAAATTAGGGATATATTTTTTATAACCAAACCCTGAGTGACACTTTTCCAGAACTTTGACCCAGACTTGTTTGGATAGCTCCTTGGTTTTCATAATGCTATTTAGGTAACAAACTCTAGGGCCTTCCAGGATTAGGTGTATTTATATCGACATCATGAGAAATTTCAACTGCACACAAGTGGACTCCATTCAACTACTTATGTGACTCTTGATGGGAATTGGTTGCACCAGAACTAATTTAGGGGTTTTACAGCAACAGGGTGAATACATAAGCAATCACAACTTTTTTTTTTTTTTATTTGCAATTTGAAAATGTGGAAGCAGTGGTGTGGTCAAGCGTCAGCTACAGACAGAGCGGAGGCAGGTTGAACAGCCTGTTGAACGGCAATGCGTGATGATTCTAACCTGTGTCTTATTACCGCCAATGTAATTACAGTAATGTGAAAATATAAGTACACACCATGGAATTTTTTTTATTTATGTATTTATTTTTACATATTTGGAAAAGCGAATATTTGATCCTCTTTGAAACAGTGCCTATTAATAAAGTTGATACACTCTATCAAATAACACATAAAATTGACATTTTGTAGTAATTTTCACAAGTGCCAAAAACAGATAAGTCACACTGAAAAAGTAAGTACACCCCTACATTTATCACACCTTCAAATCCATAAAATTAGAATCAGGTGTTCAAGATTGGGTGCCAGTGATTAAAACCTGCTTAGGGAGTGCAGGTGGAACCGGTCTTATTTATACCCCTCTCATATCTAGTCTGGTGTTCCCTTTGTTATTGAGGTGTGTGGTGTCATCATGCCAAAATCTAAAGAGTTCTACAAGGCCTTCAGAAAAAAGGTTGTGGATGGCTATGAGTCTGGATTTATTTTTGAAATAAATCATTCCACTGTGAGGAAAATCATCTACAAATGGCGCTGATTTCAAACGACTGCCAGTTAGTCCAGGCCTGGTCGTCCCAGCAAATTCAACACAAGCGCAGACCGTCTAATGCAAAAAGAACCCCAAAATTTCATCAAAAGATCTGTTAGTAAGACTTGCATCTGTTGGTGTCAAAGTGCATGCTTCTACAATCAGAAAGAAATTTGAGCTGTATGGGAGGTGCGCCAGGAAAAAGCCTTTGCAAGAATACAGTTTGCCAATGAGCATATAGGCAAAGACCAGGCCTTTTGGAATAATGTGCTCTGGACAGACGAATCAAATATAGAGTTGTTTGGCCACAGTAACAGCAGACATGTTTAGCACAGAGCAAAGACAGTTTGTCAGGAGAAGCACCTCATACCAACTGTGAAGCACAGTGGTGGAAATGTTATGGTTTGGAGTTGCTTCACTGCTTCAGGGACTGGACAGCTTGCATTCATTCATTCAACCATGAATTCTACATCATATCAAAGAGTGCTTGAAGATAATGTGAGACTATCTGTCCGAAAGTTGAATGGAAATTGGACCTTTCAACAGGATAATGATCCTAAGCACACTAACAAATTCACCAAGGAATGGCTCAAAAAGAAGAAATGGAGGGATATGGAATGGCCTAGTCAAAGCCTGGATTTGAATCCCATTGAAATGTTGTGGGGGGATTTGAAACGGACAGTACATGCAAGAAAACCTTCAAAAGTCTTGTAACTGAAAGAATATTGCATGGAAGAGTGGTCAAAAATTCCAGCAAGCCTGGTGGGCAATGATGCAAAATGCCTACAGGAAGTTATTCCTGCTAAAGGGGGCAAGACTAGCTTCTGAAGCTAACCCTAACCCTAAGGGTGTAGTTACTTTTTCCACAGAAAATTATCACATCTATTGATATTTATGTTGAATAAATGATTGAAAAAGCTCATTTTCCTTGTGGTTTTGTTCAAGTATATCAACTTCATTAATTGGCACTGTTTCAAAGATGATGTAATGTTTGCTTGTCTAAATATGTCAAAAAAGCTAACAATTTCCATGGGGTGTACTTCTTTTTTCACATGACTACATGTTTATTTTCAACAAACTCACTGTATTATTGGCATTTGCTCCATCCAGAGACCAGCCATTAGTTTCCATTACCTCATCCAGGAGAATATCCACACGTTACCTGCCGGTTCAAACTGCCTCCTCTCCGCCTGTAGCTGACACTCAACCATACCCCTGCTGCCACATAAAATTATTCTGAAACTCAGATTTGATTTGATTTTTTGCTCTTACGTCAGTATTATGAGCTGTTTTGTGTAAATTCATGACATATAATCCCAATAAATAAAATTTCAGTACTTGTTTGTAAACTACAAAATGTGGAAAATGTCTGGGGGGGGGGTATACTTATGCAAGGCACTGTACTCATGCATGTCTATGAAAGATTCTTATTCACAGCACAAATGAAGCTTCTTTGATGATTGTTTCAGGAACATGTCATTCTCTGGACAGAATTCTGCCTATCTTCTGGTGTTTTCTTTTATCCATCATCCCTCACAAGCACACAACGTCTTTAACTGTCAGTAATTAACTGAATCTGTAGATGTTTCGCTACTTAGATGTGGGGTGTTTATCTTTTTTCAGACCACGCAGGAGATCAGCACTGTGCCCATGGCTGTGAGATGACCTCCCAGGATGCATTGCAACAGTAAAGCCATCCTTGATAAGTTCTGTCTAGAATGCAGCCTTTAGTGAGAGCTTAATTAGCACCTCAGCACCCTGATCACTGGGCTTTCTGTGGTACTCCAAATCCCTCACAAATCTTGCAGGATTAGGGGAAGTCGGTTGGTAAATTGGGGCGTGCATCTTTAATTTAACTGCATCTTAGACCACTAATTAATAACTGCTACCTATGCAAGCCTAATGTGTCTGATGTTTGTTAATTAGCAGAAGGTTGTGATAAAGTTTCCCTGAAATATACACACACACACACACACACACACAAAAAAAAACAATTAGCAAATTGAAGCAAATGTTTTTCTTTTCATTCTTTGTTTCTCTCTCTTTTTTTTTCATTAATAGAAACCCACTGTTGTTCACAGTAGAGGTTTACATAGCAATGATAAGGACTCAAGAACACATTTTAATTAGCAAGCAATTCTAAATATTTGACATTCATCTGTAAATTATTATACTGTCATTACAAATACTAAGCCTCATGTGACAACAGATATCACACAAACTGTTCTTTCAACTGAAATATGTACTATTTTAAAGGCTTTGCATGGAGACTCTACGAAGGAACGGTTTCCATACGACTGCAAAATTAATATATATTTTTTTAAATGCTGGAATATTCTCAGTAAGAACTTAAAAGCACAGATGCTAAAAGTGCAATAATACTAGTAGTGAGTAGAAAGAGCAAAATTTTATATCATGGTATAGTATAAACTTACCTTTCATCTCACAAGGACCTTATTTATTGAGTATTTTATTTTCAATAAAATTTTATTGTCAATCCGTCTTGGTCTTGGATTTGCTTGATTAAAGTTTTGTTGCCTTAGTTAGGCTTGTACCATGTTGATTTTTACTTTCCTTGCTTTATTTTTACCATAAAAACAAAAACAACTTAAAAAAAAAAAAAAAAAAATGATTTAAACGTCCAGAACCGTTAGCCTCAAGAAAAAAAAAGCGGCAATTTCCACCATTTCAGGTGGAATAATAATATTACCTGCTGTGCAGTCAGGAACTGGCAGTGGCAATCGTGGAAACTCAGCTGGATGCTGGATATTTAGGTGATTCTGTAACAGTAACGACGAAAAAAACCTTACATTTCTGATATAATCCTTTAACAAATCAGTTGTCTAATGTCCGTGTCCATGGCTGATATTTTCACTGTTGATCTGCTGCTCAAAGTGCATGTGAACGTATTTAATCACATTCTAATCATCATTACCTTTAACATTATTTGTAAAGTGTTCTTTATCTCACTTTTTTGTATACCTATTTAATCTTTTTTTTTTTTTTTTTTTTACATTTGAGTATTTTCTTTGCTTCTTATCTTGCTGTTTTTGAATTTTTGACTGATGTTTTTTTGTTTTTTTTTAATTAACCTCCATAATAAATATATTATTTGTCTAATGCTAGCAAAGTCGAACAAACATGAATAAATGTTATTTCATTTTAATGAATTCAAATCATTCTCCATTTATGTTCACAGAAAACAGGAGCACCCCATGTGAGATGAGTGCTTCCAAGCAGGTGTTAGTTAAAATTGGAGTGTTCGAAACACCTACGCAAATCATTCCAGATTCATATGTCGATTGGTTCAACTCTGCTCTTTTGCTGTATTTTTGAGCGATAACTCGTACTGCCGTACTACGATGTTAAATTTCAGAGCTATTATACAAAATGTGTGAAGGTTGGTAGGTCAGAGTAAACGTCAGTGAGAATTTTAGCAGCGTAACACTGTGTAGAGAAGATTAAATCATTATATCACACAAACCTAGGAGGTTCTCAAAAAAACTCATTCCTGGGCAGAGAATTATGAAATGACTTATTGTGATTTATCATGGGTAAATAATAACTACTAACATTGTCATTTGTATAAGTTTATGACCAGAGACATTATTGTGTGAACATACTGCCATATTTTAATAAAATTAAAGCAAGAAAATAAATGGAATGGAATTGGATTGCAAAGTTTCCAATAGACTGTAATGGTTTAACCGGTTAGACAAAACTTCTGGTTATAGATACAGGGCCATATTTACTAATGCTTTCCTCTGTTGCACACTCTTTAACATTCATGTTGTAGGCTAATTCTATTTTATGGCCAGCATTTTATTATAATACTTTTATTGGTATGACTTTATGTTTATAAGGCAAGGTGAACGTGTTTAATTTCCTGCAAAATTTAGCCACAAAGATCGCTGGGAAGTATCACTAAAATGACAGTAAATAGTACTTCTATTAGTATATATGACCCATTATGTACTAACACTGCCTTAATACTTTCCACTGCTTTCAGAATTCCTGAAATTATGATTGTATGACATGGCATCATTTTATCAAATCTATGTCAAATATTGAATGTGAAAAAGTATTCAGCAGCTGCTTGTGACCATTATATTTTGATGGGGCAGGACAACATTAATAACGACATAACCTCAAATAAAATTAAGTGGAGAGGCTATCACGCTTGACATATACTATACAGGCTACTATCTCCATACAGACATCCAGCATACAATCTAACAGCTCATTCTGTGTTTTTAGACATACATTTGTTCATCTCTGTGTGTCCTGTTGCCATTATCACAGTGTGTTACGTGCACACAGATGACGTAGAGTTAATATCATTAACCAGGTTTGAAAGGTTTCAACAAAATTTCTAGCTCAAATACATCAAATACAAACCACACCTGAGACTAACCTCCAAAAATTCAATCACTGGAAATGTAAGACACAGTTTTCTCCTTTTCTCCTTTTTATTTTTCTAGGCCTTTGCATGGTACACAAGGTCACCGTGGTACACACGCATTTCTCTTTCCATCTTCCAATCTTAGCAATATAGCTTAAATCGAAATGGTTCTATACTTTATATACAGACTATATGCACTTACACTTTTCCTTGGTTGCTGTGGAGTATTTTTGTAACTAGCCCAATTTGGTGTAAAATCCACAACCCCAGGAATGCTGTCATTAACTCTCTTGTCCTCTGCTCCTCCCCGAGCATGGGGCAGCGTGATTCCTGCCCTAGTGGTCCTCTCTTAGCTCTTGTTTTATTTCCCATTTTTGACTACTAGGTGCAATAATAACTCTATGGAGCTAAATGGAGGAAGTGAGCTGATATGTTAAAACAGGTCATTAGTATTTCATTAAATTGCATGGAGGTGTTAATGAGGACTTTTGATGAAGCTGATATATATTATGGAGCTCTGTCTCACCTGCCACTATGGATGAGCCACCACTGAGAATATTATAGAGCATTTCTTTTTGATGTGTGTGTATGTGTGTGTGTGTGTGTGTGTGTGTGTATGTGTGTGTGAGAGAGAGAGAGAGAGAGAGAGAGAGAGAAGGCCTGCCATGGTTTGGCATCCTGTTCAGGGTGTATTCATGCCCCGAATGAATAAATATGTAGATTTATTACACTTGCTTTCATAACTCAAAGCTGGATAGCCCTGAATTTGATTTGGCTGCATAATATCAGAAGAACACATTTAAAGGTTTTTCAGGCAGCTATAATATTAATACGCAGCTATGGCATCTTCTATTCCAACAATGTCAGCTATTTATCATCTAATATGCAGGATTGCTTCTCAGGTTTCTCCAAATGGCTCAATTTTGTATTCCCAGTGTGTTCAATGCTCTCTCTGTCTTTCCTTCTCTCTCTCTCACTGCCTCCGCAGGGATCCAAGTGCGGGTTTGTGTATCAAGTGTGTGGGAGTGTGTTGCTCATTAGCTCACTTATGCAATTCAGGGTGTTGCTAATCCTCAAGGCAAGAAGAGACAAGCACCACAACAGAAGCAGATGTCAGCAACAAGCAGGAAGTTGAAGCTACACTGAGTATCTCTACACGATGTAAACACGGAATAAAACACGACTTAAGTAAAGTTACTGCAGTGCAGGGTTCAAAATTTACATGACACTTATATAAGCTCTTCATGAGAACTGACACAAACATTACATGTAAAATACTGTGCAAAGGCCTCAGGCATTGTACCTTTCTTATATAAATTGTCTTCAATTTTAGGCCTACGTCAGTCGAACAGCATTTTTTAAAATGAAATGTTACAGAGAATTGTTATGGATACATTTGAAGTAATATACCACTTTTCTGAATTTAAAAATAATTATCACTGAGTCTGCTGAGGAGTCTTGAAACTTGAAAGGAAGAGAGACTTGAAAGGAAGTGAGAGAAAAAGTGAGAGAAAAAACTTGTGGCAAGTTCCTCAAGCTGCTTGGAAAAATGTACAAACTGACTTTCTTATAAATAAATGTAGGCATTTTTAAATGCAAATGATAACTTATTTTCATAATAATGTGATGCAGCCAGGCACCAAATGAAGTGATTCCTCAAAGTGATTCTTTTCCAATAACGGCACATCCTGAAGTGATTTACTCCTCTTATACCACAAAAATCTGCCAATACTAACAATTTTATTATTATCAAAGAACAACACATCCTACATTTTATTCACTTTTTTTTACTCGTTATGTTGGAAACCAATTATATGAATAATAATGCAAATTATGGGGAGGGGGCACTGTGGCTTAGTGGTTAGCATGTTTGCCTCACACCTCCACCTCCACCTCGATTCCTGTCTCCGCCCTGTGTCTCCCCATGCCTCAAGGGTTTCCTACAGGTACTCCAGTTTCCTCCCCCAGTCCAAAGACATGCATGTAGGCTGATTGGCATCTCTAAATTGTGTGTAGTGTGTGAATGGGTGTGCGAGTGTGTATGTGATTGTAGTGTGTGAATGGGTGTGTGAGTGTGTATGTGATCCAGGGTGTCCCCTGCCTTGTGCCCCAAGTTCCCTGCGATAGGCTCCAGGCTCCCCCCGTGACCCTGTGTAGGATAAGCAGTACAGAAAATGGATGGATGGATAATACAAATTATTTCTGTATAACAGCATGGTCTTAAGCTTGTTATTCTGCTTACTGCCAACAGTTACAATATTTAGTGTATTACTAAATGATACATTTCACAATTAAACTGTTTATAGCTACATTTAATGTTATGGAATGTCCCCAAGACAAGTTAGTTCCTGTTATTCCTAGTGTTCTAGCAGCTATAAACAGACGTTTATAAGACAAAAACACACAGGTTGTCAACCGACTGAAAAGCATAAAGTTCTCTGTCCTGAAGATTTTCCTGTGTTGGGAAACTTACTGATTGCTACAAAGCACTGACACTGGAGACTCCTTCCATAAACAGTGCATACACCAATCAGCCTTAATGCTACCTGCTTAATATAGTGTAGGTCCCCCTTGTGCTGCTAAAACAGCTCTGGCATAGACTTCACAAGACCTCTGAAAGTGTGCTGTGGTATCTGGCACCAAGACGTTAGCAGCAGGTCCTTTAAGTCCTGTAAGTTGCGAGATGGGGCCTCCATGGATTGGACTTTTTTGTCGAACACATCCCTCAGATGCTCGATCGGATTGTGATCTGGGGATTTTGGAGGCCAAGTCAACACCTTGATCTCTTTGTCATGTTCCTCAAACCATTCCTGAAGACTCCGTTGCCGGTTCACTGGTTGTCCTTCCTTGGACCACTTATGGTAGGTACTAACCACTGCATACCAGGAACATCCCACAAGACCTGCCGTTTTGGAGATGCTCTGACCCAGACATCTCGCCATCACAATTTGGCCCTTGTCAAAGTCACTCAGATCTTTACGCTTGCCTTTGAGATCAACTTTGAGATCTGACTGTTCACTTGCTGCCTAATATATCCAGCCCCCCTTTGACAGGTGCCACTGTAATGAGAAAATCAATGTTATTCACTGCACCTGCCCATGGTTTTAATGTTATGGCTGATCGGTGTAAACATCTCCTAACCGAAAGCATCACCATATCTACAATTATACATTTTTCTTTGTTCAAAAATACCCCTGTGTATCATTGTCTGCCATATAAGTCCCTGTGAACAAGCAGTTACTATAGAAACAATAAGAACTAGTGCATTAATCATTTATTTTAGAACTACTGTCGGAGCCGCACTCTTATAGAAAATGTATGCGCACCTTCTGATCTGAGAATTCACTCGTGCTGTTTTATAAAGAGTCATAACACATTTTTATTTATTCAGGTAGTAATGTATGTCAATTTAACATCAAAACTGACAAAAGCAGTCTTTATGTGACAACTGGCACATAATGGAATAGTGTTTATATAAATGTATAGTGTATAAATGTTTGTGAAGGTTCATGACAAATTGTAGTTAGTCTAATGTACTTGTCATGAGAGTAGTTGTTTAATGTTACCATATAGTAGTTGATCAGGACATTTTATCCACTAGGATACATTGGGAAGGAACAACGTGCATGTATTAGTAAGAGCAATGGTCGGTTGCTTTAAAATCAATCAAGTAAGGATTAAAACACTCGGGGGCTCGTTGTTATAGAAAAATAATCAACGACAAAGTGGTGTGATGCGGCTTCAAATGAACTGGAGTTACCGTTCCCACCTCGAGGTGCTTTATTCCTCTTATACCACCAAATTGTTTACTAACATTTTTAAAAATTGCTTAAAGAATGACAAGCCATGCTTTTTTTTTTACACTTTTTTTTTTTTTTTTTTTTTTACACATTTACACTTCTATTTAATGTTGTGGAACATTTTCAAAACAAGTTTCCTGTTATCACATACATATACGTAGATATTCACTCACTGTACACTTTATTAGGAACACCTGTACGTCTGTACATTCATGCAGTTATGTAATCAGCTAATCATGTGGCAACAGCGCAATACAAAAAAAAATCATGCAGATACAGATCAGAAGGGCTAGTCTGAGTATTTCATAAACATGTTCATTGAACTCTCACAGTTGAAGATTAGAAGAAAAAAACACTTGGCCTTTTTCCAGTCTTCAGTTGTCTAGTTTTGTGAGTCTGTGCCCATGATAGCCTCAGATTCTTGTTCTTGGCTGGCAGGATTGGTGTTCTGTGTGTTCTGAGATGCTTTTCTGCTCACCACGGTTGTAAAGAGTGCTTTCTATAGAGTTTCTGTCAGGTCAGACCAGTCTGGTCATTCTCCTCTCATCAACAAGGTGTTTTAGCCTGTAGAACCTTCACACACAGGATGTTTTTTTGTCTTTTTCGCCATACTGTGTAAACTCTAGAGACGCTTGTGTGTGAAAATCCCAGGAGATCAGCAGTTTCTTAAATACTCATACCAACCCTTCTGGTAAAAACAACCATGCCATGGTTAAAGTCACAGAGATCACACTTTCCCATTCTGATGTTTGACGTGAACATTAACTGAAGCTCTCGACTTGTAGCTGCATGATTGTTTGCATTGCACTGCTGCCACATGATTGGCTGATTAGATAAGGCAAATTTGTAGGAATTTAAAAAAATCAGATGAAGTCTACTGAAATTGCTAGTAAATTGTATTGGCAAGAATTATTCCTAGACATTATAACCAGTACCAGATTTTCATGTCAGTGTAATCTTGACTATTATTGTCTTCCTACAAATTAGTGAGCCCAAGATCCTCTTCAGACAAGACACAAAGCCAACAGAGATCTGAATAGTAATTGTAAGATAGTGTCCATATCATTCACCCTGAATCACGCAGTGCAATAACAACATGCTACTGAGCATCATTTAACCTTTACAGCGCCCATATTGATCCAGACAAGGCTTATCAGACTGAGATCAGCTCTTCGAGCCAGCCTCGGTAAGCGTCTCTGGATTCACCACACCTTTCAAAGACAAAGACATCTCTCCGCACGCATTAGTTACCATTTCTTGAAGGGTTGCGCTTTTTTTCAATGCTCATTTCGTGCATCGTCTCCTTGTTTTGAAAGACAAATAAGGAAATGTAGCAGGTGTGAGAATGTGCGAGATGAAATCTATGCGGTTTTAAATCCTCTCGATGCCAGTGCAAAGCGCGCGTTAATGGTTTCACACGTTCTCTGTCATGAATTATAGAGCAACATTGTCTACTGATTGCAAATGAGGAAGAATTAACAGGCACAGTTTCTTTTCTGATGACTTTGTATTTCATTTAAATCTAACCAGTTGCTTTTGATTGTGAGAAGTATGGAAGCTTGTTTCCACCACGTATGAGAAAATGTTATACAGATTTATCACACAATTGTGACTTTTTGCACAGAAAAGTTGCAGTTGCATATTTGCTGCAATTGCGATATTAAAAGTATTAACTCGTAATTGCGGCATAATATCACTCAGTAGTATTTTTTTTTATCTTGCAATTGCGTTTTAATATCGCTCAGTTGCAAATTTTTTATCTCGTAATTGTAAGTTTATATTACTCAGTTGTGACATTTTATCTTACAGTTGCAACATAATATTCAATTGCGACTTTTTAAAATTTGTAATCGCAAGTTTATATCACTCAATTGTGACATTTTATCTCACCACTGTGACATAGTATCACTCAAATACGACTTTATTATCTCACAACTGACAACATTACTCAATTGCAACATTTTAACCCAAAAATGCAAGCTAATATCAGTCAGTTGTGACTTTTTTAGTCACAATTGTGACTGAGATCACTGAGAATTATGGCTTTTTAATCTCGCAATTGCAAGGTAATATCACTTAACTGTGACCTTTTATCTTGCAATTGCATCATAATATCACACAATTGCGACTTTTTATCTCATAGTTCCAACATATCATACACCATTTCAATATATCTTACATCCGTGAGTTAATATTTCACAATCGGGGCCTTTTATCTCCCAATTTCAAGTTAATATCACTCAACTAAGGTTTTTTTTGTTTTTTTTTAGCTCATAACTGTTATTTTTTTTATGTTAAAATTGAGACTTTTGATCTCGCAATAGCTATCATTCAGTTGCGATTTTTTTTTTAGCTCGCAAGTTAATTTCACTCAGTTGTGACCTTTTTATCTTACAATTGTAGGTTATTTCCACTAATCTGTGACGTTTCTTATAATTTCACACAGTTGTGACTTTACCTGCAACTGAGAGGTAATATTTCACAATTGTGACTTTTTATCTAAATTAAAAAAACCAGCAAAAAAAAACTCAGCAATGTTTAAACTTCTCATACTCTGAACAGGATAACGTGCTTGCACTGTTGGTGTGGAAGTCGCAGTAACTCAAAAATGAAAAATAAAAAAAAATCACAACTCTGAGATAACACAATTGTGAGGAAAAAATTTCACAATTGAACGTTTGAAAAAATTATAATCGTAACAGATGCATACTATTTTATCATACTGTACATACAGAAGTTCTATGTATTTTGCATGGAGATGGATTAATTCAACATATGAAGCCCTGGGATTTGAGATTAAGATTGCAGATGGAAGTGGCATTACCTTTTTTTTTATTTAAAAATCAAACCGAAATCTTGCATGTTAGAATTCCTACAGATTTAGCATAAACCCGAGAATAGAGGGTGGGTTTCATTAGATCATGCTGGTGCATCATGGATAAGAGGCACTCAGGAGAGAAGTTCTCAAATTTCCTCCTACATTCTGATAATAGATATGTTTAGCATCAGGGGAGCTCACATTTTAATAGACTTTTTAACTTGTGATCTTTGTGCAAAATTAAACATACAGTATAATTGAAACAGCGATACAGATTGCAGCAGTCCTATTGTATTCTCTCGCTCTCACCCATGTTCCTCTCATGCTTTTCAGGAATTATCAGTTTTTCTAAATTAACGGTTGACTGCCTGCCTCGGAGAACTGTCATTGTGTCCTATGAATATTGTAATTTTGATATATATATAGATATAGATAGATAGATAGATAGATAGATAGATATGAATATAAATAAATATATATATATATATATATATATATATAGAGAGAGAGAGAGAGAGAGAGAGAGAGAGAGAGAGAGAGAGAGAGAGA
>JANDJT010000131.1:15817986-15834209 GCA_024331685.1 Stegophilus panzeri | reverse complement strand
TGCAGCACGCAAACCCAAGAATATTACTGAACTGGAGGCCATTGTTCATGAGGAATGGGCTAAGATTCCTCAGGAATGCTGCGAGAAGCTATGCACCTTGTTTGCAGAAGGTCATAACAGCAAAAGGGTGCTCTACTAAGTATTAATGATGCTTGCCATGAAGGGGTTGAATCATTGTGAAACTGGAGAAATCATTATAAGTTGCATTTTCAGTTGAATTTGGGGAAACCATTGAAACATTCGTTGTGTTGAACTATTTCAATTGCTTATATTTGATTTGTTCATTGCAAACAGCTGAAAGTCTGTACATTTTGACAATAAACCTGATTTACAGTGGGGGTTGAATAATTTTGATTGCAACTGTACCATGAGGTCTCAGAAATGGTATAATAAGAATGATATAGGGAAACCTATTACACACACATACAGTATACACTTCCTGATTTTTCCTCCCTAAATCGGTCTTGTCCAATTCCCACCCACCTTCCAGCTCCCCTATCACACAACGTCTACCAACTGCGGAGGGTGAAGGCTAACATGTGCTTCCTCTGAGGCATGTGAAGCAGCCAACCAACCAGCTTTTCAAACTGCTGCACATGCTGCTTCACAGGGAGGCATAACACACTCAAAAGAAAGTGCTATCTGCCCTCTTACGCATACATAAGCTCACAGATTCCCACGATTGGCTAGTGTTGCTGTGATTGACAGTGGAGAAACAATATGTCATCCCTTCCACCCAGAGAGCATGGCCAATATTGCTCTCTTGGACTCCCGGCCACAAAGGCTGTGACATCGGTGGGATTCAAAAGGATAGCATGAGTGCTCACCTGTTGCACCATTTGGGAGCCTAAAAGAGGTACATTTGAATTTGAGTCTTAAAATGGGAAAAGGAACCGTATGAAGATCCTGGAGAGTGGCAATAAAATATCTACTCCGCACTGATGTCAGTCTGGTCTTAGGTACTACCAAACTTCAGTTTAGCCTCTGCTACCATTGTTCTTAATTACAGAGCAACATGCTAACACTATACTTTCTTTACTCCTGGCCATGGACAAGACTCAACTTCACACTCAACCAAGCTTCCCCAAATCTCCTAAGATCTTGGAAAACCCATCCATCCATCCATCCATCCGCAGGGAGCCTGGAGCCTGTCCCAGTGAACTCAGGGCACAAGGCGGTGGACACCCTGGACAGGGTGCTAACCCATCGCAAGGCACAATCGCATACACACTCACACACCCTGGACAATTTGGAAACGCCAATCAGCCTACAACGCATGTCTTTGGAATGGGGGAGGAAACCGGAGTACCAGGAGGAAACCTCCAAAGCACTAGGAGAACATGCAAACTCTGCGTACACAGGGTGGAGATGGGATTCAAACCCCCAAACCTGGAGGTGCGAGGCAAATGTGCTAACCATTAAGCCACAATGCCCCCAGCTTGGAAAACCTTTTAGGCAAATGACCCCAAATAGACATTAGCTCTGACCAGCCTACATTTTTTTATCTAGATTTATAAATGTGTTCCACTCAGGAGCGAGAAATGTGCCAAGTGATCCCACATGCGGTTGTGACCCCTTGTTCAGTTACACCACTAGCGCGCCCTCACAACACATTTGTTTCCTCAGTCTGATATAACACAATCACCAACCCAGCAATTCGCTCATTTTCTTCTCAACACATCTGAACTGTGTTTAAATCTGGACATTTGTTATTTACAGCCTCATGACTGCAAATGTATAAAAACCAACTCATATGAAAGGTCAGAAAGGTTGAGATTAAGCAGGAGATGAGAAGCTGTAGCTTCTCCTACACCTTCACTTATATGAAATCACTCTTGCTTGTCTTTCTCTTTCTGCTCTTATCCCTATTTCACCTCCACTCATTTCACCTTCCAACATGACTACTCTTCTTCTTTTCCTTCTTCCCCTTCTTCTCCTCATTTCCTTCCTATCTTCTATTCTCCTATGTTCACATCTCACTTTTAACTGGTCTCTTTTCCCTTACATCCTTAAAACACCTGAACACTGCTTCCATCCTCCATTTCTTGTATTCTCCTCCACTTTTCCTCTCCTCTTCCTCTTTATATCCATGTCTCCAACATGGTTTCACTTTCCATTAGTGATCATTCTCTTCTCTTCTCTTCTCTTCTCTTCTCTAATCTTTTCTTTTCATCTCTTTTCATTCCTTTCCTCTCATCAGTATCTTCTTTTCTTTCTCTTCTCTTCTTTCTCTATCTTCCTTTTCTTCTACTTCTCATTTATCTCTTTTCTTTTCTTTTCCCTCTTCTACCTCTCATTTCTTTTCTTTTCTTTTCTTTTCTTTTCCCTCTTCTCGTTCTCATTACTCTTTTCTTTTCCCTCTACTACTTCTCGTTTCTTTATTCTTTTCTTTTCTTTCCTTCTCTTTTCTTTTCTCTTTTACTCTGCTCTTCTCTAGTCTCTCGTCATCTCTTTTTCCCTTCTCCTTTCTTCCTGTCTATTCCTCTAGTCTCTTTTCTTTTCTCTTTTTTCTCTACTGTTCTCTAGTCTCTCGTCATCCCTTTTTCCCTTCTCTTTTCTCTTTGTCTATTCCTCTAATCTTTTTTCTTTTCTTTTCTTTTCTTTTTTTTTCATTTCTCATCTCTTGTAGTCATCACAATATTTTAGACAAAGCACTAAGTAGCAGCCAGGCTATATTTTAAGGCTTTACTGAATCACACTTTTGCAGGAGGAAAACATGAGGAACGGATGAGGAAAGGATGGTAAGCTTATTATGTCAGTTGAAGATGGATTATTAGCTGGCAGAAGCGATACCTGTTCTTGACTGGCATCCTCCGCTAAAGGTCATCTCGCTACAAGTAAACACATTTAAATGCCCTTTCAGATCCGTGTTTATAATGGCGCTCTAATAAACAGCACAGATTACATTATGTGGCAGAGGTCCAGAAATGTTTACTGCACAGTTCCAGTGTTGTGAAAAGACAATGAGAGAGTGTGTTGGTTGATACTGTTGTCTTTTTTACCGTGCGTGTCGGCTGAAATCGTCGCTCAGGCTGTAATGCCACGGTCGGGCTTGTTAAGAGGATATCATTATCACGAGCTTTCGGCAGTAAGCTGGAGATTTAGTTAAATATAGTGGCCTTGTTTTGTTGCCCTTTTTTTTTGTTTTTTAAGTTGAGCCGATCCCTCCCGTGACGATTCGCTTGCATCAAGCAGCCAGCATTTTCTTTCCTTTCACAGTCGCAGCCAATCTCAAGACTAGCCGGGCCTGGGGAAGCAATTTAGGAAGGGACTTACATGTTTCAAAGCTTGCTGGGAATTGTGGAGTAGGCGACAACCCAAAGCATTAAAGCTGAGACACTCAGCAGCATGCTGTAAAGGGCTGGAGCTTGTCTGCTGGAGAGATATTTAACAGTGAGAGATACATATACACAGATTTTCGGGAAGTTAACTTTACATTTTAGATTTTTAGATCAGCAGAAAAGAAGAGCAGAATTTTTTATAGAAGAGGCTTTATGCAGACGCTATAAGATCAGTTTCAATTACCTTCACAAGTATAGTAGCATATAAATGTCCTTTTATTTCCTAAGTTTGGAGAACAAAAAGCACTTCCTGAAGAGTATTTTTCTTTTACTGCTGCCAACAATTGTTTATCTATTAAATAATGACACATCATACATTTTATCCATTTATAGATACATTTAAAGTCCCATGAAATCCGAATTGAAGTCTTGTGGCTTTTAGTGTGAATATTTTAGCCTTACGGTTATCTATAAGCTAGTGTGCTCCAAAACAAAGACAAGATTCGCATTTAGAAGACATTCAAAATGTACAGTCTCTCTCTCTACCACTAATACAACAACTTTGATGACCTCATTCTGCACTTCAGCTTCTCATCAGGTTTTCTGTCCAATCAAATGCTCTCTAGAATCCGAAGTGTCCCGCCCCCAACATTATAAAAATCACCTGGCTGTAGTTGCTGTTGTTGAGTGAGTGAAAGCATATCAGCAAGCATGGGCTGTAAATGTGTTTTTGGCTGTACATTTTATTCAGTTTTCCAACTGTAAGTTGGTGAAGAAGGAAACGGCTTGAATTCATTCACTTTGAAGAAGGAGGTACAGTATTCATGCCAGCTCACGGCTTTGTGACAGGCATTTTTCCATGGAACTAACTGTCAAGTACGGCTTAGCCCGGGCTGTGAGGTAAGCTGAACGCTATTGGTTATTTTAAAAGGGGGAGGAGCCACTGTATATGTCCCGCCCAGACTTCCTGTTTCAGTGGAAATTATGTGAACACATTTAACACGAATAACGTTGTGTGCTTCAAGGCACTTTACGGGGACTGTTGAACATCTGCAAAACAAGTTACTGTTAGCGCTTGTGTTATAACAGCTATAAACTGTTCTTCCCTCACCAGCCTCTTTTCTCTCTCTCTCTCTCTCTCTCTCTCTCTCTCTCTCGAAGTTAATAAAACATAAAAATGCAGTTGGTCCTGTTACTAAGAAAGTGAAGACTAGTCGTGAAGACTTTCCTATCGTGGAAAAGTTTTACCTATGAGTGTTGCAAAGCTCTGACACTGGAGACTCCTTCCAAAAATGCAACGTAAACATCTCCACATAGAAACCTTCATGTAATCTGTTTACGTGGAGCGTCCAACATACTAATGCCTACGTACAGTACGTTGTTACTATAGAAACGAGTGATTGAGTTGCTGTTCTAGGAAATTAATCAACACCTTCTGACCAATCACATTCAAGCATTCAACAGTGCAGTGGTATAGGCCTAATGGAAACATTTTGGAGCACTCTTTTTTTTTTTTTTTAATGTTTTCATTTCATTCATGATTTCTCCTAGGTTTATTTTTATTAGAGAGTTTTTCTATAGTATAATGAATATAATAAATGGAATTACGATCAAATAAAGGCAGTTCTTGTTAGTGGAGACTTTAATCTCACACAATCACAGACATCAAAGCACTACACAAGCTACAGTACACAACAGATTCCACACATCTGGCACTTTGAACGTTTGTCTTTCGCTTCTTCTAGAAATTTGATTTACTTCTGCATCTCAGAAAGCCCTGGAATAAACCTTAGAAATGATTTTTGTTTTTCCACCCACCAAGCACATCTCACCTCCAATATATTTCCAGTCCTAATTAAATAAGATCATGTCTTAATTAAAGAGATCATGTCACACTTGCTTACTCGTGCGGGTGGAAAACAACACAAAAACACAAAATTCCTTTTCTCTCACCGCGATTATTGCGATCACGCTCACCATCGGTGTGCGATAAAGACGAGAGATTCATTTACATTCTCTGTAGGAGGGAAACATTGTTATGTCCCTTGGCACCAAAAGCCTGTGGCTATCTGCGCACAGGATCTCGGCAACGTCTCCATATTTATGGAAGCGTCTTGTGTCTCTGAGCAGATCGTCGAGAGTGATAAGACGAAACGGATGAGGAAATAATTGCTTTCTTAGGTGGGAAGTGTGACACACGGCAAGCGAACACAATAGTGAGACTCATTTTTAGAAGGAAAGTTCCAGGAAAGGCAGGAGATGATGAAATGGCATGTATGTGATGGAGCAAGAGCTGCAGGGCAGAATATCATATTAATAGTAATGTGGGGTTCGAGTAAGGAAAATACAAGGTAGCCAAATAAATCAAGACTTATATTTGTTAACCAGGAAGTGAGAATATAGGTTTATAGAGCAAGAATTTGGGTAATATTTGACTTGAACACGTTTCAGCCGTGCTACTTGGAAACAAGAGTGTCATGTTTGCTTCTATAATATTTGATGCCACAACAGCATTTATGCCACGCACTATTTTTTTTTCTTAAGAAGTCTGGAAGTTATTATTGAGACAGATATTATGACAAATATTTTGCAAAAAAAAAAAAAAACAACTGTCGGAATATATTTTATTCATGTCCATAATACTTTATACTCATTTCTGGCTGACAGGTGCATTGATATATAAATCAATACTAATATTAATGTTATGAAGAAAATAATTCATGAATAAACCACAGCAAAAACAGTGCATTCTGAATCTTCTGAATACAGTATCTCAACAATTTATCAAAACTTTACAATTCTTTCTTTCTTTTTTTCTTTTATTTTAGCTATTAAAAATGCCACTTTGAACATTTTATCCGTTTATAGTTACATTGTGGAACAGTTAAGTTAATTCTGTTATCGCTTACATTGTCATTCCGTCACCAACTGTAGCTTTGAGTGTTACAAAGTGTTGACACTGGAGACTCCTTCCAAAAACAGGTAAATAAACATCTGTTGAAGCTTCTGTCGGTGCTGATGCTGTAGAAAATTAATCAACACCTTTCGACAAATCAGAATCGAGGATTCAACAGCGCTGTAGTATACAGTATGTATAGTTAAGTTAAATCACATAGAGATGGGATTTTTTTTAAAATTAGTAGCAGGGTAAAAGAAAAATTGTTCAGTCAAACTTTAAGACTATTAACCAGTACTTGGAAGGTCTAAATGAAAAAAGATTTTTTTTTAAATGTAACTAAGCATGAGTACTTATGTACAAATTTCATAATGATATAGTACTTTCCAACTCTCAGATCTTGAGAAATTCAATACAGCCTTATTATAAAATGGTAAGAATTCTTGTGGGATGATTTGTATGAAAAATTAGGAATAGGTAAAGCGGGATCGATGGGCGGGGCTAATACATAATGCTAATACATTCTCTTATGTCTTTTTTGTTGTATGACGCAGTGAATTATCAGAATTGTGCTTGAGACTGAATTGTAACAGTACATCGTGGTCTCAAGATTGCAAACTCGTAATTCACACAAGCTGACTCGCATTTAAAAATCTGATAAGATGAAGGTGATGGGGCGGGTGTTGTGTGTTTGAATGTAGCTTTTTGTTTTTCAAAAAAAAAATAATAATAATAATACAAAACCCCTCTTGCCTACTAGAATCCCTGTGAATTTCATTTGATTGGCATAGAATGACTAATACTTCCTTTTTCTCTCCTCTCTATCTTTCTTTTCCTTTCTTCCTGCACCTTGGTGACATTTGAGGAAGAGCCGGCCTGGGTCATGCTGCTAGAAAAAAAAGAGGAGTTTAACCCCAGGAAGAACTTAAAACACTGGAAAATGTCCTCTCCGATTCAGAGGCGATAAGTTCAAATATCAGCCTTTCTTCTCCTAAACAGGATGTTATTGCTGTCCGCGCAGTCTGCCAAAGCCCGCTGACCCATAATTCCTTTCTGCCTTTCAAAACGCCGCCATTTCAGAAATGCATCCGTGAGTAAGGATGTCACGAAGGTCCTCCTAATGTCTTGTTTGGTCGCCCAAACAACAGTACACAGCCGGCAGCCTCTGCGGTGCGGTGGGGTGGTTCGGGGTGGGATGGGATGGGTTGGGTGTGAAGGCGACTGAAATTATTTGCAAAGATTATATGCAAAGAGAAGCAGGAGACAGACAGAAAGAAGACAGACAGGCAGACAGAAAGAAATCGAGACCGAGAGAAAGAGAGAGAGAGGGTGTCATCTAGTGGTCGTACCAGACAGAGGGGGGGAAATAAACCCACAAAAGAGAGACACAGAATATGTGTATCACTTTGATCTGTATTATTTGTGCTGCCAGTGTCCGCTTTTGTTCTCGGATTCATCCAGCACTGATTATAAGAATAGCATTCAAATATCAATTAATTAACCGAGCAGTAAGTCGACAGATTCGTTCGAAATACGCATCAGATTGCGGCAGCAAATGACTTCTGCAGCAGGGGGACTGGTGGAGGCTGTGTGTGTGTGTGTGTGTGTGTGTGTGGGTGTGAGATTATCATCTGACACGTGTGTTTGCAAACCTATTAATTAAGCCACATAGCTGGTATGGAGGCTCCGGTGGAACCGTGTCATGTGTACAGTAGATCTCGAGGCAGGAATGCATTGGAATTTTTTCACAATTATCCACAGACATGATGACCTTGAATTGTTGGGGCTTCATGGAAAGGATTTTAACGTATATAAGACCCATAAATCTTAACACAGATTTGGGGGGGAAAAAATTCAAACATATTTTACACTGTTCTATATTTTTTTCCTTGACATATTTGTTTTATTACAAAACTTGATTGTCCTATATTAGTAATGTTAGTAATGTGTGGGGTTTTTTTTATTATTAAAAAAGGAAAAGCTTCTGTACCTATTTCTTCACTTTTTTTTTGTGCGTGGAACCGCAGTGTCAAACAATTTATTATTCATGACAGAAAGAAACATTATTTTAACCAATAACTCCCCCCCACACCTTTCTGTTGGATTTAATAATAGAAAATATTCCATGTTTCATCAAATCTGGAGATGATTTCTTTTTAAATGTCTCCTACAATACCAGTTACAGTATATTACATTTTTCCCCCTTTCTCATATGATACACAGACAGAATTACAGAATCATATTTGACATAAAACAGTTGTTTCTGAAATCTGAATTCAATACTGTAGCAAGAAATAAGGCCATGTGGGTTGTGTTGCCTTTTGTTGTGTTCATGCAGATCAGACTTTTGCTGTGTATTACACTCAGTAAATTGTAGTACATGAATACAATCTAAAAAATAAGTCCATGTCAAGTCTATAATCTACCGTTCTCTACTATAGTCTCTTTTTTTTTTTACTACTGTGTTCAGTTTAGTATTACTTAGTACACCTACCATAGGATTCAACTGAGAGCTACAATTTAAAATGAACGCAATTTTATTTGTATAACACTTTATAACAATAGGCATTGTTACTATACAGATGTAGCTTTATTTATCTTTTAAGTGATGAATTAAAAGTGCATATGTTTTTTGTGTCTAGTTGGACTGATAGAAACACTGTGGGTGTTAATACAGCAATGAGAATTTCCTGTGAAATGCACAAAAAAAAAAAAAAAAAGATTGTGAACATAAAAAATAGACACTGAATTTGACAGGATCATTATTTGATTTAAAAAAAAAAAAAAAAAAGAAGACAAATTAGAAATAATGAGTACGAAACAGTTAGCCATGTGTATAGGAATAGGACTGACAGTGCATATTGGCTCCTTTAGCTTCTACTGATAGCTCAACGAGTGCTAAACAGCCTGCCATATTTAGGAGGATGAGTCAAAAGAAAACCTTAGAAGTGCGAGAAACAGTACATGAAAAAGTAAAAATGTCCTACTGACCCATTGTTCTCAATAGCCCCTTGTACCTGGTACACTTTTGTGACACCTATGTGCAATAAACAATGCGAAATACTAATAAAAATAGATTAAGGTTTTCATTTGACTCACCCTCGTACATGAGAACAGGACATGCAGAACATATTGCGTCCTTTAGCCTCCATCATGTGATGCACACATTACACCTTTATGATTACACGGTTGTGGGTGCTTTTTTTTTTTTTTTACCCCCACAGTAGTATGTGTGTTTGTTTTCTGCCACTGCTAAATGCCAAGTCCCCCAGGTTCAACCACAGCCTGGTGAGGGTTAAGCAGACTCAAGCAAAGCGTTAAGCTCCCAACAATGAGAGGCGGCACATGTGAAGGGGAAACAATTAAATTACGCCTTGCATGAAGTTTGCTTTTCATTTTGGGAGGCAAATTCGGCACCACGGCTAATCATTATGCTGTCGAACACGATTCGCCAAAAAAATATTCAAGAGCTTTACGTGCCTCACTGCCCCTTCTGTATTGGAAAATAATGGGCCTCTATCCAATTAAAAACTGCATTAAAATCGAGGGAGTGTTACGCGCACTCCGCCGCTATCTTTTGCGATTAAAGGCTTTTCTGCTTGTGCAGATGCCGACTGGAGCTCGTGCCTCGTCTCTGTCGAGCTGTGCCATCATCTGCCCGACGCTGGCACCTGGCACCATCAACAACGCACAAATTACTGTTTCCCTCAGAGTGTGCGGGGAAAAAACCCACTGTGAAAACATGCCTTTACTGGAATTCAGATGTAGAGCTCTTTCTAGAAATCTCTGACTGCAGTGTTTGCTTGTAAGCAAAAATAGGCCTCTGTAATATGTAATTACATAGTAAACACTATGCAATAACATAAAATCACATGAAAATGCATATATTGTTATATACAATAATATAGCTTACCATTAAAACATATACGTATAGATACTTTAAATTACATTATGACATTTTATGCATTGAGCGTTTGTTCATTTGCTTTTTATCCTGAATTGCAAAACAGACAGATGCACGTAGGTGTGTATTTATGTATCTTATGGCTTAACACACCCACAAATATGCAACAACACACTCATAAATATACCGTAATTACATATTACACTATCATAATGTGTCTTCATCACATCTGAGGATATGAGCATAACTACAGAAACCAATTTTCATTCATATTTATATTAATCTCTAGTTGAAATTTCCCATGCTATATTCAAGAGGCTTTAGTACATTATATATTCTAAAACGAATCACTATAGAGCAATATCCTGAGTGCTGAATTAGCATCGAATGTGTTTATAACCATATTGACATGAATAAGCAGCGTGTGTGAACAGCACAAGTGTCCATTTGTTGTAATAGGTGATCGGTGTAAGAGTATTCAACACTGTAGATGATAAATCAACAATTATTTCATATAGTAACCTTGAGATAAACATAGTAAACTACAGAATTTGTACATAGTTTGAAAGTACTGAATATTCAGTGCTCTGGAATTCATCTAGTTTATATTTATATTAGTGTAATATTTTAATATAATACATAGATATAATATTAAACCTCTTTTTTGTTTAAGGAAATCAGTCTATAATATTTAACGAAACACAACTATGACTCATTGCTGCATTGCATTGTTCAGCTCTTAGTGGAGGTAAAGTAAATGCTCCCATCTGGTGGTACACCGGTGAATATTACATCACGACTTAGTGTTTTGTTTTGTTTTTTACCGTTTGTTGTCTTTTTTTTTTTTTTTTTTTTTTTTTAGAGCAATTAATATCACTTCTAAACATAGTACCACTGAAGTAAAGATAAGGAAAAAAAAAAATTGTACATGAGAAGGTTCTCAGACTGAGAGAAAAATAGGCCACTGTTGGGCAACTAAAAACTGCCACATTAACTTTAATAAAATTCTGCATTCTCTTAAGAAGAGAAGATGGAGCTTTTTAAAAAAAAATGACGTTAGTGTTGATGGGGGTACGGTGGCTTTGTTGCTTAGCAGGTTTGCCTCGCAGCTCCAGGGTTGGGAGTTTGATTCCCGCAACCGCTCTGTGTGCATGGAGTTTGCATGTTCTGCCAGTGCTTCGGGGTTACCTCCGGGTACTCTGGTTTCCTCCCCCATCTCAAAGACATGCATTGTAGGCTGATTGGCGTTTCCAAATTGTTTGTAGTGTGTGAATGGGTGTGTGAGTGTGTGTGTTTGTGCCCTGTGATTGGTTGGTTCCCCGTCCAGGGTGTCCCCTGCCTGTTACCCCAGACTCCCTGTTACCCTGTGTAGGATAAGCGGTGCAGGAAATGGATGAATGGATGGATTTAGGGTTGAACATCTTACAAGTGTTATTGTGTCATAAAGTATATGAACCAAGTCATGCAACACCAGTTTTTCCGAAGGCAACACAAGTTTTCTATTATGCAACACTACTTTTCCTGGGGCAACAGCAGTTTTCCAGGGGCAAGACCATTTGTCCAGTGGGCAACACCACTTTTCCAGGGGCAACAGCAGTTTTACAGTGGCAACACCATTTGGTCAGTAGCCAAGAGCGTTTTTCCAGGGGCAAGACCATTTGTCCAGTGGCAACACCATTTTTCCAGGGGCAACAGCGGTTTTCCAGAGGTAATACCATTTGTCCAGTGTGCAACACCATTTGTCCAGTGGGCCAAGAGCATTTTTCCAGGGGCAATACCATTTTTCCAGGGGCAACAGAGGTTTTTCCAGAGGTAACACCATTTTTCCAGGGGCAATACCATTTTTCCAGTGGACAACAGCAGTTTTCCAGTGGCAACACCATTTTTCCAGGGGCAACAGTGGTTTCCCAGTGGCAATGCCATTTGTCCAGTAGGCAAGAGCATTTTTCCAGGGGCAAGACCATTTGTCCAGTGGCAACACCATTTTTCCAGGGTCAACAGCGGTTTTCCAGAGGTAACACCATTTGTCCAGTGGGTAACACCATTTGTCCAGTGGGCAAGAGCATTTTTCCAGGGGCAGTACCATTTTTCCAGGGGCAACAGCAGTTTTCCGGGGGCAATACTACTTGTCCATTGGGCAACACCATTTTTCCAGTGGGCGGCCATGCTTTTAATTTGCATATGCATATAATCTGGATTTCTTGATGAGGATAAAAATATTGCTGCTTCTTTGCCTTTTTCTATTGTCTGACTTTTTTTTCCTTTGGTGGAACTGCAATGTCAAACAATTTGTAAATACACCTATAATTTCATTATACTAATGTTCAGAAGATTAGTTATTACAACGTTCAATTTTATTTGGCTAAAATGATTTAACCAATTGGAGTAACCAGGCAATACAGTACATGCAATCAGTCACCATAATAAAATCATATTCGCTGATAAAAATTCAGTACGACTACTTTTTTTTTTAAATGGAAGGAGACTCAAGCAGAGGTGCTGCTCAGCTACCAAGACTTTCTCGTTAGCATTTCATACACTGATTGCACTTCACATCACCCTGCAAATCCTCTTAAGGCATGCAGTAGTGTTTCCTGAATCTGTGTGTGTGTGTGTGTGTGTGTGTGTGTGTGTGTGTGTGTGTGTGTGTGCATGTGTGTGTGTATAAGAAAGATAGAAAGAGACACAGAGAGGTATTTGTAAGCCCAGAGGACTTGCTTATCTCACCAGTACATGCATCTTTGTCTCTCCGGAGTGTTTCACTTTTCTAATTCTTAAAGAAGCAAAAACAAATAAAGTTGCACAAAAGTGACATGACATTGACAATGTCCCTGCTGTGTTGAACGGGCTAAAACAGACCTCATGCCAGATGATGCAACCTGGTCAGGGGCCTAAAGGGTGTCAAAACACCGCCTATAACTTAATAAAGTTAAGAAAAGAAAACATGGTATAGAAATGATTAGAAAGCGCTGAGAGCAAATATATCATTTGTGTGTGACGGCATAGCTATATGTTAATCTATAGTTAGCAGCACTAACCATAGCTGTGTTTACTGGGACCTACCACAGACGACATGAGACTGAAAGTAGCTTAAGATAATCGTCTTTGTTATCTATTGAAAAAGATGAATGTTTTAACGTCTTAATAACCAACAGTTTATGTTAAATAAATGACCAATGATCATTCTATACTATTAGTAGAAGATTCATGGGTTCATCCAAGTGTTTCAAAATCAATTTCCAGGTCTACACAAGACACGTCATACACCAAAATAACAAAGTAAGGCATTGTGTCAGGCATCAGCTGCAACTGATAGAGCTATTTAGGTTCAAGTACTGAGTGTTGGCAGTTGGTTGTGACATTTCTGTGTTAGTTATGGAGGGGGTTTTCAAAGTCCACACACACACACACACACACACACACACACACACACACACTCACACACTATTCTTTACATCTAGGGGCAATTTTAGAAATATTTCTCAAAAAGCATATATGTGTACCAAAATGTAAAAGCAAGCCAACAGGCAAAATAGCCTTTTATTTACAGTTCTCAAACCATAAAAGATGTTTATAATAAGTTTGTTTGACCTGTTAGACAAGATTTGTAGGAGTCTGAGTAATGTTGTTTAATTTTATACAACTTAATATGTAATTTTATGAAACGTTGACCCCTAATCCTAACCCTAACCCCATGTCCTACAACCCTTGACAGAAAAACAGCTGTGGCTCAAGTGGTGGGTGGCTGTGGCTCAGATGGTAGAGCAAGTTGTCCACTAATCATAGGGTTGGCAGTTTGATTCCTGGCCCACATGACTCCACATGACTCCAGTGTCCTTGGGCTGAACCCCAAGTTGCTCCCAATGGCAGACTAGCACCTTGCATGGCAACTCTGCTACCATTGGTGTGTGTGAATGGGTGAATGAGATGTAGAACCACTAAGGTTAAAAAAAGCGCTATATAAGTGCAGACCATACCATACTAAAAACTAATACTAAACTGTATCTTTACTTGTCTTTTGGTGGTAAAGACAAATTACATCACTGTACATCACTGGACCTGATTACCTTTGAGTAAAGCTTTAAACGTATACTATATGCAACTTTATAGGTAAAAGATACATACTAAAAGTACAAAAGGTGTAGCTTGCGGGCTTGAGCTATAGAGACAAACATACTTTAGTACCTTGGTCTGACCAGCTACCAGCTGAGTTAACCATTTCTCACTTTTCACACAAGTTGGCCCGAACAAATCTGTAAAAAATATAACTACAAGCTTGTCGTTTCCCTTGTTGCCCAGCAATTATTTCTTTTTGCATAACTGTACTTATATAAATGCCCCCATTTTCTTATTTATGTATGAACAGCACACTCATGTGGCCAAATAAGTAAAAACCCAAACGTTCCTATACAAAATACCAATCAATCTCTTTCTGTGACTAAACACATTGTAAACATTTCTGACAGAAATTAAAGCTATCCTTTAATCCTTAAAAAAAGAAGGAAGAAAGAAAAAAAGAAGGAAAGAACTAGCCAGATTAGCATTCATTTTTTGCTATGGCTTCTACTAGCTAGCCTTATTGACACTGTCTTTTCTTCATAGCATTAACAGCGTTCTTTCAACTGAAATGGACATTTGTTACACATGTAAAAAAAAAAAAAAAAAAAAAAAGAAAGAATTAAAAGCTACGAATGAAAGTTATTTGGTTTTTGTAGGCTGTATTAAGGAATGTGTGACAGGATCCGTGAAATTTTGGCTATTAATTTGCCTTTGTCTTTCATTTGTTATTAAAACATTAGCATTGCTTTAACTAGATATTGCTATACTTGGGCTAAAAGTTGTGAATGAAAAATTTTGACTTGGCTTATGAAACTTGGAACCAGTTTAAAGGGTTTAAAGGGTGTGGTTTTCTTTGGCGTGTGGAGGCATGAGCAGGAAAAAACAAATTTTGTTAACGTATATTTTTTTTCTTTTCTTTTCTTTTTAAAACCTATAATGAGATATATTACATTTACAGAATCAACTATGTAGCAAGACAAAATCAGTAAACGTTCCTTATGTTCACTTGGTGATACAATAAAAGACAAGGTTTGTGAGAAATTAGGGATGAGTCTATGAGAGAGGTAGAAGTTGAAAAAAGGTGGGGGGAAAAAGCAAGAAAGACAGAAAAGGAAAGAAAGAAAAAGCACTCTGCCTTTCAGGACTTAGGTCAGGTCAGGGGTGGATTTAGTGATTTGTGGCCCTAGGCAAAAAATAGGAACGGGGTCCGCATTTCAGTGTTTTAAAATCGATATTAAAATTTTCAGCATAAGTTATTTAGCAGTAATAGCAATAATCAGAGGTGAACTTTGACCAAAATGTGGCCCTGGACTTTCTGGACCAGAGCGGACCACCACACCCGGCCCACAACACGCCCCATCATAACACACTCATTGATGGCTAGACCAATTTTTAACACCAGTTACTAGAATAAAAATATAACACAATACAGAAACATAAATGCTATTTAAACATTTATTTGAAGTAGCACTGAACAAATATCAAGTCATATTTGTAAAATAGGCAAACAGAAACATAAGAACAGTGTGACAAAGAATATAAAACAATCAAGAAAGCATGTTAGCTAGTCAGGGGGCATCGTCTGGGTTCAGTGTAGGAGAGCTGCACCACTCAGCTGTACAACTCCTGAATCAGGACTGAAACTTTATATTTTAACGCTAACATCAATCCACATCTAATCATTTTACCCCCAAAAAATAGACCATTACCACTACTACTACTACTACTACTACTACTTCTATAATAATAACATAATAATAATAAAATAATAATAATAATACATTTTATTTTCTAATATTAATATTATGAAATTAATCTTGATATTATGCCTAACCAGGAGCAAACAATAAGTCGCTGTATGGTACAGTAGGACAGCAGCTTATGGAAATGTTTTTATTTTTTCTAAATTATGGTAATATTTCATCCATCCATCCATCTTCTATACCGCTTACTCCTTTTCAGGGTCACGGGGAGCCTGGAGCCTATCCCAGGAAGCATCGGGCACGAGGCGGGGTACACACTGGACAGGGTGCCAATCCATCGCAGGGCACAATCACATACACATTCACACACCCATTCATAC
>JANDJT010000131.1:15793015-15814791 GCA_024331685.1 Stegophilus panzeri | reverse complement strand
TGTCACATGAAAAGATATAATCAAATATTTACAAAAATGTGAGGGGTGTACTCACTTTTGTGAGATACTGTATATGACAAAAATGGATGTACAGTAAACTGAAGGGGTTTGGGTTCCTAGATGGAGGGTGTGGTTGGGGGGTCAAATGGGTTCATTTTAAAATGTAAATATGTAAATATACCAAAACTGATGCATTAAAGGCGTCATAAAAGTAAAAAAAAAAGTCTCTCTCTCCCTCTCTCTCTAACACATTGGCCACTTTAATAGAAACACTTGTTTCTCTGCTCAGTTATCCAATCAGTCAATCACGTGTGTGCTTTTATATTGACATTACTGACATTATTCATTCAGATAATGTTAAACATCAGAATGGAGAAAAAATGTGTTCTCTGTGACTTTGACCATGGCATGGTTGTTTATGCCAGAATCTCCTGGCATCCTGTCTCTAGAGTTGGTGCAAAAACAAAGGGGAAAAAAACAGAATATTTAGAGCTGACAGAAAGGCTATGGTGACTTAAATAACCACTCTTTACAACTGTGCTGAGCAGAAAAGCATCTCAGAACACGCACCATGCCAAATCTTTAGACAACAGTACTGACCATGTCGGGTTCAACTCCTGTCACCTAAGAGCAGGAATCTGAGGTTACAGTGGGCACAGGCTGACCGGCACTGGAGAATAGAAGATTGGAAAAAGGAATAATAAATGGTTTTAACAGGAATGATTAAAGAAAGACGTTTTAGGACTCTCTCAGTCGCTAGAAATGATGTGAAAAATGTGTACAACCAGCATAATTAACACACGCCTAGAGGAATGGGCAAATATTGGCCAAGTGATCTGGTAGAGTTAGAACCAGTGTGGCACGAATAATTGTGAAAAAAAAAGTTTTGGAGGATGTTATAATAAAGGTCAGGTCAAAGAGTGGGCACGCAAGATGGTGAACATTTATATCGCATTCAGAAATTTGTGAACTAATCATTTAGATTAGTTTTAACCTTAAATACAGCATACATCTCACACTAAATTCCTCTTTCATTCTCTAAAACATTGTGTATTATGCTTCAATTATATACATATAATTGTGTGTATGCACAATTTATATATATAATATATAATATTCTATAACATAAAATCCAGCCTGTGAACGACTTACGAATTAATTTGTTCTTAGACCACATCGCTGTTTAATACTTGATCCTGATTGGCTGACAGACGTTCTAAGGCGTGCAATTATTTTTCAGCTAAAGTAGTTCCAATCAGGTCTTGACCACATTACAGTTCCATATAACTTCGCCGAGTTCACTGAAATAACGGAAAAGTTAGCGTACTGTCCACCACAGCACATGTATTTTACAACAAACAAAATGACAGAAAAGTTACATTTTCCAGAAATGACTTTTAATATTTATGGAGAGTATGACGATTTTAACAATTGGGCGACAGCTGTATTGGACAGTCCAGATGGAAAACGAAACAAACGGTCAGCGAACATCAAATGTAACCAGCAACAGAAACCACATAAAACAATCAGTGACAAACATCTAGACAGGTTTGAGGGTGAAAAACCTGAAGAAAACACCAAAAAAACAAAACAACAGCTTGGGTAGTAAATGTGTTTAATAATTGGCTTAAAGCCAATTAAAGGAAGAGGTCAAGATAGAGGGGAAAAACACTTTAAATACCCAGCTGTGGGTTCAGACTATTCCATGTCATGAGCTGGAATTAACCATTATATTTCCACGTTTAACAACATCGGCCAGTCGGAATTTAGATCATCCAACGATGTATTCAGGGCCGTCCTCAAAAATTTTCGCAAGGCTGGGAAAGATGTCAGCTCTCATCATTCTCCGATCTCCAGCGCTGAAGTAGAGTGCATTCGTAACTCTCCGTATCTGTCACCAGACACAGCAGCTGGGCTGGTTCTCAAAGTCTGGCTTGAGATTCAGCTGAACCTGGCGAGGTAGGAGCGTGAGGGAAATCGAGAGTTAAGAAAACATTAATTCGTCATTAAAAAAGACGAAGATGGTGATGAATACGTTTGCTTGTCTCAACGCAGAAACAAAAAAAAGCCCACTGATCCCAATAAAGATTGCTACTGGGGATCCATGTTTTCCAACCCAGGTGACCCACTTTGCCCAGTTAAAAGTTTCAAAAAGTATATCGCAAAATGCACACCTGATGTCACATCCTTCTACCTTCATCCACTTCACGTCGTGGCTGCATTACCACCTTGGGTGTGCATTGTTTTTCTAATAATTTAACGGCCTCTCGTCAATTATCCCTTACATATTTGGTTTGACCAATGATGCACAATGATTTTTTTTCTGAGTCTCTTCACAAGATCAGGCTGGATCATGTGAGTTTTGCTTTCTTTGTAGGCCGCAGTAGCCGGTGGAACCACCATGATCCTGGATTTTGTCATCCCTCGAAAAGGAACATCTCTGCTTGAGGCGTATGACAGATGGAGGAGGATCGCTGACGCCAAAGTGTGCTGTGACTATTCCCTCCACGTCGCTGTTACCTGGTGGGATGATAGTGTACGTTACTAAATACAAGACAATATAACCTGTCAATCCCAATGTTTTTGTTCTGTTCACTAGTTAGCAAGAACGCTGCATTGACTTTATAACAAGGCAGCTGGCATATTTCTTTCTAAATCCTGAATATTATCTTTATCTTGGGTTTTAGCAATATGAATATTATTCAGATAAATAGACGCAAATAATCTGGGAACCTGCTGTTGGCAGATGTACGTCCAAAATGTGATGGAGGGAATTTGAGGTCTGTGATTTAAAAAATGTGAGCGATAAATGTTGCAAATATTGTACTTCTTTAAGTAAAAAATGTCAAATGCATCATTACATACAGACCAGTACATTTCCTGGACCAGGATTCATGAATATACCAATATATCATTAATAAATGTGTAATTAATCAATAAATAATTGACTGATCGTTGACTTTAGGTAAAACGAGAGATGGAGACTCTTGTTCAAGAGAGAGGAGTGAACTCTTTCAAGATGTTTATGGCGTACAAAGATGTGTTCATGCTACGCGACGTTGAGCTCTACTCCGTTTTCTCTCACTGTAAAGACATTGGAGCCCTTGCGCTAGTCCACGCTGAGAACGGAGATCTGATTGCAGAGGTAAGGAGCACTCGACGAGTGCTTATTAACGTTTTAAAGTGAGAAATTCTTCACAAGGTCGTATTTTAAAACCGTGAATCCAAAGTCCACTCGCTTCTAATGGGTGGTTAATAGGGCTCGTGAAAGCAAAGGCTGAATAATTAACTCCTCGATGGGGCAACAGTGTAGTTGTCAAGCAGGTTAAATGTATTTGCCTACAAGTGTACACAGACCAAGAACTTTGTACTGTTTTTTTTTTTTAGTATTAAAAACATTTTGTCGTTGATATTTATTTGATGAATTCTGCATTATTGTGTCAGTACAAAAAAAGTTTTGATTTCCAAACGTTACTTTTCCAGAAAATAATGCTACAGAAAAATGTTTGTATGTCAGTAAAAAGAAAGCAGCATATTACATAAGAGACCACTTTTCAGACAAAAAACACAATAAAGGCTGCTGGGTTTCACTGCAAAAATCAGAAGTGAGTGCAACAGTCAAAGTCTCAGGAAGACCCGGGGCTGGTTCTGCAAGATGCTCAATAAAACGTACAGCTCATTTCCTTATAAAACTGCAAAAACTGTACTATTTAAGAAAATAAAGCAAAGGGTCGTCACACCAAATATCGACATAATACGGTTTATTATTGTATGTTTCTTTTAAGCAGAAAGGTTTGATTTAATTATTTTCGAAGTCATCGTTTCTTTACAGCATTTCTTTTGCACAGTACTGTAGTGTACATCAGTGCTTCCTCAGCAGTTAAGGTTGTACTAGTGTCCCAGAGGTTGTGTGGTGAAATCCCAGAACTGTCAGAGAGATGCTTTAAGCAAGACCCCAGAGACTGTAGAACTGTGCTGTTTTATTTCTCAGGCAGTTTTTTGTCCAAGAGATTGCATATTTTCAAACAAACAAACAAACAAAATAACTTTTGAAAAGCTTAGCATGAGAATCTAGCCAAATGTGTGTAATATTTCTCATTACGAGGCTATTATAAAACAAATCTAAGATTACTGACGCCTATTTCTAGACATTTTCCTGATTTGAAGATTTGAAATGATTATATTCGATTGGGTTCTGAGTTTCAGTCTCACAACAGGATAGAACAATTTCAAACTTGAATTTAGTAAACACGTCTTAACGAAATAGTTTGAACAATCTAATTGTCAATATGAGTTTTATAATAATCTCATATTGACGATATTTGTTCTAAGCAAGATGTTTTTACATATTTTTTTGCACTGCATATATTTCTCTGCATTAAAATGTGTGCTGGTGTGTGGGATGAAACAGTAATTATTGGTCATGTTTCGTGACCTACGTTTGTCATATCACAGCAAACCAGCGACTCCGTTTCCCAGAATGCACCGCACACTACAAACATGGCCAACGATTACATCTCCCAATGGAACACACAGACACGGCACCTTCTCCTGAGAACTAATCACACACACCTGTTCCCAATCACATGGACAATCTCACCACACTACTTAAGAGGCTCTCACACACAATGTCTTTGCGAAGTATTACACTCCGTTGCCTTTTGTCTCTGGCGTTACCAAGCCTTATCACCGTGTTTGTTTATTCTGGTTTTGACTTTCTCTTTTACGACCTCGTCTCTTTGCCTTGCCTAGTGTGGACTGTTTGCCTGATCGATTGACCCTTGCCTGCCTATGTACCTTGATTTCTGCTTGATCCTTTGGACTTGTTATTTTCATTAAACTGCCATACTTGCACTTGCTTCTGTCTGTGCCTCCATTACATGACAGCGTAGCATTGACAGAGATTTGAATTAAAAATGTACATTAACGGTACAGCTCTACAAAACCTCCTTTTTTAAATCAATATTTTTAATATTATTTAATTATCTTTATTTAAACAAATATAGAAAACAAATCTTGTGAACTATGTACAAACAGATACCAAGAAAACTGCCCATATTGAAATAAAAGTGATTGGGTGGGTAAAAGAAATGAGAGCGACCAAAGCTTTATTTTGTCCAGCAACACCTCGGTTATTTCCGCCCAGCTTTGAATAGTCTTATGATTTGAGCTTAGCGGTGGTACCCTCCAATAAAGCAATGTCTCTGAAGTATGTTGGCCAAATGGAATGTGTATGAGTGGATGATTCCTCCCAAAGCATTAAAACAGTCTTTTTGGTAGCGATGTGTGCTTCCAGTAAAGTCCATGAGTATGGAGTTATCTAATAGCAGGAAGAGCAGGGACAAGGCCTACTTTTTAAGGTTACTATGTAAATGTATAGTACTAGCACATTTATAGAAGAGATTTATTCATAATCGTACTATCCGGTGTCACCCGGATAGTGGATGGGTTCCCTTTTGAATCTGGTTCCTCTCAAGGTTTCGTCCTCATATGGTCTCAGGGAGTTTTTCCTCGCCACCGTCGCCTCTGGCTTTCTCATGGGGGATAAATTCATACATTTAAAATCTATATCCTGAATTTATGTATTTCTGTAAAGCTGCTTTGGGAGAATGTCTATTGTTAAAAGTGCTATACAAATAAAATGTAATTGAGTTGAATATTATTGAAATTCCAAGACATTTTTACCCATTTCCAAAAAAAAGTTCAATAATAAAATCTATGTTTGTATGTGAGTTTGAACATAGAACTTTAAATTTTTCTTCAAATATTACACCCAAAACGTTGCAAAAAAAACCCAAAACAAACAAAACACCACAGAGTTAAGAATGGTGCCCAAGGGAACTTTTCTATTTATCTATGTGTATTTCATAGAAATAACTTTGGACAATCAAGTCGCAAACTTTTTTTTTTTTTTTTTTAGAAACACATTTTCTTTTCTTTTTTTTCTTTTTTTTTTTTTTTTGCTTGTGTCATGTGTAGTAGAAAATCTAAATGAGAAAGCTGTCAAAAAATAAAGAGGGCATGGACGTACAAAACTACACAGAAACATGTCTGGGTTGTTTGCTTTGATAAGATAAAAAAAGTAGAAACTTTTTAGTTCAATTTTTTTTTTTTCATTTAAAACTATTATGACAGGCCAGTGAAATACAACACGCTGTGATTCATTGTAAATGTGACTCGTAGTGTAGTGAACCTGTAAAAAGTAAAGTATACCTGCATGTTAGCATGTCTGCAACCTTGATCTGAAATCAATGATGATAGAATGACGTGACACTAACACAGAGCGGCACAAACCAAACACTGACCGGCAAAGTAAACATCATTCTGGCTATCTTTCAGACACATGAACAGACTTGGCTGTATGTCTGTTTCGAATATTAACAGGATGTAGTCAGGGTCCTTGCATACTGTATATCATACCTAATTTCCTCTCATTACTTCTATTTAAAAAGACTTTCAGTTCTTGGCAGGGGACGAATCATGGAGGAATGATACTTAAGTGAAAGTATAGATAATGTGTCAATCTTACTCAGTTAAAAGTGGAAGTGTCCAGCCCAAAGTGTACTTACATGAAAATAAAAAAAAAAGGTTGCTACTTTTAAATGTACTCAAATGTACTCAAGTATTAAAAAGTCAAAATGTGTAATGGTTTTAATGGTTATAATGGGAATTGTATTGATTTTAATGGAAACTGTAATGGTCCCTATGAGTCTCTACTGGTAATTTATTGCTTTCTATTGTTGGCATGTTATGTCTAGTGGATAACACTAAGGATCAATAATGGTAATGGCAATGGTTTTAATGGTTTGCTGATGGTTTGTAATGGTGTCTGTAGTGGAAACCATTAGAATTTCTGTGATGGTTTCTAATGTTTTTTGGGGGGGTTTTTGGGGGGATTTCAGCAGGGATGCAATTTTGGCCTCATTTTACAGAGACCATTCATTCTTATTCTCAAGTTTCCTCGTCGTATGCATGATTAATGCAAAGTAGTTTGCTAATGAACTAATAATCAGAAGTAAAGTATTGGGTAAATAACCAATAGTTATTTAACTATTATAGGTAGCTAGTTTAGGTTATCTAATGAAACTGATGCTAGTCTAACCTGGGATTAGCGAAGAAAACAGGCTAACTTAGTTAAATATAGCCAATTCATGTTAGCAAATTGGCAAAACTCACCTCAACATGCTTTTCAAATGAGATGAAGTTCAAGCCTTCTAGAGAAGCAAACGAGATGCCTCATTTTGTAGGCGAGTCTTTGCTTCTTTCACCATATTAAAAAAAAAAATGTTCAGGGTTGTAGTGGATCCAGAGTCTGTCCCGGAAACATTAGGTGGGGACAGGGATACACCACCATTGCAAGCCGAAACGTTCTATATATTGAGAATTTGGACTATTACAACTGAAAGGATCCAAATGCTGGTCAGTTAAGTTAGAAAGGGTGTCCATACAATCGAATTGGCTCCATTTAGCATCATTTCAGTTTAGCATCCAATCAAGTTCATCAATGTAGAAAAACACTATCAAGAATCACGCCAATTCGTCAATTAAACCTTCTCATACTACACAGTGCAGTTAGCACTATAGATATCTGTATATCTGAAGACGGATAATCCACTAGACTGCAGTGGCAACCTTGGACTTACTGAAAATGAAGGAATGGATGACACTTTGGCATTTCTTTTATTATTGTTGAACATAATTTATAAAATAAACCTTTTTTTATTTCCTTCACAAACCATGGGGGATGCGAAGACTTAAAGTAATACTGTGACAGATATTCTCTCACAAATATTTACATACTTAATAGATGTACACTCAGTCGCTAGGTTATTAAATAAACCTATCATACATGTGAACTTTGAAAGTCTACAATAATACGTAACAATAGATGGACATAAAGGACATAAAGAGGGTGAATCACGACTGAATGTTTAACAGGACCACTGGAGGGCAGCAAATATGTATTTATGAAAAGGCAGTAAATGAGTCAAACAGAATCCCGCAATAACACTAACACTATAACAAAAACCCAAAATCTCAGTGTTACATGTAAGCCTTGAATTTTATGTTTCACAAGCGTCAATCACCACTGCAATGCGCTTTTTGAACATCATATTCCAGATTTTGTCCCCCTTAGCTGCTATAGTAACCCAACTCTTCTGGGAAGGCTTTCCACTACATTTTGGAGCATGGCTGTAGGGAGTTCTGGCCATCCAGCTACAAGAACATTAGTGAAGTCAGGAACTGATATTGGGTGAGGAGTCCTGGGAGTCTGCATCCCAAAAGTGTTCAGTTGGGTGGAGCTTGGGGCTCTGTGCAGCCCACTCGAGTTCTTACACACCAAATTTGGCAAACCATGGACCTAACTTTGAGCACACTTTGTGGCAACAATTTGGGAAGGCCTTCATATGGGTGTGATGGTCAGGTGTTCAGCCTTGTGCCCGATGCTCCCTGGGATAGGCTCCAGGTTTCCCGTGACCCTGAAAAGGATAAAGCGGTATAGAAGATGGATAGATGGATGGATGGATGGTCAGGTGTTCACACACTTTTGGCCACATTGTGTATTTAATCTAAATACTGTTGTCATACAGCCATCGTTCCCTTTCTTCTCCATGCCTCGTACACATGTCAGACATCATGTGCATCGACATTTTGGAACTGCTTGTGACTTCAGGTCATCTGTCCTCTATAGCTGGCAGTAGACTTCTCTACTGTCATCTCCTTTCATCTCTTCAGGCTGTGGTGCGTGTATTTATACTTTTGGTGCCATTCAGGACTCCATGGCTATTAGCTTGAGTGGGGTTTCCTTGTTAGGTTTCCAGGCTTATTATCTATCACTCCCACACTGTCCACAAGTTAGGTGTTAGAACACCTTGACAGCTTTTGTCCCAAACAGATCTACTGGCCCAAATGGACAGAAAGATTTGGCATCCTCTGCTTGGTTACTTGGTCCGTGAGTCTTCCTACTACTATAAAGAGGGTTACCAGGTGTCTGGCTTTGGACCTTGTAGTCCAGTTTTCATGCCAAGCCAGTGTCTTTTCCTTATG
This sequence comes from Stegophilus panzeri, assembly GCA_024331685.1. Lineage (NCBI taxonomy): Eukaryota > Metazoa > Chordata > Actinopteri > Siluriformes > Trichomycteridae > Stegophilus > Stegophilus panzeri. The sequence continues at coordinate 15,805,743 of JANDJT010000131.1, read as the reverse complement.
GGAATTACTTATAGGCATGTCATTCCAGGAAGTCTGTGTTAGTGCTATATGGGTGTCAATGTGCACCTTGTCCAGGTTCTACAAGGTCAACATCGCCCCTCATGAGTGTGGTTCCAAACACTTTTCCAGCCAGTCCTAAAGTGGCTCGGTTTCTCATGGCATTGTGGCTTAGGAAATCCATGTAATTCTCATGGATCCAGTCAGTTAGGAGAGATCACATAGATACGTATGTACACATTACACAAATTATTTGCACAAGGGTTCCAGGGAATGATGGCCATCATACAGTCATAAGTCATACAGCCTTATGCAACTTTGTGACTGTTCTCTTATAAGTGATTATTTCAAACCTTGTATAAGGGCTTTGTTGAATTGCCAATTTTATCCAAGTTAACAAACTGTACTTGAAAGCAGTTTAGTAAAGTCAATGTGCATAACTTAGCTCTGAATGATTCACCAGAACATTGCAAATTCCACATTTCGGAAAATAAAATGCCAATTTTCTGAGTCCGTCTAGGGGACCAAGAGAATGCTGTCTTTGGGAATCACAGGACCTGAAGGCCATGAACTCTGTCGCCCTGAAGAGGTGGAATCGGAGGCCACTCAGCGTGCCATCACCATTGCCCACGCTGCCAACTGCCCTCTGTATGTGGTGCATGTCATGAGCAAATCAGCTGCTAAAGTTGTGGCTGCCGCTCGCAGAAACGGTGGGTGAACTTGATATAAAATCTTAACGTAAAATGGAAGGTTAAATAAATCAAAGTATAAATTGATTATAATCAAATTTTCAAGATACACGAACTTTAAATTTAGTGTTCTATAAAAAAAAAAAAAATTGTTCATTTAAATACATGTCTAGTTTTAAATGGAAATAAATCAACATTATTGACATAACTGACAAAATTACAAATACGTAAAATACAAATGTTTACTTAGTGTTTTATTAATGTCTTATGTAGAATGATTTTTGTAATGAATAACTGATTAATAACATCAGTTTTAAAAAGTTAAAATTCAAAATATAATTTAAATTGACACTATTTCAGGTGAACTTGTAATAGATCTAGTTACTGCACATTGAGTCCTGTGCTCTATCGTTATATAACATATTCCATCAGGGCGAGTGGTGTTTGGCGAGCCCATAGCTGCTGGCCTGGGTACTGATGGCACTCATTACTGGCACAGGGACTGGGCACATGCCGCAAGATTCGTTATGGGACCTCCACTAAGGCCGGATCCGAGTACACCCGGCTATCTCATGGACTTGCTCGCTAAGTACGCAAAACACTTCTCCAGAGAACAGTTTCTACAGGCTTTCGTTGAGTTCTCATGAATAAACATTTATGATTTATTAACACTTACGATCTGATTCAGAAGTACATCACCTTTCCAATCATCATCACTGCTTAGAAAATCAATAAAATAGCCATGAATTACATTAGCACAGATGTTTATTTTACAGTAGACTGTCCAAACCAGCACAGATTTTGTATAGTCAGACCACAGAAACCATTTTCACTAATAATATTTAAAATTTTCAGTGATGATCTGAGTGTAACCGGGACTGATAACTGCACATTCTTGATTTGCCAAAAAGCCCTGGGCAAAGACGACTTCACTAAAATTCCCAATGGTGTTAATGGTGTGGAGGATCGTATGTCTGTCATCTGGGAGAAAGGAGTGGTCAGTCACACACTTCTAGATCTTCTAGGATTTATTTTTTTTAATACTGAAATGAATAGGACTAATTTTGTATTTTAAGTCTTAGCCTAGCTTATTATTCATTTACTCATTTTATACCATAATTTTTATTGTTGATTTTTCTCGAATCTGTTTGCAGTGTCAGCACTTTTGTAACAACCAAAAAATATTCTGCCATCGGACAGTATTCAGGATAAAGGGTTTGCGATTGGTGGTTTCTGGAGAACATTGCTGAAAAAGTTGTGATTTTTTCTTTAAGTTAATATAGAGACTGGTGAGGGACCAGTTGTTTATTACTTTATGCCTCCAAAGTAGTGAAAACCAGAACCACAGACACAAGGCAAAACAGGCAACAACACGACAACAACAAAAGCTTGTCAAAGAAACTCACAGAAGATAGACTTAAATAGGGTTGTTGATTATGGGTAACACAGAGCAAGTGTGAGTGAGACATGTAACAGGGTCATGTGACATGCTAGAGCTGATGGGTGATGTAGTCCAGTGCCGATTTCTGCATAACCATGATAAAGCCCCCCCTTAAAGAGATGTCTCTTTGTGGACTGGAAGTCAGTTTTCCAAATAGATTTTCTCAGCCACTTGTGCTGAAGCCATGGCTTAAACCTTTAATATATGATCATGTTTTACATATTTTCTAGGTTATTTGTGTAATCATTTTTGTAAATGATTTTTGCACCTTTAATTGCTTAGATTTATTCCTAAATTGGAGGAATAATGTTTTTTTTTATAGCAGATTTCTACATATATAAATGCATTGTGTATTGTACTTATTAGTTTAAGCTTTGAGTTTCACCTGTAAAGTCTCATAGGTTGTCAGAAAAGTAGAGTACATTACTCTATTTAAGGGCCTGCTTAGATAAAAAGGTTTTTAAAAAAATTTAAATGTGAAAAAAGGGTGTGCCTTACAGATGATCTATGAGCCCATTTATTTATTTTGATTGCCTTGTTGACTAAAAATGATGCATTTTGATTCGTGGAGTGGACGAGTTTGATTTTTAGTGCAGAAGGATATGTGTGAAGGTTGATAGAGACTCGGGGGATAAGAGTAAAACACTCACAATGTTAATATTTGCTTTCCTCAGCATAGCGGCAAAATGGATGAAAATCGATTTGTGGCGGTCACCAGCAGCAGCGCAGCCAAAATCTTCAACCTTTATCCACAGAAAGGGAGGATTGCCAAAGGCTCTGATGCAGACCTGGTTATTTGGGACCCAAACGCTACCAGGTAAATCTATATTTGAGAATCTGCATTTGAGAATTAAAATGTTTAAACCCATTCATAATGCTTTTGACGCCAGAATATTTACCCAACACCTTGTTACACTGAGGAAGTCATGAAGTTCTGTAAAAAGCTCCAGGCTTACATTCATCATTCTTGTAACTACAAATCTTTACTGTTAGTTCCAGTCTAGTTACTGAATAATTCATGTTAGCTACTGAATTATATGCTTTAAGCCACATTTTAATGTTAAGGAGTAAAATTTAACTGTGACAGACACAACAATAAATTCACATTTATCTACACTTAAGTGTTTTGGGGGATTTTAGGGCTGAAAATCATCATTTCTATTTCCTTTTATTTCATCCTCAAATTTGAGGTGCTAATACTGGTTAATAGGGGTTACCAATTATGTTTGGTTAAATAAGGTCACATAAAAAAATGGTAATAGTAACTCAGCCATTAATTTTCCATTACTAGATACTTATAGATGTAAATTATGAAAAAAAGGTGACTGTTTCAACAATAGAGCACCAACAAGATTATGACACTATGAATATGACAGCAACAACAACAACAATAAGAATATAGCAACAATAATAACAAGAATATACTCTCACAACAATAAGAATATAAAAGCAAGAGCAACGACAACAACATGAATAAAACATCAACATTAATGACAAAAAAACCATAACAACAACACCAACAATAATATCCACAGGAATAAATCATCAACAACATTAATGACAAAAAAAAACCCATAACAACACCGAAAATAACAACAACAAAGACAACAACATGAATAAAACAACAATAAGAATATAACAGCAACAACAAAGACAACACGAATAAAACAGCAACAGTGTTAATGACAACAAGAAAAATAAAACAACACCAAGAATAAAACAGCAACAACAACAATGACAAAAACATTAACAATAAGAATACAGCAATAACAACAATATACCATAACGAGAAGAATATAACAGCAACAACAATGACAGCAACACGAATAAGAATATAACAACAACAATATACTGTAACAACAAGAATAATATAACAGCAACAACAATGACAACAACATTAATATAACAACAACAATGACAATAACATGCCTATAACAGCAACAACAACAATGTCATGAATAAAACAACAATGACAACAACATGAATACAACAACAAGAATATAATGGAAACAAGAAAAACAAGAACAATAATAATATACAACAACAACAACAACAACAATAATAATAATAATAATAATAATAATAATACTATATAGCATCATATATGACAGATACTTTTTGGTGGATCTGCTATACTCCTCTTCTTCATTTTGACCCAGGAATAAAACAGATTGCAAAAAGTAAATATTAATTAACACCAGCCTCTTTTGACAAAAATAAAACAAACAGGTTCATTTACTCTATTCATACTCTGTTCATTTGCTAAATAGTTTTAGATCTTCAAACAAAATACATCATAAAACAAAGGCAACCTGAGTAAACAAACAATACAGTTTAAAAAAAATAAAATTTATTGAAGCAAAAAAAAGTTATCCAACAGCTATCACCAATGTGAAAAACTAATTGCCCCCTTAAACTTAAAATCTGTTTGTAGCAGCAATAGCTACAACCAAACACTTCCGATAACTGGAGATCAGTCTTTCACTTACTTCTAGGACTAATATTTACTTGCTTTTTTATATCATTGTCTTGCTGCGTAATCCAGTTGCGCTTGATTTTCAACTTAGGGACTGAAGACCGGGCATTGTCCTATAGGAATTCTGGTAGAGAGCAGAATTCATGTTTCCCTCAATTATTGCATGTTGCCCAGACCATGAAGCAGCAAAGCTTCAGATCCCCAAACCATCACACTTCCACCACCATGCTTGACCGTAGGTATGATGTTCTTTTTGTGGAATTCTGTGATTGGTTTACGTCAGATGTAACGGGATCCCTGTCTTCCAAACAGTTCCACTTTCTACTCATCAATCCACAGAAAATTCTCCCAAAAGGTTTGAGGATCATCAAGGTGTGTGTTCAGAGGAGCCTTAATGTTCTTGTGGGTTAGCAGTGGTTTTCACCTCACCACTCGTCCATGGAAGGCCCAGTGGAGTGAAGTCATGAACAGTGACTTTTATTGATGCAGGAAAGGCCTGTAGTTCCTTTGATGTTGTCCTTGGCTATTTTGTGACTTGCTGGATGAGTAGTTGCTGTGCTCTTGGAGGAAATTTGGAAGGTCGGCCTCTTCTGGGAAGGTTCACTACTCTGCAGAGTTTTTCCATTTGGAGATAATGGCTCTCACTGTGGTTCTTTGGAGTCCCAGAGCCTTTTAAATAGCTTTGTAACCCTTCCCAGACTGATGTATCTCAATCATCTTATTCCTCATCATTTCTGGGATTTCTTTAAATTGTGGAATAGTATGTTACTATACTACGTAAGATCTTTTTAACCAACTTCATGCTGTTGAAAAAGTTCTATTTAAGTGTAGATTTGATTGAACAGGGTTTGCAGTAATCAGGCCTGGTTTCTCTAGTCCATCTGAACCCCATTATGAATGCAGTTTCATAGATTTGGTGAACTAGTAACTACAGGGGCAAATACATTTTCACACAGGCCCAGTTGAGATTAGATAACTTTTTTTTTTGCTTCAGTAAATAACATTATCATTTAAAAACTGTTTGGGTCATTTGGAAATATTATTTTCGGTCTCAGCTCCCCAATGTCACTATGACCCATGAACAGTACACGCATCGGGAAGTAAAGAGCAGAGCACATGGGTTACAAAGAAGAAAATGGGAAAGAAGAGCAAATGAAAACAGTACATGGAGACAAGTGGCTTGCGCAGACAAATAGAGAGCATATACTTGAGCAGAAATAATATTGGCACCCTTCACGCAGTTCACATTGCCCTTTCTTATGTCCAGCTGTTCACATTCTTGCATTTACGCTACGAGCTTAAACTTCTGCCATGAAACGATAAGCTGATTTTATTGGAAATTGTCCTTTAATAAATCATTCTTGAGATGTAAACAGAGAAGTGAATATCTTATTGCGTAATACTGTAGTGGTGGTTTAGACTAGTTTCCTCTTTACTACAGTGTTGTCACTAAACCCTGTGACACAAAGAGGAGTGTGTGGATCGCCATAAATGGTAGCGTATGCAGAGCGCTCTCTCTCTCTCTCTCTCTCTCTCTCTCTCTCTCTCTCTCTCTCTCTCTCTAAGTTAAAGCAAAAATTATTTTCCTCATGGTTAGCAGTTAAATGCCGTCACAAAATCAAAACTGTCATGCATTACTGTCATTACTGTACAGTATGTGGATGTCTGAACATAGCAATACAAGCACACACTGACACACTCATGCCACACGTAGTGAGCCAGTCGAAGGCCACAGTGTGTTTTACACAAGTGCGCTCTACAGTTTCCTTTCTCAAGGACAGCAACTCGGCGCATAACAGCTGGGAGCGTCTGAGCGAAGCACAGCACCAATCAGGTGGCATCTAGTACGAGCTGAACGTTTGTGTAAGAGCTGCTCGTGGCTTGCATACACACGTCATTCACGCTTCCGGTGACCTAGAGACGGCCACATATTAAACCGCATGCTGCTGTAGTGAATAGATGGAAACCATCATGCCATATATGGAATCTCTAATTGCCTATGGTTTTTTACTACACTGACACACTATAGGGAATGAAATTCTGCAGGTTGGGTCATAGCATTTGTTATTTCAGTATTTACTTTTTGTAAGAAGCTATAGATCAATACTGTGGTGCTGCAAGTATGCTGGATGTGGACTGATTAACCATTTCATGGTCTGCTCAGACTTTTGTTAGGGCATCTTTTTACTATGCACGACTTCTTTCGTCTAAATTTTTATTTGCTTTTAATCATATTATTTGTAGGTATTTTTTATAAACTGTTGTTGCTCTAATACACGGTTACAATAGTGTGCAAACTTTATATATATATATATTATATCAGTTTTACATAAACATATATTTATATATATATATATTTTAATTGTCTTTTTGTGTGCTTTCCACATAAACAATATCAATAATTTATAGATGTTTTCAAAATGTTTAATTTAATTTTAATTTTCAGGTTCATACATAAGAAATAAGTATGCACTTATGTATGTAAGTAAAAATGGTTTTCATTGTAAATGATCAAATTATTATTATTATTATTATTATTATTATTTTTATTATTGTTGTTATTATTATATTAGGGGGCCAAGCACTGAAGGTGCATAGGCACCCTACTGTTATTCTACTTTTTATATTCTTCTTCTTCTTCTTCTTCTTCTTCTTCTTCTTCTTGTGGCTAGGTTATCTATTGCAGCCCATAGAACCATCCGGTAAAAAGTTGTGAAATTTAGCACACTGATTGGGGACGGACTAAGGAACATTCTAACCAAATTTGCGCCAAGTGCTGCCAACACTCTAGTGCCACCATAGGGTTATATTCATGCCTAATTTGGAAGTATGTTTATTGTCATAACTTTTGAACCGTGTGCCCAAAATTGAAAAGCATGTGAATGTGCGACTCACAGAGTATTATTATTATTATTATTATTATTATTATTATTATTATTATTATTATTATAGTTGTTGTTGTTGTTGTTATTGAAATGCACGTTTACAATTCATTTATCTCAACTGTTTGATAAAGTGTCATAAAAATAAAATAAAAAATAAATGAATACAGTGGTCAGGCAAAATAAATAAGTAAGTTAGTAAATATATAAACAAACAAACAAATAAATACGTTCAAGATTTGCATGAAATGCACTGGCATTTCTCAGTAGATGCATCTACATTTTTAATATTTAGATAAACATTATTTTCTCTTCTTTTCTTTGTGAGTCTTTCATAACCGGTAAAGTTATTGGATTAAGCTAAATCGTTTAAGGTTTCTTTTAAATGATCATTTAATATGGGTAAATATCAACTAAACGTGAGTAACTGAAACAGAAAATGCTTTACAATAATACCACTGCTCGGTTTTTCTGGGTTTTTGGGTTTGTTTATTTTTGCACGTTTTCATGTCAGTGTCCTTGTTAAAAAGCAATATCTGTCATCTTTTTATGAGAAGCTCATTATGTCTTTCTCAGTAGAAGATACACAGTTGGGTGACATTCTGTTCCAGCCACAGCACTGAACTATGTCAAATTCCCTGTAATGTGCTGATGAGGCATTTCTGAAAAAGCCTTGCACACCAGCACACTAAATTTAGAAAAAGGGCTTTTTTTATATACGTCACTTTGGACATAGTCTGTGTGACACTCAGATTTCCACTGTATGTAACATCTAGCAAAACCACATGGATTTTGCCTATACCTACTTAAACCTATATGGCTTTTAAACTTAAAAGTGACTATAACTTTGTAATATACAGTGTATTGCATACGTATTCACCCCTCTTGAACTTTTCCACATTTTGCAGTGTTACAATCTGGAATCAAAATGCACATATTGAGATTTTTTTTTTTTTGCCACCTGAATGACAAAATATGTTAAAATAACTTATAATTGTTATTATTATATGTTGAATAAGTTATTATTCAAAATATCTTTATTGTGATACAAAGGTTAATGAACCAAAAATCAGGCTTTTTTTTGCTACACATGTATTCACCTCTTTGGGTCCGTACTTAGTAGAACCCCCTTTGGGTACAATTACAGCTGCCCGTCTAATAGAATATGTCACCATCTGCTTTGCACATCTGGATTCTAATATGTTCGCCCATTCTTCTTGGTTAAATTTCTCAAGCTGTGACAAATTGAATGGCGACCACAAGAAGTTGCAAGAGCTTGCCACAAGTTCTCAACCGAATACTAATTGAGTTCTAAGCTTTGACAGGGAGATTCTAACCCAATCAGATTCATGGCTTTGAACCACTCCAGTGTAGCTTTTGTAGCATGCTTAAGGTTGTTTGCTTTTTGTCTCAGTCTCAAGTCTGTTGCAGACTAGAGCATCTAGGATTGTCATTTCCATCCATCCTGCCTTCAACCGGGACTAATTTCCCAGTCCATGCTGAAGACAAGCATCTCCACAACATGATGCTGCCACCACTGTGCTTCACTGTGGTGATGGTGTTCTCTAGGTGATGAACAGTTTTGAGTTTCTGCCAAACATAGCTCTTTGTAGTTTGTAGTTTTCCACAGTTCTACGACTGAGTGGAGGACTGGTAGGGTGATTTCCTTCGGTACAAGTGGAGTTTTCCTGTTTGCTCGTTTCCTTGTTGAGCACCAATCTCAAAGTCTTCACCTAATATCTGTGACCCATTGCGGGCAGACTATAAAAGGTCCCCTCTATGTCACGCTCATCCTCTGACCATTCTCATCAACCCAAGTGACCCGGGTGGCCTGATAGTTCTTCACTCAGTTGTGGAACAATGATTACATACTGTACATAACCGCCATTGTATTTCTTTCCATTTTGCATTCAATTTGGACCAAGGGCAGTGGTTAAGATGTTGGACTTCTGATCGGAAGGTTGTGAGTTCAAATCCCAGCACTGCCCAATAGCCCTTGAGCAAGGCCCTTAACCCTCAACTGCTCAGTTGTATAAATGAGATGAATGTAAGTCGCTCTGGGAAAGGGCATCAGCCAAATACCGTAAATGTGTATCATATGTATCATGAGTTTATTAGACATCTTCTCAGACAATAAGAATATTATTGAGACTACAAATGAGTGTAAATACGGCTTCCTATTGAGGAAGAGAATCACTCAGTATTCCTTTACTGCTTTCTGTTGGGGCTCAGAAGGTTCTCAAGCTGCTGATACACTCTATTCATGATATAAATCCCTCAGAGTGTTAATACTGTATTATTCTGAAGGTAAGGGTTACCCAAGCTCATTATATAGCACATGGGCTATGATGAAGCACCGTTTCTTCTGTAACATTGGACAAAGTTCCATGTTTCACCAAAGTAGCAATTAATGCACGTTGAATGACATAATCAAAGAAGCTGTCTCTTGGCATGAATTCTTGAGTATACTTGCACAATGATTTCCTTTACCCAATGGGCTAACCTGTCTTTAGAGAGCAGAGGCCCCTTATTTTGTGCACCAATTGTGGTTTCTAAGATTAAACTCCATTTTTTTTCTTCAGGTTTACCTGATATTGTTAATAAAGCTACACCAATGCTGTATAATGAACCAGCAGTTATATTTTATATTTTTGGTTGGAGCTGCTGGTTAAACTTTAGGTGTGTGTGTGTGTGTGTGTGTGTGTGTGTGTCTTTGGGGGTCAGTTAATCCCCACTACTTCAGACGATATCACACTACTGTGTCAATTGTTTTCCTATTAGTAGCATTGACTCATAGCATCTGACAACTGTGTAGGATGGATTCAGTCATTATTGCGTGTTAGCTAATATATGACACACAAGTCATCAGTAATGAATAACAAAAACATTCCTCTACTTCATCTCTCTCACTAATGTGGACTAAGTTCATTCAGAACTTTTGCAGTATTTCATTTTGTGTGTTTAGAAAGAATATATTAGTTAGCGTCTTCTAAAACGGGAATGAGCTGTTTAGCCGTTTCATTCAAACACTGCTTCAATCAGTATAGAGTCAGGAAGGGCAGAGGGAATGTTGTGCTTTAATAAACAATGCAATAATCTGTGTATTTAATTCACTGTAATATAGTTCTGTAGTGCATGGGTCTTATTTTTTCCTATAATCCTTTTTAAATGTAAAGCATGATGAAATGGGCGTATCAGGTTGTCTTGCTTTGTACATCAGTACTCTGTTTTGTCATCCTGACGGATGCTGGTTCATTATGTAGCAAGGCAAAGCAGGGAAGCAGATGTGATTTAATGCTAACTAGGTAATGGTGTGCTAATGGCTACCTGAACAAACTAGGGTTGTCACTGTACCATAAATATATCTTATGATACTGTACCAGCTGAAGTATCACGATATCAAGTAGTATCACGATACCACACAATATTGTGTTAATTCATAATTCAGATCTACAAAATGAACCATATTTACAGAAGTGCATAGATATAAATGAAAACAGACAAACCAGATTTTACTGTGAATACGTATTAATGAGAATGAATAACTGGCTATTGGAAAAACTCAGGAACAATCATACAATTGACAAGAAACTAATTCAATGTGCCACATATTTCATCTATTGTTCCCTAGAGCAGTGAAATCATGCAAATGGAAATTTGCCTGAGAATACTAAGAATGAACACAACAGTAAATAACTGAATTTGGAAACCAATTTGGAAAAAATCATAAAATTGGGAACGTTAGCTAACTTACTAGCAAACACGGCTAATTTTAGTATTTACACAAAGCAGTTAGCATAACGTTAGCCCACTTCAGCTAATTTTAGTATTTACACACAGCGGTTAGCATAATGTTAGCTCGCTTACTAGAAAACAGGAAATCTTTAAAGATTAAGGTAAAGAATTTAGGTTAAATGAAGTGTCACTAACCTTTGTTTATTCTGCAAAGGCATTGATACGTGTCGTTTGAATAAAAATAAAATTAACTGCCGCACATACAGCATTACTTACGATACTACCGTATTGACAATACTACCATCGGCATCGGCAGTATGTTGAAGCTTTAGTATCGCTATACTCCCTTACTACTGGTATTGTAAGAGCTATAATTGGACATTAAAAGCATAAATGCTTGTGAAGTTATTATTTAAAATTGTTTATGCATTAAGAAAAGGTTGACATTTGGTTAGGTATTACATATTTATGTACATTTGGTGGTCACCCCTCTTTTACTCTGCAATGGTGTGTTCTGTTTTCCTATTGAACCGTCTTTAAGAATAGGCATGGCTTTTTAAGCTAGAAAGAAAGACGGAGCAACACAGTTTTTAACCAGAGTTTTATTTATTTCTCTTGATTGTGGAAAAATTTTTCAGTAAACAATTGAAACTTGAATGAAGACCCGAGTCAATTCTTTGCCCCAAAGAACAAGAAAAGATTCTTGCCAGCACTAACAGGTATACCGTGCAACCCTAGAAGAAACATCTCACCAAAAGTACTACTAAAAATCTGTCATTTAAACCAGTTTGAAGCTTTCTGACAATTTCTCTTTCCCCAACACTATTCCGTAGACCTTCTAAGATCTTCATATGGGGCATATGTTCTTGTGGTGCATACGTCACCACAAGATTAACAAAATCTCCCAAAGCAGAGGCTCAGTAAAGCGATTGTGTATGTTACAGGGTGATTTCAGCAAAGACCCACCACCAGGTGGTGGATTATAACATCTTCGAGGGGATGGAGTGCCACGGCGTTCCTCTGGTGACCATCTCCGGAGGCAGAGTGGTGTATGAAAATGGCCGTGTGTTGGCTGAGCCTGGGACAGGGAGGTTTATTCCCCGAAAGCCCTACTCTGACTTTGTGTACAAGAGAATAAGACGAAGGGATGAGGTGAGATTTATCGCTTGCTCTGATCGTGACCTTATCATAGCAACCTATCAATCTTATAGCATATTTTAAGGGCTATCCTATTTACTTTTTCATTATTGACAATGTTTAACATTGTGTAACATATTAATTTTAAAATGTTGGATTTCCTTACTCTGAGTTATTTTGTGATGCGTTTAAAATTTCAGGTTGAGAAACCCAGTGCCGTGGTCAGGACACCCTATAAAGGAGAAGTCATATCTACGGCAAACAGAGCTTAAAGAAAAATACTCAGAAATCCATCCATCCATCCATCCATCCATCTTCTATACCGCTTATCCTTTTCAGGGTCACAGGGAAACCTGGAGCCTATCCCAGGG
>JANDJT010000131.1:15768913-15780903 GCA_024331685.1 Stegophilus panzeri | reverse complement strand
TGTATAGTGTTGTGTATAGTCTGTTGTATAGTCTAGTGTATAGTCTTTTGTATAGTATATTGTAGTGTTGTGTATAGTGTTGTGTATAGCCTATTGTATAGTGTTGTGTATAGTCTATTGTAGTGTTGTGTATAGTCTATTGTATAGTGTTGTGCATAGTATATTGTAGTGTTGTGTATAGTCCATTGTATAGTGTTGTGTATAGTCCATTGTATAGTGTTGTGTATAGTCCATTGTATACTGTTGTGTATAGTCCATTGTATAGTGTTGTGTATAGTCCATTGTATACTGTTGTGTATAGTCCATTGTATAGTGTTGTGTATAGTCTATTGTATAGTGTTGTGCATAGTCCATTGTATAGTGTTGTGTATAGTCTATTGTATAGTGTTGTGTATAGTCCATTGTATAGTGTTGTGTATAGTCTATTGTATAGTGTTGTGCATAGTCCATTGTATACTGTTGTGTATAGTCCATTGTATAGTGTTGTGTATAGTCTATTGTATAGTGTTGTGTATAGTCCATTGTATAGTGTTGTGTATAGCCCATTGTATAGTGTTGTGCATAGTCCATTGTATAGTGTTGTGTATAGTCTACAATAGACTTTTTTTTTTTCCTCTCATATTTATCTAAAAAAATTACCAGAACCTCAGAATTCTATGTTAAATATACAGTACTGTATATGAGGTGGGGAAAAAAGTTGCTCACTTGTAAGACTTTTCCCCCTGGACTCTCTTCGAAGGAAAGCTGCTGCTGATAAAGAGGGTCCAAGGTTTTGCGTGCTACTTTTGTTTTCTTTTTGGCTATGCATGCTCCGTTTTCCAGCAGGTACACCTTCACATAAGGGGCTGGACACACACAGACGGATTGCACTCAGGTTAGATAAATGGCTTGTTTGGACATCATGGCATTATGTTACAGATTTATACACCAATCTTACCGGGCAGTGCCTTAGATCCTGGTTTACCCACAAGGCCTCGGGCTCGAATGATCTCCACCTCCAGAGCTCCTTTCTTCTCCACCATTCCGATCTGAATGTCGCCTGGGCACATAAAGAAGAAATCCAGGATAAGTAACTAGCATACGTTGCATTCCATTATCATACCTCTTAGAACGCTAAACATTTGTATACAAATTGAAGAAAAGGAGCCAGCTTAGTCAAACAGCCTGGTTTATTTTTAGCACTCACCCATGGAAGGTGTAGCCAAAGTCTGTCGGCCTACTAACTGGGCGGGGCCTAGTCCATCCAGGAAGTCGCTGAACTGGCTGTCTGAGGAGAGTCGCACTCCGGGAAAGATCAGGCTACAAGAGAAACAATGCTAACTGTTAAGACTCTGACACCGAGAACAAGAACATAAAGAGTTGCCTGACAGTACATTTATGTTATATAAGTGTGTGCGTTTGTGTTACTCACTTCCCCTCAGAGCTGAAGCTGTTCATGCTGCCGTCGGTGGACTCGCGGCTGGCCTGCCGTGTCATTCTGCTCCTCATCTCCACAGCCAGGCCTGTCTCGGTGCTCCTCTGGACGGTGCTGCGCAGTTTCTTTCCTCCTGCTTCTACACGGAGGCACAAAGAACAGAAAAAAATGGTGGTCGTTAGTCATGAATTCAGAGCAGACGTTCTGCAGAAGGAAATCCAGAAATAGTTGCAATTCAGCAATTTCCTGAGTTTTCTCTTACAATCACACAGAAATATAAAATACCTACACATTAAGAAGGGAACAGAGGGAAACGTTCACAGTATAAACACTTCAGAACTAAATATCAAGGGTTTCTGTATATCTACAATCTAATAACCAAAACAGTGCTGCAGAAATGCAAGGATTAAAGTTTATGTTTAAAAAAATTAAAACAGCTTATGTACTTTATCAAAACAATATAGAAATACTTTTATTATTATTATTATTTTTTTTTATAGCTCCCCCAGCATATTACTCACTTTTTCACCTTAAAGCATATCGACAGTGAACTGGTAATGGTAACTACAGTGAAACCAATAGTCTTATTTGCTTTTTAGAAACGGTTAAATCTGCATTTGTTTTTACTTTTCTGAAATCAAGAACATCAGTAACATTGCTCCTAAGTAAAAAAAAAAAAATTAAATTTAAATTTAAAGCACAGAATGGTATGAAGTGGAGCTGGGCTGACTTCTTTCTAGCCCAGACTACAGCTTCACACTGCTAGATTTGGCATCCACTGGGGGTAAATTATTTAAGCACACAAAATACAAAATACAAACAGACAAATGATAAGTAGGCAGTGCCTACTACAGATATCCAGTGTAATGCAGTACAAACAGTATGGGCTTATAACTGAGGTGAACCTGCGATGTAGTTTATTGCAATTTCATGGGCCTTTGTTTCAAGTCATTTCTCCCCACATTACATGGACACACACACACACACATAACCACACTACTCTGGTTCTCCTCAGCTGATCCAAGGTGACAGCTGACTCGTTCGATCAGACATACTGCTCATCTCTGGATGTGACAAGCACTGAACACTCACGCATAGCCCTGCTCTTGTTAGGTGTCGCGAAACTCCACTCCCCGATAACCACCCCATCAACAAACCACCAGGTCAGGGCCAAACCACAACTGGCACCAGTCCATGACTTACAGCAACGAAGATGAAAAACATGGCCGTAGGTTTTGTCGTGTGAGCTCTTACACACAATGAGGTTTTATGTTAAATCTTACTTTCAGCATTCCAACTGCTTAATGAATTCTTTCTGACTGACTGTAGGGACTGTGTGGTCATGTGACCAGCAATGTCTTAACAACATGACCAAACTAATCTTTGCTTATAGCTAATGCAGACATCAGCTGGTCATCAGTTAGTCCTAGGGTGCACTACATCACACACTTTAAATAAGACACTTAGCTAAAACTTACAAAGCAGATACCTAAACACACAAAAGATTAAGTATTGGTTGAACTGTATGTCGCAGTTAGTATAGCTTAAAACATTGGTGCAATAGTGTAAATATGGTTCAAGTAAAACAATAACACCAATAGTGTTCATTATAAAAAGTAGTTAGTATGAAATATATTCAACGTTTAAGAAAACGTACCGTAGATTTTTGTTTCCCAAGGTACAAGTAATGAAAATGCCTTAATGTAGTCTCCTTCTAGTTACACTTGCATTTTGTAATGGTAATATATTATAGAATATATTGTTTAATAATTCCTACAATATGCAAAGCCACCTTCTTCTAATATCACTGAAGACGGAGTGACAATCGCTGTGTCAAATTTATGCAAATAAACGAATGAAAACAAGACTATCCAATATCCACAGCCATGTTTATCAATGTTTATGAGCATGAAAAATTCACATAGCTGTTGATACAAATTCGTCTGTAACCTATGCACACAGGAAAATGAAAATACCACTGACCTCCAAAACTGCAAGCACCAATGAAAGTACGGCAGCTCATTATGTTGTTGTTATTAAGTTAAGAGGGTAGTCAGGATTCATAGAATTCATTAAGTGTATCCTAAATGGATGGACAGTTAAATGACCATTAATAATTTTAACCCCATTAATGTGACAAAACAATGAATGATCAAGATAGAGAACTGTTTTGATGGAGAATGACAAGCATAGCTGTTTAATTCTGTGACGACACGAGACTATAAACAGGAAGTAAGCGCAGGAGCAATGTCTTTATTAACAAACAAGCAAACGAAACACAGGGAGCGCGGTCTATACTGAACAAGATTAACTAGATTAAACATGAGACTAAAGTGTAGGCATTGCACGAGAACGGTCATGGAAATAAGACTGCTTCGCGAACGTAACGTATTCACCAGGCAAACACTCAGTTACCGTTATTACTGGTTTGAGGAGCGAAACATGGAACGATGGGGCGATGCGACTGTGCTTCGGTATGTCCAGGCGGTATGTCACCTCATTGATTTGCTTCATGGCTCAGAAGGGGCTTCTCCAGCTTCTCCATAAAACTGGCCCAGACGCATGATGTGAATTGGGGACCCCTATCACTTACGATCTCCTCTGGGATGCCGAACTATCGAAACACATGTTGGAATAGAAGTTTGGCTGTGGTGAAGACGGAGGGAATGGCCTCTAGTGGAATAAGGCGCAGGGACTTCGAGAACCGATCGACGATTACTAGTATCACAGTATTCCCCTGTGACTCGGGTAGGTCCATCATGAAGTCCAGGGCCAGGTGGAACCATGGGCGGTCAGGCGTGGGTAGCGGTACCAACCTCCCGGCAGGTAGAGCGTGCGGAACTTTGGACTGAGTGCACGTAGGGCATGAGGTTACAATGTGCTGTACCTCTCTGGGCATATGGGGCCACCAATACTTCTCTGCTAACAGGTAGTAAGTGCGACGGGCCCCCGGATGACCCGTGGCTAGTGTTGTGTGGGCCCAGTTCCTGATGGTACCTCTTCGGAACGAACTGTCTCCCGGTAGGACAGGTTGCCGGGATACGTGACCTGGGAACACGGGCCAAGGCTCGATCTAGGGACCACTCCAGGGCCCCTACGATACTGGACGGGGGCAAGATATATCCTTCCTGGTCTTCCCGCCCCTCTGGGGAGTGTATGCGAGACAGGGCGTCGGCTTTTGCGTTCTTTGTCCCGGGCCGATAGGACAGAGTAAACTGGAACCAGGAGAAGAACACGGACCAGCGGGCCTGGCGGGACGTGAGACGTTTGGCGGTTCTCAGATACTCTAAATTCTTGTGGTCGGTGTAAATAATAAAGGGACGTGCGCAGCCGGGTCAGGCTGGAAAAACGCTGGGGCGGTCTGAAGTGGATGTATAGCTGTAGCGGATGGAAACGTGGCAGCATTCAGATGTGAAACTTGCTCTACTAATTGCGAGATCTGGTCCCGCTGCGTTACGATTGCGCGATTCTGTTCATAAAACCTGCGTTCCCACTCTGGGGTGTCCGCTGCCTCCGTAGTGTGCGAAGTAATCTGTAACGATACCTGCTGGATAACAAGTGCGGATGGGCAGGGCGGCGTGTGCAGACGCGACGTGAGAGGAATAGCAGAAAACAGACTAATACAGGCGAACAGTCCAAATGGGATAAGGCAAGGAATCGTAAACGTGAATAACAGGCAGGAAAGTCCAAGTACCAGGGAAATCTAGATTAAAGCTAAGGCTTGGTAATATCACTAAGTCACGAGAACTGAGCATTTACTTCGCGAGGGCGCGAAGGTTAACGAGGCCTTTTATAACTTATCAGCCGCACAGGTGTTGGTGATCAATACTCAGGGGAACTTGAGCGCGGGCATGGCTGGGAAGTGTAGTCCCTGTCCACCATGTTTGTAAGTGGCGCCGCCATCTGAGAATTGCGGCCGCGAGTTTGCCGTGGCGTAACAAATTCAATGTTATATGTTTACATTATACCTGTTACGTTACATTACCTGTTACGTTACATTACCTGTTATGTTTACATTATACCTAAATCGTAACTCTAAAAGGAAATTATGGTCCAATGATGTACCTTAAATCTTTCAACGTATAGTATATTTCACTTTCCAAGTGAAAGAGATATATTAAAAGTACAAAAGATAAGGGAAGCACTCAAGGGATGAGGAAAGATAGTGTGGTAGCCCTTTTCTTGACAGTGAATCACTTGTATAAAATGTTACTGAGATCTAGTTCAATCCCCATTATAAACATCAACAAAATAAAGTCTTTAAGCAGTAATTTAGCTCCCAGACCCATGCACATTACATACACGTTTCTGATTCAGCATCATCCTACTCTATGTCTGATTCTGAACAGTCAGAATGACTCTGAACACACACAGAGAACACCTCGCTAATCATCAGCGTAAGCGCACATGCCCTCGTTAACAGAGTCATAATTACCTCGGAGAAAATAAACTCATTTCCAAATGCCATCTCCAGGAAGACATTTCTCTCACTCATTAATCCTGCGTTCATTATTAAATCAAACTGAGCTGAATGAAAGCTCCCTTCACAGATAATCGTGTGGTATGTTTGTGATCAAGGATGCTTAAGATTACAGACTAGATTGGGAGGACTATCTCTCTAGATCAGCATTCATCCACCTCTTCCTGTTTCGACAAGATTATACATAATCAAAGATTTTACAGTTTTATTATGTCATTAATACCAAGAAGCTGAGAGAGCGAAAGAGCTAGACTGAAGCGTCAAGGTCAGGATATGTGCAAGCAACCTTGGCTGAAGCTTGGTCAACACACAGCGTCATTTTTTTTAATGCTAGATTTATTACGTAGGAATAGAATAAGATATGCGTGAATCGTCACAACAAAACATTTCTGGCATGCCTGAGAGGCTGAAATTATGAAATCTGTTAAACAGCTATTGATAGAAATGACAATGTAATAAACGTCAGAGGTATATATATCGTTACATTGCTAAGAATTTTTTTTTAAATATAAGAAAAATGTTCTCTCTATCTCCCCAGACCACAGACTCCAAGAACCAAGATCTCTCTCACCTCCTTCCTCCTCGTCGAACGAGTTCATGCAAGGAAAGTAGACAGCAAGTGCTTCGAACGACGCAGACAAGCTCATGCGGCTCTGCGAGCGCTGCATGCGCCCGTTCCCGGAGCTGGAGCATGATCCGGTGCTCGTCGTAGTGCTGGTGGCATCGTGGCTCTGCCTTCCCATGTTGCCCTTGGACCACTTTTGCGACGAAAGAGCTCAAATGAATGCTCAAAATTGAGATCGACTAGCTACTTCTTACAAGCAGAGAAGCACACAGACGATAACAATGTACCAAGTAGTAGCAGATTGCACTGTGTGTGTGTGTGTACGTGTGTGAATGAGATCCCTGGAGTATGCAGCACTAGCGCTCTGAACTGAAAGAGGCTGTCTGCTTGTCTCGGATCCTCTCTTTTCTAGAGAGCGCACACACCATCACTTTCTCTCATACACACAGGGGGGGAGAGGGTGAGCAGAGCCTCCTGCCCTCCTCCCTCAGCCAATGGGAGGATGCGCTTTGGATGAGCACCTAAGAGCTAATGAGCTCTACCCAGAGATACAGCATCAGTGTGTGTGTGTGTGTGTGTGTGTGTGTGTGTGTGTGGCCATTAGCAAGACTTCAAGACTGACCATGACTTCCTGACTTCAAGACTGACCATGCACCACACGCCAAACACTCCCAGTTCACGTGGCAAACATGCGCACACACACACATACACACACACACACACACACACACACACACACACACACACATACACATACACACAAATGTGTGACATGTAAATGTTTCTTCTCCTCAGATAACAGAGTCGATTATTTGTCTGCCTATAATTAGAGGCTCTCTCATTTTATGGTCTTAGCAGTCCATTTCCCAGCATGTTTACATGGACGAAGTCTGACTCAATAACAAAAACATTTTCATTTCATTTCAACTTTAATGGAAAAAATAAATGAAGAATGACTCACAACATAGCTATTAAACAGAACATACCACAGATGATTACTACTAACTAAATAAAACTTACCATAGAATTTCAAGAATTATTTTAAATTAAAGATTACGGATAATAAGCAAAAAGTTACCATAGAAAATAACTGAAACCTAGCTAAATGAAACTGCAGAAAATGATTGATAGCTAGCTAAAAGTTATCACAGAATATTAAAAAAGCCTGTTAAAGTTGTCACAGGAGATTACTGATAGCTAGCTAAAAAGTTACCACAAATGATTATTAATAACTATTTCAAATTTACCTCAGTTGGTTACTGATAGCTATCTAAACTTGATCACAGAAGAGTATTGATAGCTAGATAAAAGTTACCTCAGAAAATTAATATGTTACCTATCTAAATGTTACCATCGAAGATTATTGGTAGCTAGATAACAGTTACCTCAAGATTAGTGAGATCTTAAAGTCACCACAGAGGTTTAATGATAGCTAGCTAATTTACCACAGAAGATTACTGATAACTCGCTAAAAGTCAGCACAGAAGATTACTAATAGCTAGTTACATTTCATAACAGAAGATTATTAACAGCCAGTTAAAATTCACCACAGAAGTTTAATGATAACTAGCTAAAAGTTACCTCAGACGATTACTGATAGCTAGCTAAACTTTATCACTGGAGATTATTGATAGCTAGCTAAAAAGTTACCACAAATGATTATTAATAACTATTTAAAATTTACCTCAGTTGGTTACTGATAGCTATCTAAACTTTATCATAGAAGAGTATTGATAGCTAGATAAAAGTTACCTCAGAAATTTAATGCTAGATATCTAAATGTTACCATCAAAGAGTATTGGTAACTAGCTAAAAGTTACCTCAAGATTATTAATAGTTATCTTAGTCACAAAAAAAAAAACCCAAAAAAACTGTTGATAGCTAGCTAAAATTTACAGTAGAAGAGTATTGTTAACTAGCTAAAAGTCACCACAGAAGAATAATGATAGCTAGCTAAAAGTTACCTCAGAAAATGAACAGTTAGCTAAATGCTACCAAAGAAGATCATTGATAGCTAGCTAACAGTTATCTGTCTGTCAGAAGACTAAACCTATGACTAAATCAGAAATGCATTGCAGGAACCAACACCAACAAATATACAGAATAATTATATAGTTATATAATAATACAACGATTATAAAATGATGATGAGCTAAAGAGATTTTGTAGCAAGATTTGCTAATAAGTATCAGTCCCTAAAACACAGACTTCTGTAAAGAAAGCTAGCTCATGCAGAAGTAGAGGTTCTAATGTTGATTGATTTCTTGAGAATCAATACACATTAGATCTTGTTATATTATAATCATTATGACATTTATACAAAGAGCCAGCTGCTCTGAATGTGTTCATGTGAAAAGAAAAGAAAAAAAATCTACACTCATATCACCACGGGATTAGTGATAGAAGACTGCCGAGGGAGGACTAATTACACATGTTCATTAAAAGATGAAGATCTTATTAGAGAAAAAAGCATTCTACCCTTTTTTCCACAGCTGCTGTGGGATTTAGGGAGTGCTGCGTACAAGCACTTTTTATAAGAATAAAGGTACAGGAGTGCTGAAATGAAAGATCCAATTTAAAGATTCCAAAGTCGTCTTCTTTTTTTTTTTTTTTAACAAGATTAAGATTTTCTTCAGATTTTAACATTACATATTATATAATCTATATAAAGTAATCTATATTATTTTCAATACAGGGTCTTCGTAATAGCATGTAGCACAGGTTTATTACACTATAGAACTCTAGCCCAAAGAACTATAACTCCATAATGCACTATTATCATCACGTAATGCACTATTAGGGTCCCACAACACATTACTATGACTACATGATGCACCATTATAGACCCACAGTGCACTACTATGACTAGATGACATACTATTAGGGTACCATAATGCACTATTACGGTCCCATACTGCACTACTATGACTACATAATGCCCCATTAGGGTCCTACAGTGCACTACTATGACCACATAATGCACCATTAGGGTCCTACAGTGCACTACTATGACCACATAATGCACTATTAGGGTCCCACAATGCACTACTATGACCACATAATGCACTATTAGGGTCCCATAATGCACTACTATGACCACATAATGCACTATTAGGGTCCAGCAATGCCCTACTATGACCACATGATGCACTGTTAGGGTCCCACAATGCACTACTATGACCATATAATGCACTATTAGGATCCCACCTTACACTACTATGACCCAGTTATGTACTATGCACTAGCTATGTCCTTCACTCTCTACTACTCTACCTCCACTACACACCACTTTGATTCCTTTATGGCACACTATGTCTGCTCAAACCATGCATCCTTTACCAAATGGCAATATATGGTAAAAAAAAAAAAAAAAAAAAAATGATGAGGGCGTAAATGTTTTGACAGGCTATGTTGCTCTTAGTAAAGCGACAAGCTCTGTGAGAGATACTGAAATGTAAGCAGGATGGATGGGAGGCAAATGATATAGTTGTAGGCATTTACAACCCCAGGTCTCTGAAAAATACCACTTAAAAGTCAGTGGATCATGTAAATCATTATTGGAAGAGAAAGAACACCAATCTCTCCATGTACAATTTAGCTCTGAAGTAGATTGTAGGAGAATGTCATCAAATGACTTTACAGGTCAGTTAAAACCATATGGAGCTGAGTCACAAAGTGTTAGCATGGCTCATCCAGTACTGAAGTGCGCGCGCACACACACACACACACACACACACACACACACACATCACAGGATGTATAATATTGCAGACATAAGATGCTGAGATGTGGATTGTCCAGTGCTACTAAAGAGGCTGCAAATGTGTGTGTTGGCTTATTAAGTTTAGAGTACAAAAAGGTATACATGAAGTTGGCATTTCAAAGATTAAAGTCCGCATTATAACATATTTATAAAAGCTTTCTAAATTAATTAAAATACGCTTGTCTGGACCAGTTACAACAATTCAATTACCATGCAGTATTTTGTATCGAGCGCCAAAAAGGCACTCTTATTCACTTACTGACTGATCGAAATGAAACGCAAATGTCAAGCATGCATCATTAGGCCAGTGAGCTAATGCCTTTGCGCATTACTCTGTATGTAAATTTTGTTCTTTATTATTCAAATTATTTCATTTTGTAAGCAGGGAATGGTGTGAACTTTTTAAATCAGAACCCACTTTTAAACCGGAGGCACATGTCGGACATGCTCAATTCCTTGTGCATGTGGTCTGTGTCAGATATTTGCTGTGTCATCTACAGTATGATACGTTCAGAAGATTATACAATTAACATCCGACTGTGGTATTTTTACATAAGAGTATTCAGGGTGTGGTGTCTGCAAAGCCAGTGAGGACAGAACTACTGTTACACTGTCAATCCATGTTGAGACAGGTCTTTTGTACAGAAGGCTAAATAATAATGATCTGAAGAGCAAAAATTAACATGTGACATCAGCTGTCATGACATTAAGCATCAATCCTTAGTAACACGACACTCATATCACTGAACGTAAACGTTCAAGACAATTCATGCTAGCATGTGACATCTACCATGACAGGCTTATTACACAATTATGTTAGTCTTATGAGCCAGAGATTAAATAGTGTTACAGAGTGCTTCATAGTGTTATGCACAGACAGGTTGCACATTGAGTCTTTGTTTACGGTAGCCTTAAAATATTTGCCGTGGGCCAATTTGCCATCTGCTGTTTTAAACAGCAATAAATAATAGCTCTAAACACTCTTTATATTTAGATCATGTCGTAAGACAGGGTCCATTAGAGACATGCCATACCTGAGTAATGAAATGATTTACCTGATGAGCAGAATGTTGCCATGAGGATCGCTTAACTCTAAACATCTCACAGAATGAAATATGACACAATTAAAACATTCAGGGCATTCAGATGAAGATCTGAAGATTGGAAAAACATCGGCTGGTCCTCAACTCTCTCATATGAGCCTGTGCCCACTGAAGCCTCAGATTTCAGTTCTTGGCTAACAGGAGTGGAACCCGATGCGGTCTTCTGCTCTTGTAGCCGATCCGCCTCAAAGTTTAACATGTTGTGCATTCTGAGATGCTTTTCTGCTCACCACGGTGGTAAAGAGTGATTATTTGCGTTACTGTAGCCTTCCTATCAGCTTGAACCAGTCTGGCAATTCTCCTCAGAGCTTTCTCATTAACAAGGTGTTTCTGTCACTTGATGCTTTTTTGTATTTCGCACCATTCTGTGAAAACCCTAGAGACTGTTCTTTATCTGAAAATCAGAGGAAATCAGCAGTTTTTGGTAGACTCAATCCAGCCCATCTGGCACCAACAATCATCTCAGAGTCAAAGTCACAGAGATCAGATTTTTTTTTTTTATCATTACCTGAAGCTCTTGAATGGTATCTGCATGATTTTATGCATTGTGCTGCTGCCACATGATTGGCTGACTGGATAATTGCACACAATATATAATATAATATATACACACACACACACACACACACACACACACACACACACATATATACATATATAGATAT
>JANDJT010000131.1:15728378-15767045 GCA_024331685.1 Stegophilus panzeri | reverse complement strand
ACACACACACACACACACACACACACATATATATATATATATATATATATATATATATATATATACACACACACATATTTTGAGGAGATTTCCCCCCATACAATGTAAAGCGCTTTCTAGAAAAGCGCTATATAAATGAAAGGAATTATTATTATTATTATTATTATTAAAGTTTAATTAAAGCAATCAAGAACTCAATATACAGTAAGGATGTAGGAATTATTTGCTTTTGTCATACACTATGTCATATGACTGTCTGAGGCAAACTTCTCACTGTCTGTTGATGTTCTGTGCATGTTCTTGTACTTAGATTTCTCTTGTTTGGATCGTGCTTGAACCGGTCTTGGATTCTGTGGGTTTCCTGTTCACGTCCATGTTTTGATCCTACTGCCTGTTTTTTTTGTCATCTTAAATAAGGAAGGAATTATCATCTTATATGAGGAATAAAATGCAACAGGGCATGTTGTTATAGGAAAATAATCAACAACGAAGCGGTGTGGTGCGGCCTGACATCGAAGAGTTACGGTTTCTATCTATTTTTTAATAGTAGCACACCGCGATGTGCTTTATTCTTGTCACACAACAGTAATTTGCCAACCCTAACATTTTTATTTATTAAAGAACAACACTTTTATCTATTTAAAGTTATATTTACTGTTGTGGAACCTCCCTGAAACAAGTTGTTATAGCAGCTTTTTTCTCTATCTTGAAGGTAACACATTTTTAAAAAAAATGCAGTTTGTTATATTACGTGAAGCCCTAAAGACATCGGGAAATTTAATGGAACAGTTTGACCTCTGATTGTTGACAGTAGACTGGAGACTCCTTCCAAAAATGATAAACATCAACCTACAGAAAATATCACTGTATCACATACACACATATTTAAAACCTGTTTATGTTTAAAACCTGTTCTGTTTATGACGCCTCCACCATACAAGTCACTTGTACCTGCTGCTATAGAACCTAGAATGAAAGCATTAATATATAGCACGTACCTGTAGCTGGTAGCTGGTGCTACTGTCAGAGCTTTTAGACAAAATTAACCAACATCTTCTGACCAATCAGAAGTGTTATTCATTGTGATCATTACACATCCATGTTGTGTAATCATGCTTCCAGGACAAAGCAGATGCAAGTATTGTAGACACAAGCATCTCTGAAGCAACCACGAATAAACCAGTTCTGTGCTGTCGGGTATGAAGGGACGCGAGACATGGCGAGCAAATGTGTTACTCTCTTCCTTGACATCTATGGTGCAAATGTGGACAGATGGCAAGTGAGACAGACAGATAAAAAGAGATGTGATAAATAGATGGATGGATGGAGCTCATGCAAATTAGAATTGCAGACCATGCCTACGAAAACTTGGATTGCAACTATGAGTGCATTGCAATACCAAAAATATAAACACAACCTATACAATTCCCCATTAAGACGCAATGTCCTCGCCATGCTGAGTAATGTAAATGAGGAAACAGAAGCAGCGGAACCGACCATTCAACATACAACTAAAACACTTTTTAAGGAAGTCTAAAAAAAAAAAAAATAGAAATAAGGAAGTGTATTAAACTTGTGCTGGAACGTGTGTAGGCTGACAGACATAAGCAACAGACCTGGAATTTTGGTTCCATGTCTCACTGTTTGGGGGCGTGTGAGTCACAACAGAGATTTAACAGGCTAAAAAAAGCCTTGTTCTTTTAAAAATATTGCTATTACGAATTCAGCATGCTGATCTTTAATGCACTACATTTTAAGAATGCTGTTCACCGGTTCTGTTTACCAACAGAAATAAATTTGATTAAGTGTAATCATCTCATGGTGTTGTATTTATATCAGTCTTATTATGCACATAATATGGCACACTGACTAACCAAGTGACTAACTGGTTCACTTACTTGCTTCTCAGTCCAATCTTCTTTAAATATATAAATGATTTACATAAGTTCATGTGATTGGATAAGCTACATGAGAGAATTTCCTACAGAAGCTGAACTGGTTCATGGTTAGAAACCTGGATCTGCTGAACTACTCCAGTTTTCATCATTTCGTTTGGCCCACTAAAATAATTTGCTGGGTCTGCATACAAAACATGGTCTTCCAGACATAGATGAAGAGCTAGAAAGAGCAGACCAAGGTCCGTCTGATTGGAATCGATGATAAGGATCAATGGATAAGGCTCCAAGCTGATTGCTATGTTATCAAGTAGGATTTCTGTTTCTCTCAGGTCCGTGTCAGAGACTCATTAGCATCCAGTAACCTCAAATTGGGCATCGAACCAACCAAAAAAGAAGTACCTAACACAATTTGCACAATGTCTTGCATAATTCTTAAACACCGTCATTATTTGATTTGTTATTATTTACCTTTGCAGCATCTGTGAGAACATGCAAACTAAGAATTTCATTAGATATGTTTCCAGCCAAGTTGCAAATTGAGATCACATAAAACACTTGCGAATAAAACACCGTTTCCATCCCATGTGTTGAAGAGAACAAAATCGTCACTTCTGGGGAAACTGGCAAAAAGAATCTTTACAAATGGACCTCGACATCTATCCAAACATCTCTCAACCAATTTATACTTTTCTGAGCCACTTATCCAATCACATGATTTGTTGAGGCAAAGTCACATGACTTTTTTGATGCGCATCGAGAAATGTATTCAGTAAATATGTTTCCATCGTAGTTTATGTGCATGTCTTCTTATCGAATAAAAAAAATTATCCACCTTAACTGAGTGCATGCATTTTTTATGCACATTTTGGAGATTTTATTCACATCTGGTGTTTCCATCCAGCGTTTTATTTTTATGTGATATCCCAAAATTCACCTATAAATACATGGATGGAAACATAGCTATTGACAATAAAATTCCTGATCGTTAATAACTTGTGAATGCTATCAATGCTTATCCACGCTATTCCAGTACCCTGTTGCTAAAATAGTTCAACTACTTACTTGGTACTTGATTTAAAAATTTGCATCACTATTACAACATTACTGAGAAATGTAGTAAAACTAAGAACTCAGCTAAGCTCAGCACTATCGCAAGTGATTGTGTTTATCATGCTTTAAACCATCTGCAATTACATATTAAACATATTAATATACATATACATATTTTCACTGAAGAATACATACTGCTAAAGCATTTCCAGCAAACAGTAGGAGCTCGATCTCCCATCTATTGCGCCATCATACTACATACTTTTAGGTAAAAGTTCTAAAAGTCCAGGACAACATTTTCCTATATGTTCTAATCGTGAGAAAATTATCCATTTTGAGTTGTTTCCAAAAGTAGAACAATACTAAACTGGAAAAAAATTAGTATTGTAAAACATGCTTGGCATAATTTCACTAAAGTACAACAACTATTAAATATCATTTACTGTTTATATTACAGTACAAAACTAACCATCCCCTAGCATATTAAGGTGTTTGGGGTGTCTATCTAAACTGCTTAAAACTAAGACGAAAATAAGACATTTTAGAAATATTAAAATACATTTAAAAATGTCAGGGTTAAGCAAAGCTCCTTCTTTCCCCAGTGAATGTAGGTTAGGATGAATTTATCCTCCACGTGAAAACCGCGCACCTGAAGAGACCCGAACACCTCAAGGCGCAGAGAGAAAGGCCATCCGGTTACCTTGCCGTCTTCCTCATATATCATCCTGCTACCTCTGAGATTAATTAGAGCCCTACAGAGGCAGAGGTGAGTTAGGATGACAGCTCGGGATAAGATGAATTACCGTTAGCTTCACATGGTTTACTCATAAGCGGAATTGGAAAATGAGGCTTGTGTTGCAAACGCACTAAAGGAGTTGCACAGCAGGTGAAGATGGATAACAGAGAGACGTGAATATACTGTAGAATGGGGAAAAAAAAACTGGAACACGCATCACCATGGCGACACTGAATCTGTGTCAACTCACACCCTGAGAGCGCCGCAGCACTCACTGCTATGGGCTTGCAATTATTTTTTTTACATTTTTTTTATGGCTTTAGAAACACTCCCCCCCCCTTCACATAGAATCACTTTACGAGGCACAATGAAAAATGCTTATGCAATGTCTGGGTATTTTTGGTTTTCCATCACAGGACCAAAAACTGCAGGACAAAAACAGTAAGACTCATGTCTTATTAAGGTGACACCGGCTGCTTATTAAGTTTCTCATTGACTAAAGCTCTGAATGGTTTAGCTCCAGTGTATCTTGCTGATTTCCTGAAGCAGTATAGCCCATAGTGCACCATAAATCATGGGAACATCCGATGTACACCATTAAGCACCTCTTTGAGCTTGAAATGTACTTTGTAGGATGGATTCCAGACAGCCAACCTTGTATATAAATGCAAATAAAAGACTTTGTTTAATGACCTCTGAAGCCATAAGCCACTTGTTAGTGACGTATTCAACACTGAAATCGCTTTTATTATCTAATGGCAGGTTAAGGCAGGGTTTTCTGTTCTGTAGAAAGGCTTAGGCGCAGCGCCTAAATGTTTTTGCAGACTGCCTTATGCCAAATGAACGTTAAAAGGCATTTAGGCGACATATCTGAATGAATATAAAAACAACAGTGAGAGTTCTAAGCGCTGACAAAAAACAAACAAACAAGAGAAACAGAGAGGTGGCTTGACCTGCCAATCAACAACCAGGGTTTGGACAAATGTTTGTGTGATTGGTGTGTGACAGATGTTCATCGCCAATCTAATCAAACAGCTGACTGGATATTTCGCTGTACCGCCAACTTGGGATGGTAGTTACAACCATCGTCTCGGATAAGCAAGTTGCAAGCTATCGATAAGGTAAGCCTTAACAAGGAATAAATGAAGAATAAATCTGTTTTTGTTAGTTAGTAATTCTTATGGATAGTAATAGCAGAAAGAGAAAATATATAACTAATGTAGCCTATTTTACAACTGAAGAAATTGCTAACCTAGCGAACTTACATAGATATTCATGTACTGAATTATGTTACGTTACTAGCGAAGCTAGTTAGTTGACATTATATAAAGATATCTTGACTGAACTAACGTTAGTATCGAACATGGCTTGATAGCTAAACAAATTAGGCTGAGTTCACACCTAACGTCCTTTTCTGATGAAAACCGCTGGTTAAAGCGTTTTGTCATAGAAAAATACACTATTCCAAAACGCATTTGAGAGCATCCTAAAAGAAGCTCAGGGCGTTTTTGAAAACACGGTCTACTCCACAGGATTATTATGTAAAACAGGTGCTGACTGCTTCAAAACAGAAATAAATGTCGGAATAAATCATGAAATTCTCTTTCGGTCTCCGTTATGCCCTTTGGTTGCATTTTCAAAAGAATTGCATGTGTATTTCAACATGTTTATTCTTCCTACAGTATGTGTACAAGTCAAGGCAATCCACATGTATTTTCATTAAATCTCAAACACGTTATTTGGTGAAAGGAACAGACTTTTAACTGTACGTACAATAAGTGTTGCCACCTTTCTTTCACAAATGTGGTAAGGATAATGGTTGAAAAGAATGTTAAAAAAACAACCCCAAAACTTAAAATAAAATAAAATAAAATTTCCTTAGAACCCCCCGAACCCAGACAGAACCTAAGCCCTCTGAACACCTAGGAAAAAGCCTGGTTATGGCGATTTCATGATGATGTGTTGTATGAAACTCAGTGTATACAGTCTGTATAGTAAATAGTGAACGAGTGTGTGAGGGAGTGATTTCAGACAGCTCTGGCTTTGGAAGAACTCCAAGTGCCAGCCAGAGTACTGAGGGTAAAAGTCTAAATCCATACTTTCTTGTCACCATTTTAAGATCTATTAACAGTTTGATTAATGGATCTCATTGCTCTTTACTCTGAGTGCCTCTGATAATCTCACTAAGCTCACTACACCTCATTATATCTTAGAAATCTTTTAAAGTTTTCCTCTTAACATTTCTTTTTTTTTTTATTGGTCTTACAGTATTTCCATTGCCACTGTTGCTGTTTGGCTCGATATTTTTTGGTCCTGACCTGAATTTCTGTAAAGCTGCTTTGACATGACTACTGTTAATATATCAACCTCTTGCTGTTTAACGCAAGGGCCCGTTAACAGTGTAAAAAAATAATCCATATCACCCACATCTTATTCAAGCTATGCTGGCTGCCTATGAAGTTTTGCATTGATAAAAGCTCTGAATGGTTTAGCTATTGCTGATCTCCTGAAGCAATATAGCCCATACTAGGCACTCCAGTCAGGCCTAATGTTAGTACTGAGGATCATTTTCAATGCAGTCTTATGCCCTGCAAAACTCTGGAATAGTTTACCAGCTCAACACCAGCTCATTTAGTGTTTTAATTCCATTAATTAATACTTGTTTAACTTACTTACTACTCTCAGTGTTAATAAACAAAGTTCATTAATAATAAATTAATAGAAGCACATATAAAAACATACATGACTGTAGCTGAATTGTGTCTGTGTTTGTGATCTGATGCTGGTACTGGTGAACTGTCAGGGAAACATTAATGCTGAAACTGCTTTGTGTGAAACCTGAGCTTCAAAGTGACTCCGTACAGATCTCCTGTCTCTCTGCAATGCAACACAGCTGGCCATCTATGGACTACTGTGCACACCGCATGTCTCTCTCCTTCTCCATCTCTCTATCTGCAGCCACGCACTGAATATAATTTGCCGAGTCAAACACAGCCCAGATGTTCTCAACTGAAGCGCACAGATCAAGCCTTTCAAACACACAACACTGCCAACAGAACTTAAGTCGGTGGTTAAAATAGCTGGCCAAATAGAAGGAGATAAACAATAAAATATAAATAGAATCAATAAATCCAGGTCCTGTAAATAAGCTGTAGATCAACAAATCAGTAAGTGCTTTGGTGTCAGCATTTAGCTTGGCTATAGATTGCGGAGTTTTATAACACAGTGCTTTAGAATTCTCCATTCTGATGAGTAAGAAGGTGTTGATGAATTTTCTATAACAGCACATCTTGGACATTAGTTTGTCTTCAAGGCAAATCACAGGTTTATATTAATGTGCTCGGTCAGCTACACATAACCCGATTCAAAATATGTATAATTGTTGATATACTGTAGGGTGTTAGGAAATGTCTATTTAACAGTTTTGGAAGGAGTCTCCAGTTTCAGCATTTTAAAACAGACAGAAGTAAACTTTAGGTAAACTTTAGGTTTTCTGACAATCTTCAGGATTGAAAGCGTTTTTCTATTATTTATTTATTTATTTATTTATTTATTTATTTTTAAATTTGGGATAAGATATGAGTCGAGCCTGGATATTTTTTTTCTTATTGACATCAAGAGTCATAAAAAAAGAGGGGATGATGAGGGAATGACTGTTAATGTAAGTAATGTAAGGAACTAATTTATTTCGCAGAACATTAAACTATAAAAGGATAAAAAGTCATTCTTTAATACATTTTAAAAAATGGTAGAGGTGGCAAATTGCTGTTGTATAACAGAAAGAAAACACTACAGGATGTGCTGTTATTGGAAAATAATCAGATAATTTTTGTTTTGTTTTCCTGCTTTATTCCTTATATAAATACGCAAGTAGAATAAGTTAGAAGTTAGCTAACGATCTACTAAACTAGCACACATAAGCTCTGCTGGTCATCATAGATTCTGAGAGGTGGGGATTTGTGTACGTGGAAGCATTTTAATAATTTTGGTTTAAATTCTAGCTAAAGCAGCTTAAAGCCTGAAGTTTTCCAACAAGAAAAGTCACACCACTTTTAAAAATCGCTTTATATTATAGGCACGGCAAGGCAAGGTGTTCAAACTGACTGGTATTTTTAAGAATAAGGTCATTTTGATTCTCGCCATGTTCCATTCATCTCTAAATTACACGTCCATCTGTTAACACACACATGCCATTCTGAAAATCCCAAAGCATCTGCAGGGGTTCTTGTATTTTATATTGTTTATATTGCTAGCTAATTGAGATGAAGTTGCAAGTAAGCATCGTCTGCGAGGCTTAGCTGAGAGTGTGCGTCTTTTTTTCTTGGAGGGACAGCGACAAAGAATGAGAGTGTGGGAAGCCTGGCAAGGTCAGAGAGGACAGAAATAACATAGCATGGATAACTTTAATCTACTACTCATAGCCACAATAACAGTATCACTTTACCTTCCTTGAGAACCAAACATAAATGTATATATTGTGCATAAATCAGCTGTTCCTTTATTCACAGGCTAATTACATACAGTGCATAAAACACTCTGCTGATCATGCAGGGATCCATATGGCACTCAAGGAGATCCTTTATAAAGGTAAGTAAAAATTAATAACAGCGCGTTGACATTTTATCAGCAGTAATGTCAATATTACTACACCAAAGCGCTGCATAAGGCAATAAAACTACTGAACTATTTCGAGCCTCTGTTACTCACTGATCTTATAATGTTTGTGTGTTTTTTTTCTGCTGACACAGATATTTCTGGGTGGGGCTCGCATAATGAGGGGTGATTATGTAATATTTCATATCTCTTCAAACATACAAGCAGAATGAAGCCTTATGAGCCTCCATCCTGAGGGCCATGTCATAAAGATTCATTACAGCTATCTGCATGAACTAGAGAGCTTTCTGTACTGTGATATCGTAACTCAGGTTTTGGGTCAGAATGGCTAAAGAGTCGTGAAGCTGAACTGCTTAAAAGACAAAATAATAGACAATATAATAATAATAATAATAATAATAATAATAATAGTGAGGAGTAAGAAGCTAATTATAAAGCAAATAAAGCAAATTATTGGAGCTTGTATGGAAAATGTTAAACTTTTTGACTCTTTGTACTTGATAGCCGTTGAATGCATTAATTTGTATTGGTATTTAATCTCCTAAAGTTCAAGAAACCCATAAAGGATGGGTTAATATAATATAATATATAAGCTCAATTATAACCCTATAGCATGAAAAATTGCCTTTATCAGCCGATACCGATTATTGGCCAATACATCGGTGCATCTCTAAATAAAATCTAGTATACTGCCCATATACTCTATCGCTGCATGAAATGTCCTAGTTGTAAATATCACATTAATCACTACAAATTGTGATAAAATTTTTCAAATGGCTTCCACCCTCATTATTTAGCAGCTTATAAAATAGCATCGGAACCACTATATACTGTTATGTGGTTTATGTGAGGTG
Organism: Stegophilus panzeri; assembly: GCA_024331685.1. Classification (NCBI taxonomy): domain Eukaryota; kingdom Metazoa; phylum Chordata; class Actinopteri; order Siluriformes; family Trichomycteridae; genus Stegophilus; species Stegophilus panzeri. The sequence continues at coordinate 15,757,893 of JANDJT010000131.1, read as the reverse complement.
ATCTCTATTACTATAATATGATGGCAATGTAAATCATAGCATTGGATAATTGTGATGACATAAAATATGCTGTTGTAATACAGATACTAATATTTACAGACAACATAAATACGCATAGTTAATTAAATTGTTTTGAAAACATTTAAAATCATATTTCCCTGACATAAAAGTTGAAAATCCACATTAATTAATTGAACACTACTGTTCCAAATGTCCTAAATGCCAATTAAATCCTAATTGGACTTTCACCTTGCGGCAGTTTCTTAACCTGTTTTTTTGACCAATTTATCAAGATGAAAATGACAAAAATGTATAATTACTGTATTGTTCGATAACTGATGCAAAGTTACTTATGAACAGCCTATATCAACCATGAATTATGAACAGCCTATAACAATCTAGAATATGATTTATGAAACAGTATTAACACAATACAATACAATATGCCTTCTTTTATTATTTTTGTTTTTATTTTAAATACTATCATGGCAGTTTGTAGATCAGGGTTTGTTAGGAACAGCCCAAGCTCTGTATGTTCGGTTCTGTGCAGAATGCCCATGCAAAGCCTGAACACGGACGACACAGAGTGTCTCTGCCCCCATATCACAATAACACTCGTAGACTGAGTCATTGTAAAATAAGCATATTCAATTCCAAACATAGCACTGTCTCAGGATGTACCATTCCGATTTCTTTTTAGCTTTTGGCAAAAAAAAAAAAAAAAAAAGGATTTGCATTGACTGAGCCCAGAAGGATTGGAAAGGTGAAGCAATCTTTTCAAATTTTTCTACATAACCTACAGCTTTCTGGTATATCACCTCTGTGGAATGTTTAAGAAAAATACTGAAATAGAACTCTTGCTTATGCGTTCACATTCCCCTTAAAACATGCAGATTAATTTCATTGTTATATCAAGATGCCTTCAAATGATCAAGCTATTCAGTTAACTAATTTTTACCAGAGGCCAAAAAATGGAATTTCATAAGTATTTCTTTTTTACCTAGCCTACGAGGTATAAATGTTTTAATTTTATTGTGGCAGTTGTAAACGGTGTTTTACCATCAAAAAAAAGTTTTCGTCCATTTTACGGCTATAAATTCCAACAAAAATAATCTCACCCACTGAAATTCCTGTGAACTCTACACGAGATCTGATGGTAAATTTGAAAGCTTTTAAACACTAATACTAAACCACAAGTGCAGAAACATAATTCTGAAGACTGACAGCCTCAACTTTCTGTTGCAATACTGTTTCCACGGTTGATAAGAAAAGAAATCAGAACACTCTTTCTCTCACCGTACATGTATTAGGAAAATTCTAGATGATGAGCATATGGCCTGCATAACGGTAATACTGCATGAGACATCTCCGAGATCACCATTCATAGATGTCCACCTTGAATCATACCTCATTCTTTACAAACATGCATAGAGAAGACAGAGGTAGACAAATCATCATTTTTTTTTTTTAGCAAGTAAAAGCTCTAGTGTGCTGCTCAGTCTTGTGTTTTGGAAATCTAAATTACTAGGCTAAAAAGTGGTAACTAACATATTGTAATACAATATGATGAGCTACATGTAGCTAGCTAGTTAACTGCAGCAATACAGACTAAGAGTAACATTCAAGTAGCACAAAAATTGTTGGCCAGCATTTAGTTCTGTTCTAACACAGCATGTAAAACATATCAATCGAGTCTGGGTAATGTCTGTATTTTCTCTTGACGTGTTTAACCGTGGGGTGACAAAGTTCGAAGTTTTGAAAACTTTTGTTGTGTGAAAGTAAATAAGGGGTAGGACTTTTTTCTTTACTTGTCCACTGGGAAACTACGAATTGAAAACGAATAGCCTGGACATAGAATTTACTTGTCCCAGGTGTCTAGGCTACTGATTCGTCCACCCTTGTAAGATCATTCAGTGAGACACTGGTTCTTCTAAACCACAATCTCTGTGCCAGGAAGCTCATTTGTCTTCTAGGCTCGCTCCAATACGTGGATATACTGCAGAGAAAGCTACACTGCACTTTTGAGTGAATAAAGTATCATTTATACAGGGAGTTAGGAGTTTAGTGGTTAAGGTTCTTTGCCAGTAACAAGAAAGTTATGAGTATAAATCCCAAGACTGCCTGAGACACTACTGTGTGCTTGAGCAACGCCTCGAATCCATCGCCTCAGCCTCAGGCACTTTGTCCATGGCTCAAAGAGCATCTGATATTTTTGTACACTTACAGTCCGAATGGCTTTCTGCACTTCTGTACACTGATTTCCGTTGGGGGGAAAAACAAAACAAACAAAAAAAATCTGTTGAACATTGTGACACAATGAGGTTTTGGGAGAATATAGCCTTTAAATCTTGAATTTAGAATCTTGTCTTTAAATTATTTCTGTGGTGGCCTGCAAAAACCTAGATGATGCTGTGGCTGAATTATAATAAATAAGCAAAAAGTGTTTCGGCTGAAACTGTCCCCCCCCTGCTTAAAACATATGTAGACGCAACAATTTCAAAAAGCCATAAATATATTTCACTAAAACAATGGAAACGTTTACCAAACATGGTGGTAGAAACAGTCACTCTGTCTAAAGATGTTTAATATTTTGAATGTCATAGTGAATGTCATGCTTTGATCAAGCTGCTGCGTGCCTTAATGACATTAACATAAATCTAATCCGTTCAGTTTGTATTTGGCTGTCAAAATGCCCGCAGTACTCCTGTGCTACAGTTGGAGCGTAATCTTTAAATGCGCTTTTCGCACTTTTCATTTCGGGAAGGTCAGCAAAACTAAAAATGCTAGCACTTTCCTTCTGGATAAGATGCATGCAAAAGAGAAAAAGTTGAGGAAATGTTTTTTTTTTTTTTTTTTTTTTTTTAAACTTACCAGACCCTCTAGAGAAAGCTAGAGATCCAGCTCACCTGACTATTGAGCCCACACCTACTCAGTTTAATGTCACTACTACTCAACTCTGTCAGATGTTATGCATCTGCCAGCATAATTAATGTCAAGTAGGTCAGTATGAATAAGATTTATTATTAGTACAGGATTGCAATCATTGCAACTGGATTCATCATGAGATGCTAAAACAGACCTTAGACTAGTCCTGTTACTCTGAAAAGTAGGTATGATAGATGAAGCAAAGGAGTACATGTGACACAAAATGTAATCATGTGCACTGCTCATGCAATTATGTGCATTGCCCAGCGAGCACCACATCCTCAGTGAAACATGATGCTGCCAAAGTGATGAACACTGTAATGTGTTTAAAGGGAAGCTGAAGCCTTTCCCCTAAGGACTGAACAGGGTACGGTGTAATTTGAATAAATAAGAAATAGGACAAATGTTTTTTTATATATATTATGAGGAAAACACAACAACAACAGCAAAAACAATATCCAGCTCTGTATATATTGCTGGATCGACTTTCCATTCCTAGCACAAAGACTGAGACAGAAAGAGAACGACTACAGTACACGTGACTGCTGCTCATGCTTAGCTAGTCTTCACAAGTCCCAGGAGATGACAAAAGTGCTGGTGAGCATTCAGAAAGCACATTTTGCCCATTACGGCACAGAAAGGAGGTCAGAGCAGCTCACGAAGCCTGAAATAACACACTTTTGATAAACGAGGCAGAAAAGCAGAAACACAATGAGTTGGAGTTTTGTGGTTGTGTACTGTATAGGGTATGTGTGTATGTAAGTGCAGAATCACGATAGCACCCTTGCAATTCTAACACAGATAGTCCAGATGTTTTTCCTCTTGAAGATTGCTGAATAATACAGCACCCTTAGCAACAGCAAGAGTCTCCATCCCCCTGCACCCGATTATCATTAATGCTCTCGACCCTGTTTCTGTGTCTATGGAAAACTGTATCTTTCAAGTGTATAAAATATGCAGTTTAGAGCAGTTTCATCTTAAGATGCGAAATACAAAATGGTGTCTACGCAAATCAATTAATTTTGCATCAGGAATATGTTTACTGCAGCCTGAAAGTTACCTCAGGAGCAATTGCATACACAACTCAGTACAAACCAATGGCATGTATTAAACTGTGGAAGCCCATTTCTGTCAGTTGAATTATAGCATTTCCTCAAGCCTGAATAATGTTTATGTTTGAATGAGTATGAATGAGTATGTTTATCAAAATTATGCCTTAGTGCCTCAAAACAATCAGAAGGTTTCTCAAATGGATGACATTGTCACGGTAAATTTGGTTTCATATTAGATGTTCGCTGCACATTTGCAGACAGATTCTTTACCTTTAATTAATTATGTGTTTGGTTTTTTTTTCCCCTGATATGATTTATTGCCTTTAGTTTCTGTTAAACTTGAGTTTTTAGTTTCAATTTCTGTGATTCTCTTGGAGATTTGAACTTGTGAACCAACAGCACATGCTAAAACCTCATTTAAATATCGTCCCTCCCCCGACTTTGCACATCACGTCATTCATGTAATTATTCTTTGCGAATCACCCACAACATCCCATTACATATGCAAATTAGTACTTGTTATTTGGAATATTATTAAATCAGACCCTGTATGCTCAGCCTTCTTGCTGTTTTTTAAGATAGCAAATAACAGCACCATTAAAGGACAAAAATCTAATGTAAGTTGATAGATCAGACAGTAATAAGGGAACATTAAAAGACAAAAGCCCAAAGATTAGAGATTTACCTGCACAAATACAATGAACTTTTTAAGATCCCCTCTTCTTTTTCAGTTCAGATGAAACTCTACACACCACCAGTTAATATTTCGTGGAATCAAGCAAACTAAAGTATGAATAATGACTTCATTTTCACACCACAGATGAGGCAGGATCCAGATGTCCACATTCACTAGCACTAACACAAATACATTATTCTTCACTAATGCAAATAATGACTATAAAACTCATTACTAATTACTTAAAAAAAAGGTTTGTTCTTTTTTTTTTTTTTTTTTACTGAAGCAGTAGTGTTTCAGTCATTAAGAGAAAGAAGTAGCTGCATTTCTAACTGAACTGACCTGATTAATGTCCTGGCTGCTTTAAATCGCAGTAAGCTAATTAGTCAAAGTTTTACTAGCTGTCAGTTTGTAATTTACTTTATTGTATTCCCCAGCGCTGTTGATTTCTTGACTCTGATTGGTCAAAAGCTGTTGATTTGCAAGGCAAGCCCCAGGTTTATATCAATGTGCTCCTTAAAATATGGCATTGTTTCTTTAGTAAAAACTTAGAAAAAATTTTATGGCAGACAACTGGCATGAACACTTAGTAAAAATAGGTAATCGTTGATCTGGTGATGAGATGTTTATTTGGTATTTTTGGAAGGAGTCTCCAGTAACAGAGGTTACACTGTTTTATTCCTTAGCATGATGCCTTTGTAGGCATTTTAGAATCTCCTACATGATCATGGAAGCATCTTCGGCTGTGGCTGTACACACCATGGCCATGAACGTTCTTTTGCTAACCAGTTTAAATTGCCAGCCAAATGTAATAGTGTAATGTTAGTGAGCAGGTCATCATTTAAAAATTGTAGAAGGCATCTGCCTCCTGCTGATATGCTTTATGTTCAGTTGTAAACCAGTTTAATGAAGCCATGAAACACATTCAAGCATATGTACAAACCATGTTAATGGCAATAGTAAGAGTATTTATAGGGCAAAAGCCCAACTGCAAGCACTCACACATCAGACTGAATGTCTAATTGTAAATGCTGGTCCATGTCATGCAGCAGATGCCAGATTGTGAGTGTCACGCTTAGATATAAACTTATATATAAGTTTCAGACAATGATTCATCGGCTAAAATTGAATTTATCGGTTTCTCACTGTGATTGACTAAAGTTCCAACTGCTTAAGAACTAGAACGAATATTTCTTTGTAGTAGACCCTACTGTAGATTTTGATATATGCAATAGCAAACTCAACAACGTCAATCCAGAAGCTTCTATGCCAACTTCCAGTAAAAGCCAGGCTTCTGGCACTTGTCAGTTTGGGCTCCAGATTGCTCTCACTGCAGCACTTCCTCCTGGCCAAAGCACATCTTTCACTTCCACTCCACTCTCTAGTCCATCTGGCACAAATGGCGCCACGTTTACAGACATCGCAGAGAGACAGGACTCGACAATTACTAAAGCTAAGGACACACGGCCACGTGCTGTCTAGTCACAAGCTGCATATGACTATGCTATGTACAGCAAGTGACTGTGGGTCAACCAATAAATCTGCACGTGAGAGCAACAAAGCAAAGAATAGCGAAGACGAGTCCATTTAAAAATGAATTGCTGCTGTTCTTTGTGTCCACACGTGTTCAAACAGAAAGACAGACTGGACACCATGTTCAGACCCGCTGATTCAAGGGGTCAGTCTCTCTCCGTCTCTTCGTCTGTATCTCACTGTATTCTGTCTTACTGTGATCAATGACCATTACACGTTCTCACTGATAACACTATTCACTGAAAAAAAAAAAAAAAAAAATCAATACTTAATTAACACAGTGTGGAGAATAAAATAAGGGACTGACAACTACAACTACTTACAGTACTATCTTGAGTCTTTGCCTTTTCTAAAGCATTTTCTGAATTTCCATACTTTTCCGGAAATCTGTGTATACATCACATGTAACAAATGCTTCTAACACATGATGTTAACGATTGTCATCTCTTAATGAATTGCTTCTATACTGACTCAATTATAGTGCATTCATGTATTTGCATAATTATGGTAATTACAGGCTTCCAGTTTATAAAAACATGAATGAATGAATGACAGGGAGGAATGTAATGTCAGGATTTAAGCATGATGTCGATAAAGTCTACAAAGATCTATCATTTTAGTACAGTTTCACTTTTTTATCTGAAAGGCATGTGAGAATCATTTCTGAACCATCATTCTCACATGACCTGAACACAGTGTACACGCTTTTTCAATAGTACACAGTTTTTTTTCTATATCAGATTTTTTGCTGTTAACAAATTAAAGGCCGGTTATTTTGAATTTTTTGTGAAACCAAGAACACTAGCACCACTAATGTTCATTAAGAAAAAAAGAATAATAATACACAGAATGGTATGAAGAAGGCTGTGGCTGATTTCCTTCTAGCCATGTTAAGGGATTGCACAGAGTGAAACACCCCTTAGATTTTGTGGTATTTTTTAACTGATACCTCCATAACATACAGTCATGATTGATTATAGAGGCACTTTTTTTTCTTTTTCAAAATGCCTCAGAATAGACAAACTAAACACATATTGTCCAAATAAAGTACAAATTACACAAAAGGACAAATGGCAGAACCCTAAGTTACAACACTGTCTGTTTATGGACTCGAAACATTTAAAAAAAAAAAAAAAGTGTGATAGTTTGCCCCACATCATTCTTATTATGCCATCAATGAGACATAATTCAATCATCGAAGGTTATTAGCTATTAGCCATCAATGTTTATATATTTAAAATGGTGTTCCTCCTCAACAAATTTGTGTTCATTTCTCATAATGAATGACATAATGAGCTTAGGCTCTTGAACAATACTGTAAATAAATATAAAATATTATTAAATAAAATTATCAGTTCAATACTGACTTATTCAGTAGAATTCACTGTCTTGAACATGATATATATAAATATTTAAACCAGGCCCTTGGTTTAAATTGTGCCAATTGTATCATTCGTCTAAAAAAACCCAAAAAACCCAAACTTTCTCTTGTGCGCCAGAGCACAGCGAACACCTGCAAACCTGTGAATATGAACTCATCGAGGCATGACGAGAGTAACACCTACCATCTCGGTCTGACCTGCCATTATAAATAAAACATGCAAGGCAGCTATGGCAACACAAACAGACGGCAAAGTCTGCGAAAGAGTCACGGCCACTAGAGAACCTCTGAATATTCCTACTCGGACGCTCTGCTTTGAAAAAGACTTGAAGGATAAGCAGCAAGCAACTTGATTCATGACAAAAAAAACAACCCCAATAATATGGGAGAAGACTGACGCACAGCGGCATCTGTTAACAGCAGAGAAAGCGGGAGAGACGAAGAGAAAAAAAAAAATCCAATGATCTAGGAGAGAGAGAGGAAGTGAACATGAACATTTCTGTTTGTAGCATTTCTGCTTCCCGGGTCCTGTGATGAATATTTAAACTTTTTTTTCGCTAAAGCGGGAATGGCAGCAGAGGTAAAAACCTGTTGGATAAAAAGAGTTCAAGCACAGAAATCTCAAAGTTCATCAAAAGGGAAGGAAGGAGGGAATCAAAAACAATCAAAAGGCAGATGAAAAAAACCCCAAACATAGATAGACACACACACACACACACACACACACACACACGGTTTGTCGTCTTACCTGTTTGGCTGAGTTGTGAGGTGCTGCGGCTCTTGCGGGACATTCCCACCACGGCAGCCATCTTTGCCCCAATGCTCGAGCGCCTCTTCTTGAGGTTTCCACCCACCAGGCCCACGGCCGTGTCCGATTGGCTGCCGTCAGTCTTCTCCAGGCTGCACATATCCCCACCAATGCTGGTGCTCTTGGTCAGATTGGTGTCACCCGCCACACCCATTTGCCTGTTTTTCATTTTGGACGCAAAGTCGCTGTCAGTGGACCGCAGGAACCATCGGAAGGGAAGGAGAGAAAAGGAGAGAGAAGGAAAAGGGGAAAAAAAAAGATGAGCTAGGGATCCAAGGAAAATCAGGATTAACGGGAAGGTTAAAGTCTTGGATGGAATAGAGTCAGTTTGGAGTTTGATGTAAAGTCCCAGTATAGAGTGCAAGCTCAGAACTGGCCTTTGAAATGGATGATAGCTGTAACAATTTTAAGATTCTTATCAGTTTCATACGTTCATTTTCATCATCATTATTCATACTGGCAGTGGCTCGATGGTTACGGATCTGGAATAGTAATCAGAAAGTTAAATCCTGTCAGGTCAAATCCTGGTACCAAGTTGCCAATCTTGGGCTCTAGAGCCAGTACATTAAGCCTAATCTTCTCAGCTAAACTAAAGTCTCTTTGAAGAAAATAATTAATTATAAATGTAAATGTAAATATTGCTAATAATTGGTAAATATATCCTAGAAAAAGAATAGTCCCTAAGTTTTGCTTTTCAAATGACACCCCAGTCTATAATCACTGCCATTTTGTGGACTGAACATGTAACTGACCTCATCAATGTTATTGAATCTGGATCTTATTTTTACATCCATTTTCTCTACTGCTTAACCTTCAGGGTCATGGGGAACCTGGAGCCTATCCCAGGGAGCATCGGGCACAAGGCGGAGTACATCCTGGACAGGATGCCAATCCATCGCATGGCACAATGGATTTTTTTTATTTATACTGATAATCGACTGCCCTAATACACTGACAACATACATCTTCAAGAAGTTTATTTCAGCAGCAAATACTACTAAAATTATCAAAAGTTACTTAGTTAGCTAATATTGACTTTCCCTGTCTATAATGAAAGCGTTTTTCTCATTACTGATGAAAACCCCCACATTCGTCTGCTCTTAAATTATTAGATGCACTCTCCAGAATAGGCAAAGGGTTGTGTTATTCGGGTAACCAAAAAAAATTGCGTTTTTTTTTTTTTTTTTTTGCTTACCCGAATAACAGCGTTATTTGTATTTTTGCTGTAGCATTATAAATAGTGATTGTAATGGTCACATATACCTGTTCAGTTGCTCGGTCTTATTATTTATGTAAATTCAATTTAAAACATCGCTTAATTTGTCCAGCTAGGATGGAATTTTATTATTGGCTGCGATCATGAAAAAAACTAAATAATTTTGATTGTCCTTCAGTTCTAAATTCTCTTCCAAGCTCCTCTGCCATGCCTGAAGTCACACTTCAGAGACTATTTGAACCTTAAAGAGCTAAATATAGCTTTCTTTTTCATTCGTGCAGTGTGAATTTGTGCTAAAATGCTTTGAGTGCTGTTGCTATTCAAGCTGATGATAATAACAGATACAATTTTTATTCACATCTACCACAATATCATGACACTTTTTACTGCATTAATTATTTATTAATGTGAGTTACACTATAATACCCTCTGATTACCAGAAACACAAAATAGACAATAAAGAGCAAGTGCCATTTTTGGAGACAGAAATGAATCACAGACCTAGGATTAGGCTTTGAGCTAAATGGCACTATCTGTGGCCTGCTTTAATGTAGGTATGGTACATTGGGATAGTAATTCAACATAAAAATATACATAAAATGGGCACTGTATCATTGTTCAAGTCAAAGAAACAATAATACTGAACTGTTTGCATCAGGAAGCTTGCCATATTTTCTATTTCTGATCAATAAAACCTTGTGGATTGAATGATTCATTTGGTTTTATTAATTTATTTATTTAAATGCACATACTTACCTTCATATAAACCTATTTTAATATTATTACAGTACTACACTTGCTCTATAAACTCATCCGATTGAGTATGGCATGAATTGTATTTTGTCCTGTAGTTACATTATTTTGTAGTATTTGTCATCAATCAAGCTAAATGGTCATATGATAAGGCATTTGCACCAAAGATTAAGGGTTGTGAGAAAAAAAAGAAAAAAACCCAGAATCCCAAAAAAGAACCCAGGGAACAAGGAAACCCTGGATGGGGTGCCAACCCATCGCAGGGCACCATGTCACATACACTCACACACTACAGACAACCAACCATGAAATGCCTACAATGCATGTCTTTGGACAAGGGGAGGAAACTGGAGTACCCGGAGGAAATCCAGAGGAACATGCAAACACCTCCTACACATGGTGGAGTGGGATTCGAACCCCCAAATCCGGAGCTGTGAGGCAAATACACTAAACACTAAGCCGCAGTACTTTTTTTTTTTTTTTTTTTTTTTAGAAAATAATTATGTATTTAAAAAGTGATGTCACATTTAAGTGCCTCTTAAATTTTAAGAGGCACTTATTCAGAGACTTATCATCTTTGGCTCAATCTGATATTTCGATCTCTTGAGCATAATGTAAAGTGCACTACACTACATTCAACATCAATGTTTACCACTTCACCACAGATGCAAATTAGGAGTAAAAGATCTAAGGCAGAGAGTCAGGATTTTAAATAGACCATTTCCTTCTACAGAGGTAGTTCTGAGGTTAGTCAAAAACAGTCAAAAAGTTTAGGAAACATTCGGAGACTACAATGAATTTGTGTCCAAGGCGTTCTGGTCAAAGGTGTCTACTAAAATTCTGCAAAATATAAATTCTGACAGCTACAACGTGCACTCGGGTTTTACTTACAGGATTCAGAATTTATTTGGCCTTGATCTGATAAAGAACAACAGAAAAAAGTTGTTTTAACTGTCCAGTCACCTGCTCAATTGCTCTCGGAGGTTCTAAAGGAAATTCAACTGAGTGGCAGTTGTATTTTTAGAGGACCACTGTGGCTCTACTGACAGGAACTCGATTCACTCTGGACACAGTACTAATTATACAGACCACTCTGGAGTCCATCTTGCATCAGGGTCTCATTATTCTAAGATGTGCGCCAGCATTTGTCTGGCAGTGACAGGGGAGCAAATCACAATTACCTTGCCTTCATCTCCATAATGAACAGGTCTTAGGGCGTCTTTTTTGATACAGACACACACGCATTATCTTTCCAGCCAGACAGCAGTGCAGAACACTAGTGTAGTCAAATAATCGATAAAGCTTCTGCTACAGTGTTCCTTTGCCAGCCAGTTTTTCAAAGCAGGACTACACTTTGGTTTATAAAGTTAGATGTCTCAGCTTTCTGTTTGATCTTAACCCCATTTTATCCTGAACAAACTGGACCCCAGTTGCCTTCACTGGCTAAATCTCACCTTCTGCAGTGACAGCTGGGAAAATTGGAGGGTGAAAGCTAATACATTTCCTCCAAGACACATGCAATCACAGAATTATTATTTTTTTTAATCAGCTGTTCATGGAATGTCGCAGATGAGCCAAACAAGCTTGTCCTCTTCCACATTCATGAGCTAACAGAAGCTAAGCGTAGTCCAATTCTGTGGGAAAAGCGTCAATCTGGCAACACTGGCTATACAGCTAGTGGGTAATACTACATGACGTGGGCGGCTGTGGCTCAGGTGGTAGAGCGGGTTGTCCATTAATTGTAGGGTTGGCGGTTCGATTCTTGGCCCACATGACCCCACATGTTGAAGTGTTCCAGGGCAAGACACTGAACCTCAAGTTGCTTCCGATGGCAAGCTAGCGTCTTGCATGGCAGCTCTGCTACCATTGGTGTGTGTGTGAGAATGGGTGAATGAGACACAGTGTAAAGCACTTTGTAGAACCGCTAAGGTTAAAAAAAGTGCTATATAAGTGCAGACCATTTACCATTACACTTATCTGAAAGTGATAACCCAAGGCTTAAAGTTTCTGCATCAAATAGCTCTTAAAATGTTTATTATATAAGGAATAAAACAGAACGGGGTGTGCTGTTATAAGACAATAATCATTAATGTGTGTACCACCACGGTGGTACCACACATCCTGAAATGTTTTATTTCTCTTATAACACAGCAATTTGCCAAACGATTACAATTATTTAAATTAAGAATGACGTCATGCTTTTTAAAAATCCATTTATAGCTACGTTTAATGTTTACACTTACCGTCATGTTACTATGAAACCCTAAATTGCAAATACATCCTTCCCGAAGACTTTCTAGTGTTAGAAAACTTAAAGATGCAGCTTTACAACTGTATAGCTGTATTTAAAGATACAGCACAGGCTGTTACAAAGCACTGACACTTGAGACCCCTTCCTCAAAATATTTCTCCTCAGAGAAAACTTCACCATGCCAACGTTTTTAAAATCCACTTATGTGGCATGTCCGCTATACAAGTTTCTGTGTAAGTTGTTATTATAGAAATGATAGTGTATGAGAACTAGCACATCAATAAAAACATTTAAGCTGGAACTATTGCCCGAGCTTCTGTTATAGAAAATAAATCAATGCCTTCTGACCAATCACAATCGAACAGTCACCAAATATATTTTTATGTCATCATTAGTAATGCATTGCAGACTTCAGAAATGGCAATATACAGTACGTGAACCTTAAAACATCGCTTCTTATTATCTTTACAGGCTTTCAAGCTAGTCAATTTATAGCAATTATCTGTTGCAATACAAACATACAGTATCATCATAACAAAATTGCTCTAAAAGACAAAATCCTAATGACTTTAGAATACCAAATAGCTGAACAAATGAACTGTCTCCCAATATTAAGATGAATATCAAAAAGAGATTCTGGTTCCTGAGCTACCATGTCATACAGCTTAATTTTAGACGAGTAATCAAAACCACCGTCTGTCATATAAATCCAACATCCACCTTGAGATATTTTACAATTTGACAACCGCATATAGAATAAAGTTAATAGTATAGTTCATTCTAAACCAAAAGTACAGATCACGGTGTACTGTGATAGTGGTATACTGGCAGAAAGAGAGAGAGAAAACAGAATGCAAGACCTTCCAATGAACACAGGAAAAGACAGATTGAGTTCAATACTTGGGCAAGGATCTGCTATTATCAGCCAGGAAGCCATGCAAGTCACTCTAACAGGTAAATAAACTTGGTTCATTGAGGTAAATTAGTTTTCCAGTGTTGGCTCGGGTAACCCTTGCCCCGCTGAGAAAGCACACATGGCTCGGTGTGAATGCCAGGCCACAAAGTAAAGTCCTGATTGTTCTGCAAAGCATCACAGAGGGTCTCTGACACTGCTCTGTATGATTATTCTCTTTAATGCTCAAACCACAAAGGCATGGTCCAGAAACACACTGCATTTGAATGAAGTTGATATTCCCTAATAGCACATAGCCTTGAGCCAGGGCTAAAAAATTCTTCAAGAGGAAAAAAATCTGTGACTTTTGGCCTTGTTTACAGTGCAGCTCATACATGCTCAATCTTGAATTCCTGAGACGCCGATGGGGTTGCAGGAGATTTTTACCGCCACAGCCACCCATGTCCGGGAGTCTAGAGAGCAATTCTGGCTGTGCTTTCCGCGTGGGAGGGATGGCGGACTCTCTCACCCATGTCAATCACAGCAACACCATTGGCGTCTGAGAGTTCTTGTATGTGGAAGAGGGTGGATAGCGCTTTCCTCCATGTATGTTACACTGTCCTGTGTAATGAGCTTAATTCGATAATTTACTGATTGTCTAGAAGTGAATGATAGCTAGAATAGCCCAGTTAGCATCATCTCCTCTGCTAACAGGCTTCTACTCGCATCCTGTCATTATTATTCAAACAGTATTGGCTTCATCTCAAGTGATAATCAAGTAAAGAAAAAGTCTGGATAGAGGAGTCTGCCAGAGAGACGAGACATTAACAGCTAAAGCTGTAAATAAGAACAGCCTGACAGGTTGTGTTCTCTAGGAGGAGAAGATATCGCAGCCAGTGCCAAAAAGCATGCTTGCATCTCCACTAATGGTTAAAGAACGGTTCTCTTCTAAGAAGCTCTGGCATTGCAGACGCTTATCTCCCCGGAAATGAACTCGAAACGATGCAGCTGCTCTATAGGCATGCGTCTCTGATTCTTTTAGTACATCGTGTTCTTCTACACTACGTGATCTAGGCCATGATCCTCTTTCTTCAGAGAAAATATAAGGCATCCCACACTATTTGTGAAAGGGTCTATAAGTGGAAGCATGGAGGATGAGTCTATTTAGATGTCTGTGCTTCTGTGCTAAGGAGATTTTGGAAATTAGATCAACGTGTTGGAAGCCAAATACAACATTGGAATGGTCTTTTACATGACACTATCTTACAAAGATGTATAAGGGTTTGGTTTTTCAGATATGTTAACAGATTTTTGAGGCTAACTTGTTTCATGGGTGTTCCACAACATTAAATATAACTAATCATGAATAAAAAGTATGGCGTGACATACTTTAATAAATACAACATTTTAATAGTTTGGCAAACTTCGACAGATTTTTGAGGCTAACTTGTTTTATAGATGTTCCTCCACATTAAATGTAACTATAAGCAGATAAAAAGTATGACATGCATTTAAAATAAAAAATAAATAAATGTTAATTCATAATACCTGACAGTTTGCTAACGAACTAAAACAAACACACAACGACAAACCGCAAGGTTTATATTAATGCACTAGTTATATGTTATCGTTTCTATAGTAACAGTTAATTCACAGGCACTTGTATGACAGGCACTTACATAATTTTAGTCTAACAATAAATGTATTATTATTAAACACTGCTCTGATGAATAGAAATGAAACAATGTGCTGTTAATGAAAAATAATCAACTTGTATGTGGTAAAGGCATCACACCACCCCATCGTTGATTATGTCCCTATAATCGCACACTCCATTTTGTTTTATTTATTCCTTACTTACAGTATTAGTTTTGAGAAGGGCGGCAAACATTTTGGAGAATGGAATTGAATAGAATAGGCTTGGTTCGTTCCTCCTAATAATCCAAGGACAGAAAGTGCCCTGCAATTAGTATAATTTCTGCAAGCAATGTGATGCAGAACAATGGTTTCCATGGGAACCGTGGCCCTAGTCAACCCAATCCATCATATTAATTTTGTCAGGCCACTTTAGTTTGTCCAAGAAACCGTGTATGCCACAGTACATGTAAGAAACGAAGACACATAAGATGGGTGCTGCAGCACTTTGTATGATATGATACACGCTACTGTTATTACTAATGAACGAGCTCAATCAGGTGACTGATTCAAATGTCGGATTGGATTTAGATGTAAAACTAATACTTTATTTACAGTATCAGTTACAGGTGAACTTGATGAAATGGTTACGATTCAGCTGATTTTACAATTTAAATGTCTGATTGCACTCAGTGAGCATTAAACTCTGTGTTTATATCAGCCCACATTATTACCATATTCACGTGACTACCCTGTACTGTGGGTCCTGTTTCTGGGAAACGCAGGCCAGTGCAGAGAAGAGAGAGTTGAAATATGGTAAATAGGGACATAATGTCAGAGCACCATCTAGCCCCTAGTGGCTTTGTTTACTGTCACTCAGTTTTCTGATGGCTTGAATGCTAGTGTACTGCAGCTACAAATATATGATAATCTCTTAAACCAGGGATGTCCAATCTTAACCGCAAAGGGCTGTGTGGGTGCAGGTTTTCATTTCCATCCAGCAGGAGCCACACCTGCTTCCACCTGTTTAATTAGTTGATCTTGGCTTTCAATGGACTCAAGTGTGGCTTCCACTTGGTTGCAATGAAAATCTGCAACCACACCTGCCTTTTCCAGATAAGATTGGACACCCCTGTCTTCAACTATCAGGACATGTCCGTTGGTCCAGACTTCCATTCCTTACTCTAGGAACTACATCATTTTCCGTAAGGCTTCACTGTCATTTTTATATTAACAATATTCTGTTAATCCTACTCATTTTTGAGCATAGAAAATTTAGTCAAGGGGATTGGATTTTGTATGAATTTCCTCCGAATAAAGTCGTAAAAATTGACGTCAACGTCAATTACACCTGCAACGCTAACCTTAAGACTTACTACGAAAAATCTCATCTCCTCATCAATCAAATCTCCTGTGGCCAGGAACCAAAGGAGAAAAACAGGCCGTGCTCTCTGGGTGAGAGGGATTTCATACATTCTCTAGCCACTTGTAAGCATGTGAGCTCATGTATGTGGAAGAGGGTGAATAACTTTTTCCTCCAAGTTCATGATGCAGCATGAGCAGCAGTTCGAAATAGACTTGGTTGGCTGGATTCACGTGTCTTGGAGAAAGTTTGTTTTAGCTGTTTGGTAGCTGTTGTGTGATAGGAGAGAGCTGGCTGGTAGGAAGGAACTGGGGAGAAAATGGGGGGCAGAATTAAAGAATACATACTCTATTGAAGTGTAAAATTGAGCATTGACCTCACTAAAATTTCTCACATCACCTTGATAGCATACAGAGAATCTGCATTTTACTCATTCACACTGCTGGTCTGCTTCGAGTCATGACCTTTAAATGATTGTGTGCACAGCAAAGCGAGTGAAAGCAATGCTAATGAAATTGTTTCATCGTCAGGTATCCAGACTGATCAAATGCCAGTCACAGTGTGTCCTGTTATAGACTCTAGGACTTAATGTACCCTATATGTGTTCTTCTATATGTGTAAGATCCGTAAACAAAAGTATATGACATTCTTTCTTAAATATAACATTGTAATTGCTTGCACATTTTTATAATATAAGAGGAATTAATTTTTACTTTTTAAAGTTTACATGCACATGCCAAATAAAAGACACATACTGAAAATAGAAAAGATGTGCATATGTGATGAAGAAAGGTTAAGTTTAAGTTTTTCTACATTTACTACATTAAAGGTTTAGATTTCTATATTTCACTCACAGCATATAACTTGCATTTGTTGTCTGTTCTTCATGTGCTTTTGTTTATGTTTTGCTATGTCCCATTATTTTGTTTTTGCTCCTGTCTCCGCCCCTTTCATATCATTGGTCTGTTACCCACTGGGTTCACCTGTTTAGTGTTAGCCCTTAATTAGTGTGTTCTATGCTGCCTTCAAATCCTCCTTGGAAGTTTGTGTGTACAAGTTCAAAGGTGGTGATTACGGTGTGTGTTTAAGTGGCTTTTGTAAAAAAAAAATAAAAAAAAAAAATTGATGGACAGAGAAACAGCAAATGTACTGAACTGTTAATGTGAGAAAATTACCACTTAAAACTTATCGTCTGCTGTAGCTGCCATGACTTTTTGCCCCAAAGTCCAAACATCAGGAAAGTATGAGATGCCAAACATTCAGGCATTTTGTTCAGAGGAAACAACTGAAGAACCTTTCAGAAAATACAGACTTCTTTCCTAAGAGTCTACAACGAGTTAGTGAATTGTTCTTTTCATTGTTTATGTAAGTACAAATTTGCATGTTTGCCTTATATCAGAGGTTCTCAACCTTTTGTATCTAAAGCCCCTCCAAGTCTCCCCTATCATGTGGCACCATATTGGAGGAGACCAGGTATAATGATTATCTATTCTATATAAAATCTATCTATATATAACCTAATCTATAATCTGTTTTGATAGATAGATAGATAGATAGATAGATAGACAGATAGACAGATATATATTTTTGCTTCTGTGTTTTTGTTCTTTTTTAAATGACTTTTCATAACTTTTATGACTTATATATAAAACTATATAACGGACAGGTGTGGAACATGAATGATCAAAAATGTTTCTGAACACTATAACTACTTTGAACAAGAGAACTAGGCTGTAATAACGTGGACTATTTTACATTTAAAACATGTTGCATTACATTCGTCTTGTATTCTAAAACATTCGCATATGAATGATGTAAACTGGGACGAAGGGCGCGTCTCGTTATCCACGACATTGTTAAATCTCCTGTGTTAAGAACCATTCCCATATATGGTCATACTCAATGACCCCCATTTATTATTATTTTCCCCAAACACTAAATGATAGAACACTGGCAGTGAAAAATATTCTAGTTCTACTGCATAGACAGAGAATGTGCTGTATCTCATTACAATAAATAGGAATAATACGGGTAGTTGAGCAAGACAGCAATGCGACCACTAAGAAAACAAAATCTTTTTAAATACACACGGTGACCTGCTAGCTGTTCTAATAACACTCTCCTTTACCAACAACTCCTTTATTAACTCTAGATAAGAATAGCAAATGATGTCACGTCTCCAAATTCCCAATGAACCTACATTTCTAATTGCTTCCTAATTAGGTTAATGTTCGTCTTGTGGGTCCACTATATGCAGTACAAATTGGTGACTTTTTAAAAGTCTTCCTGTACCCGAATTCTCTTCCATATCGGTGTAAATAATGGGTAAAGCTTGCCCTCACCAATCACAGGTCTGAACTGCCCCACATTTCTTATGCATGACTATGCGTTATGGCTTGAACAGACACTTTACAGCTGAGCAACCAAGCAAGAGAATGCAAGCGAACAACTTCTATCTTAATATAGCATTCAGATCTGGTATACAAACATTTTAAATATTTTACACTGTTTTCCCTGGGGTGTTAATATACCATAGCATCACAATTCTCTAGCCAATGTTCTAATAAAAGGTGAGGTTTGAAGCATCATTTATCAAATGTATGCCTCTTGACTACACTCTCTTAGTAAAAAGGGTTCCTCAAGGGTTTTTTATGGATCAATAACAGTTCTAGGTAGAACCATCTGAAATATATAAAGG
This sequence comes from Stegophilus panzeri, assembly GCA_024331685.1. Lineage (NCBI taxonomy): Eukaryota > Metazoa > Chordata > Actinopteri > Siluriformes > Trichomycteridae > Stegophilus > Stegophilus panzeri. Next base: position 15,738,710 of record JANDJT010000131.1, on the reverse strand, counting down.
CTGCTTAAAAGGGTACTTTTGAGCAAAACATTCTTCCAAAATCATACAAAGTTCTTCCTGACTTCTTGATTTCTGTCCACAATTTATAGACCAAATGGCAATTAACGTGAAATGTTCTTCAAACAGATTGTAAGATATTTATAAAAGCAAAACACTGTGTTCTACATACATTATCATAGACATTATAAAGGGATAATATATGTACAGTATACCTGTATGATAATTTATCATGTATGTTATCAAACGCAAAAACACTATACTCTCAGTTGGCTTCTTTAAGCTTTCCTTCAGAGGAACTAATGAGTACCTTGCAGGATGCTACAAAGAGCCTTCCCCCCACCCCCCAAGAGTATACTGCAAGCTAGAGATCTTCTCTAAAAACGTTTAGCTTTTCATTGTTTTTTGCTTTCGTTTAATGAGAAAGCAAGTACAGATTTATTGTACATGTTTGCCCTATATGGTAACACTTAATGCCCCCCCACCCCATTTACTGATAATATTTCTTTCCTGGCGTATACAGTATATGTGCTGTTTGTTAGTAATATGACTGCATAGCAAGCTCGTTCCTTCTGACATATGCTCGAAATATTACACCAGCGTCTAATTGAAAGAAAAATAAGTCTGCAATTCCTCCACTGTGTGTACAGTGACATCGTTTTTCCTTCTGATGAAAGGATGTATCTCAGCACAGTCTGAGTAATGGAGTGAAACATGATCACATACTGGAGCATTAGAAGGAAGTGTGAGAAACCTATATCATAATGCTTTCAAACACTTCAGCTCAGCTCGATGTTCTTCTTAGAACACTGTACACGTGATTGAGAAAATATTAACCGAGCCATCTATCTTGACCTTGTGCTCATTTAACCAGGTGTCCATTACACAACAAGCAATTGGACGAAGGGTACAGTGTTATCGAAGCAAAGGTCTGTGTACTGCTGGTAAATGACTAAGTGCAAACAGTCCAGCTGATTGCAATACTGAGCAGAGTTCAGTTTGCCACATTTTGGCAATGCCCGTGTTTGTATATTCTTTAAACAAATCAGCCATTCAACCCTATGATTTGGACTTCCCAAAAACAGTTTATGCCAAAGTCTAACACATGCTTCAGTGGATTATCTCACCGGCATACAGTAGATTTGTACCTAAGAACTGCTGATGTAATCAAAGATTTACAATATGCGCATACTAAATCTTAATAATAGCACAGTGTTTGGCTACATGGTCTTTTGTTCAACATGTCATGTTTAACTGACTTTACTGAAAATCTGGATGAGGTTTAAGTTTCGGTAGGACGATTGGTAGATTCGGTTCAAAACTATAAAATCAAACATAAAACACCAAACGTGTCTTGGTAGATCATCCTCCTTTCACTGCAAAAAAGGAATTTCAAAGTAAAAAAAAGCCTTGTTTCTTATGTTGTCACTCATGTTGCAACGTTTTCTTTGTGTAAAAAAGAAATATAATCTTTTCAAGCATTGGCATTACATGTTTTGCATTAGAAAAGTAACCTCATTTTAAGAAAATATATCTAACTTTGTCTTAAGATATTCCAAAATATTGAGCAAGATTTAACAAACTACAATAATGGTTTGCATAATATTCCAGCGGAGGAACAAGATGCTTTTCCTTATTTTAAGACTATTTTTGTCTTCAGTGAAGCAGCTGCGTGAAATGTGTGAAATCCACACTGAAGTACATTTTACCCATCAGCCCCTGCATGACACATGACCATGTCACATGTCCTACTGATCACTCATACCTATTATGTTACCCTTAATAAGCACTCATATAGAAGTTCTTGTTTTTCCGCACCTAACTGTCAAGCTTTTGTTGTCGTCATGTTCATGTTACTACAGTATGTGTCCTACAGCTGCTCCCATAGTCTGCATGTTTTTGTCTTGTGTCCATTGTTACATTTATTTTTTTCAGTTTTGGTTGTTTGTTTTGCACTTTATTCAATAAAAATCTGCACTTGTATACGCCACCTACAAGTTTCAATTAGTTTCCCTGTTTCTATAAAAATGCTAAGAATAACAATGCTTCTGGTGCCGTAATTTAAGTTAAAAAAGTCACTTATATTGTGAAATTGACTTATTGTAAGCTTTTTTCCCACTAACTATTAATCTTAGATTAAGGGATAAATTCTTAAAGTCAACTCAATCAAGAGACTAAAATGCTGATTTTAAGTAAGTCTATCTTGAACAACTGAGTTTTTATTGCTTGCAGTAAGCACAACTTGCTTAAATTTAGCATTTTTGTCTAGTTTAAAGATCCAATAGCATTTTTTTTGGTGACTAAATATTTATGCTATTTTCAAGAATTTTCACCAAGTCAGTTTTGCTTACCCGATTGGCAGATTGTTTTGCTTGATTTTAGTACACTTTAACTAGATTTAAGAGTGTCTTGCTTGTTTCAAGAAAGTCATTTTTTGCAGTTTAAGTGAAAAATAAAATTTTCACTGAACTGTACTTTCAAAGTAATGTACAGCTATACATGGATTAAAACCACAAAATTCCAAAATTGGACAATAAAGTTCTCAATCCATCATCTAGAATGGCACATCATGGGCTGTAGTTTGCTAAATCCACCAGTAGTTGTTTGTATTTAAAACTGCAAACACAATGTAACTTTAAACAATTTCCTAAAAGATCTGGAATCTTTCGTAAAAATTTAAGACACACCCTGTTCCTAAACAGGATATTGCTGTATTATTTCCTTTATTCCTGGCCAATTGTTAAACAAAAGTATACTATAGCTAACCATTATCTGCACAACATAGACCAGATAATGTTTGACATAAATGTTATTTAAAAACAGGTTGACTAACCATGATTGTATTGTTTAGCAGGGTTAGTTGGTTTAGCATACGACATGGCTAAGATATAAACATAATAAACTTAAGTCTGATTGCAACATGAAAAAATAGCAACAGTAAGAATGAACGACTGAGGGGAAACATAGGAAATATCAAGTTACACCAAATAGTAGTGCATAACCGAAGCTAGCGTTATTTTCCCCCTGTAGAATCACATAAGATCGTGTATTCAGTATTTCCGACGTATTTTATGATGGTATCTGATGGTACAGCCTATTTATGTTTAATTCTACTTTCTCAGTCTTGCCAACAAACCTATTTTTAAAAGATCTGAACAAATGAATTGGTATTAATTCAAACAAAATGAAACCGGTATCCTCATTCAGGCCAGTGAAAAATAGATTGAAAAATGAAAAACAGAAAAAGAAAAAAAGGCCGGAGGTACAGCATTAGATACAGAAGGTGCTATGTTGATAGCACTTTACCTGAGGTCATTGTCTGAGAACCTCCTCTCGGCCGCTTCCTCAATAGACTCCGCCTCTCTATCTACTCTATGGGTCTTTGCCTTTCGACCGCTCTCACAATCATTTCCCATCCCTCCCTCCTCCTCCTCATGTAACACCTCCCCAGAGAGTTCCTCCCCCTCCCGGGAGAGGCTCCGCCCCTGCATCGTTTTGCTAGGACAGGGAACAGCGAACGTCATGCAAAACAAAATGGAAGAAGCAGAAAAAAAAAATTAACAAATGACTAAATAAATAAATAAATAAATAAACATTATATACAATGGCAGCAGGATAAATCTGGACATTCAACAATGCAGTAACAAAGACACTATGCAAACTGTGATGGACGATATACCATATATGAGTGATATACATTATTTTACCCACATGTTCTGTTTACTAAATAGCAATAGATGCCCCATTGACTCATTGTTTTAGCTCGTATAATAATTATATGCAATCTAGAACATTTACAATAGAGATGGAGGAAATGTGAGAAGATGCTCTGCTTGTTAAAAATCTATAAGAACATAAGGGTTAAAATACCATGAACATTTCATAGTCATAGTCATAGTTTGCCAGTGACTGGTGTCTATTATAATAAAAGTTCAGATGTTTGGCTCCAGTGATGCCTATATGGAACCAAACATGAACTCATCAACTCTCATCCAGGAAATGAGTTATTCTTAGAGCATTTCCCGATTTAATAAAGGAAACAGGAACAGGGGTTTTCGTCGTAGACAACCCCGGAACTGCTCCTTATCCACAGATAAAAGTGAATATTGACCAATTCACCCATCTCTGGCAAACATCCCCTTGACCTTTGGGCATGTCTCACCTGATCTTGCGGTTGCCTCGCGGCCGCTCCGACTGTACAGACATGTAGCTCGCGCTGCTGAAGCGAGAGGCACTGCTGCTTCTCGACACAGCGGACACGTCACTCACGTCGCTGTCGGAAGATTTGGCCGAGAGGTTGTCCATCCCGTGTTTCCCGTCCCTGCCAGAATGCTATGGAGAGAACAAAGGATACACTCAGACCAGCATTTCCACTTAGCTACGTATACAGTACAGTCTTTAGTGTGATCTACCCATCCACCAGTTAATCCATCCACCACCTTCTAACCATGCAACCAATGATCCAGTCATCACTCCATCCATCTATCTATCCACCCATCCTACATTCCAACATACCCATACAATGTCATTCTGTGATCTATGCATCCATCAGTTGATCCATCCATGTACCACATGATTCATCCATCTATCCAAGCTACCCATACATCCATCATCATATGATGTATTCATTCATCAGTTGATCTATCCATCCACCACCTTCCAACCATCTTCTCAATGATCCATCCATCTATCCTATCCATATATCCATCATCATAAGGTTTATTATTTTTTACAAAGATGCTATGCTCTATGAGAAATGTAACTAACATGCATTTATCGTCATCCATCCATCCATCCATCCATTCTTTCTTCCAACCTACCTATACATCCATCATGTTGTGACCTATCGATCCAACAGTTAATCCATCCATCCATCTACCTACCTATCCATCCATCCATCCACCTACCTATCCATCCATCCATCCACCTACATATCCATCCATCCACCATCTTCCAACCATGCAACCAATGATCCATCCATTCTTCCATTCATCCACGACAGAGTATTTCCCAAGAGGTTCAACGTAGAACCCCTTTAGTAAGCTAGAACTCATCATTCAACGAATAATCATTCAAAGAACCCTTGAAGAACCTTTTTTTTTTTTCTTTCTATGACTGCAGGTGTGAATGCAAATTAAATCTAGAGGAAACATGAAGATGAAAAATCACCTTTTTGTATCAGCCTTTTTTAACACTAATTTCACTTGCTGTCTCTGTCGTCTCTCTCTCGGTCTCACTTGCCATCTGTCCACATTTCCACCAAAGCTATCGAGGAAGTCAGTTTCACTGTACTTGCATGTCACACTTCCATTTTCACATCTTTTCATATCAGCCAACGAAGAGTCGTTTTTGCTTGAGCATTTAAAACACACTCTTCTGCCTGTTAAAATAACATTGTCTAAGTGCAACTGTTGATATAGTGAAGTTTTCTGTGAGGAGACATTTATTTTCAGAGGTGAAGCTGTGACTAAGTTTCCTGACATTGGGAAAAACCTTGAGTGTAATTATAAACAGATAAAAAGTATGACATCGTGTTCCTTAATTAATAAAAAGAATGTAACTGCTGTGAAATTGCTGTGGTATAAGAGTAAGAATAAAACACTTTGGGACATGGTGTTATTGGAAAATAATCAACTTTGTGTCAACTCTCCTGTATATATTGTGATGCTCCAAAAAAAAAAAAATATTTCAACCACGAAAATAATTGTATTACCTAATCAGAATATAACTTGTGTTCATGGTTTACCGCTTTAAAATACAGTTTAGTAATAAACCGCACTTTATTAATTCTATGGAACAAAGTTTCGACTTCAATTGGTAACCCAGGGATACCTCACAAAACAAACAAACAAACTCCAACAGTTTGCTTTTATAAAAATATTGCCACCCTGTTTTGGATTACTCACTCATGTTGCAACGTTTAATTAGGCTAAATAGTTTAATTTCCAGTGTCAGTTATTTTTTCCCTACATAAATTGCTATGGGACTTTTAGTTAAACACTAAATACATAAGAACATTATACATGACCATATTTTTGAAAAGTTATTTATTGTAAACTGCCAAGGTTAAGCACATTATGACTATAACTATTTGAATCCTTATTGCAGTTCCTGAATTCAAGTACAAAGCCTAAGTGTTCAAACTAATTCAAACTAAGGGTCCTGCATGTTTTGTTCACGGTGCCATTGAGACGCTGGTTTTGTAACAGGGGTCTTTCTTTAGACAGTCTGTCTCCACCACAATGATTATTAAACAGTGTCCTTCCTGATACAGGTTTTTCCTTGAAGCTGTTTTTAATAGGAGTCTCAAACAAATCATACGTCTAGTTTTTGGACAATGCAAGACCGCACAAACATGATTCATTTGGCAGGAAGAGAACAGTCTGTGCATCCCCAAGCATCTTTTAACGTGTAAGAGTCCATTCTTTGAGTTCCTAGGAAGACCAGTGGACAATCTGTCCTAGCATCGCTGTACAAAAGTGTGTTTTAAATCATCCTGAGCTGTCCAATTTGCAAAAGCATGACAACAAGCTGTTAATTAACTAGACTGTGTGTGGTGCTTTTCATGGTGAGTTTAAACAAGGCTGTCGGGATGCTTGGGAAGTGGGAATCTATTTTTACAAAATTAGGTTGAGATGTTCTTTTGCTCGAGCTGGACGGTAAAGCAGAAAGCTGGCCAAGACACGGACCTCCTGTGTGCACGAAGCGGTTTGAGTCTATTAGTAGAGCTGTTTTTATTGAACCAGTTATTTAAAATATCATTCTTTACTAATATATTAAATTATATAAGCTGTGGTCCGTTCTGAAGTGAAGTCTCGGCAACCATATGTAGTGCTGTTCCAAACAGAAGTGAAAAACATATTCTTCAAATGAATAATTAGTGCCTACTCCACTTTTTTAACGGACCAATGAGACCATAGTCCTGTCCACATGGGTTCTATTGTCTCAAAATACTGTGGCTTGTGGTTTCACAGGTCAGAGTTTACCTAGACAAAGTTATTATATTAACCTACTTTATATGACTGTATATTGGCCTACTTTACAAAATCAGGCTAAGAGAACTGTAAAGGGTTATAAAGGGAACGAAAAATGGGGGGGGGAGCATGAGGAAGTATTTTTTTGCAAAAATTGTGCTAATTGGTTTACGTAAGTGTCTGGTTGCACAGCCTGTAAAATGTGGACGTGTGACATGTGTATGCAATTCTATGGCGTTTATGCTTCACTTACATGCACAAGTGGGAGACATGCAGGACACATGGGCCTGGGTCATCAATGTGGGCATGAGAGTTAATGAGTGTTGAAACACATGTCATGTGTCAGCGAATCTTGCTCAATCACGATTTGTGGTATTTCATCTGGAAATAATGTGTGTTGGTTGTACACTAAGGATATATAGTGCATTATCCAAAGAATATACACGTATGGGCCTCTTTATTGGAGCACTTTTACCCTTGCTATTATAGCAGTGTTGAGCATTCTGAGACGCTTTTCTGCTCACCATGATTGTAAAGAGTGGTTAATATGGTTATTTCAAAAAAGGTTGGGCTCAAACCAGCTCATCTGGCACCAACAACCATGCCACAGTCAAGCCAAGTCACCGGGATCACATTTCGTCCTCAGTCTGTTGTTTGATGTGAACATTAACTGAAGCTCTTGACCTGTATCAGCATGATTTCATGCATTATGCTCCTGCCAAATGATTGGCTGATTGAATATCTGCATGAACGAGCAGCTGTACAGGTGGTTGAGCCATGTGTATGAACATACAAATGAAAAATCCAGTGACTTGCCTTTGAGCGGTGGTCTTGCTCCAGGCGGGAGTCAGAGCCTGCTCCCTGCTTATACTTTTCCACCTTCAGCTTCATCTGCCGTGTCCTCTCCTCCACATCCATAGCACCTGCCGGACATGAAACAGTGATAAGTACGTGTGAAAAAGTGTGTGTATAAGTTTGTGTGTTGGAGGGGGAAAAAGTGGTTATAAAGCCTGATGATGCTTGGTGTGGGGGAAGCTTGGATGGTAAAAGCAAGGAAAACTAAAACAGGCTTTATTACTGGCTCAGCTGGGAATGTGATGGTGTGTGATCAGCATGTGGCAGTGTTTGTGTTCCGCAGATAAAGACTGATAAAGACTCAACAGAAAAACTAGCATGTCTTCCTTATTTTGGACAGATCTGAAGGTAATGCCATAATTCGATTAAAGTATTTGATGAAAATGCTACATAATGAGAACAAGCACAGGTAAATGTAGCATTTTTGAAGTCAAATATTTAATAAGCCTCCTTCATCATCCTAATACAATGGCAGAAAGCATATGTTTGGCAAAATATTGGTACCCCACCTAGACTATTTGCCCATTCTTGACTCCAGATAAATCTCCACTGTTAAGTCAATTTAAAAAATTTGTACGATGGAGGGAAAAAAAAAAAAAGATAAGATGCATACCTATTCCCCAATTCACATACCTAGTTTTAATAAGCTTAACAAGAATTTTCCATCGGCCAGCGTTATTTTTGAAAACTCAAAAGACCCCAAAAATCCCCTTTCATCACTTTTTTTTGTGAGCTTTTGCTATAAACTACTCCAACAAGAAAGAACAAAAAAAAACAAACAAAAAAAACACAATATGTTCTACTGGAGCACTCATTCTGCTTTCTGCCGAGTCTTGAATTTCAGCAGGTTAATTTCAAAAAGAAATAATAATAATAATAATAAAAATATTCAGAGCATTGTGTGAGCTGCTAAGCTGTGAGAAGCTGTGTATTCTCATTTTCGGCTCGGCATGAAATCAATCTACAAAACCATCTTTAATGTCCCAGAAAACGCTGAATCAGCGAATCTGCTAGGGAAAATATTAATCCTGTTGATATCGAGGCTGTTGTGCTTTTAACAGATTAGTATATTATTAGTAATATGATCATCTGATTTATCTAATAATTCTGTAGTCATTTAGCATAGAAGTCAAAATCATACCAGTTTTTCAATTATATGCACTAGTACTGCATCATATCAAATATCCCCAATTCTGTATCATAGAAAGTACAGTAATTAGCTTTCCTTAATATCTTCATATTCATTATATGATGATATTTTTTACTGTAGGTATTTTAGTCATAGAAAGAAAAAGATTTTTTAAAATTGTAGCGTCTCTTTCATTACAGTTTCCATTAAAACGACATTCTGGCTCGATTTCCTTACCGGAAATCTCTTTTTTTGGGCATCAGTGACGCCAAAAAACCATCTGGCCTACCTTCATCTCTGTTCTCTGGGCTTGTTTTCTCTCTCTCTACTTTTCGTATTTAAAGATGGTGATGTGAAGTAAGATGGAGGGGGGAAAAAAGAGGGAAAACAAAGCAGTCAATGAGTGATTACAGCCTAAATTAGACAAGAAACAACGTCAAGAAATCTCACATGCCTCAGGATAATAAATATCAGCAGTTCACCGATATTGACTTATTGGCAATACTGATGTGAAGCTGGTTTCATATGTGACCAGTGACTGCATGACTGAAACCTGATTATATTAAGCCTGTTGAAGGTTAATATAATCTATCCATTGCCAATTTATATGGGCAATGCAAGTACACTGTGATAGGATAAAGCAGAACAAAGATTAGGTCAAGAACATGTACAGTGCCCTCCACTAATATTGACACCTTTGGTAAATATAAGCAAAGAAGGCTGTAAAACAAATTGTCTTTATTGTTGAATTTTTTTGATCGTTTGTTAAAATTCTCAAAATACTCTGCTCTCATGGATATCAATTGCAAACAACACAGGTTTATAAAAAATAAAAAAAAATCTTTGTTAAATATAGGTGTGCAACAATTACTGGAACTCCTATGAATTCATATGAGAAAAATATATTTGAAGTATATTCCCATTAATATTTTAATTTTTTTTAGTACACCTGGGTGACTAAGAACAGGAAATTGTTCAACCATGACTTCCTGTTTCACAGGGTTATAAATATGAGGTAACAAGTAGGCCAAATTTCCCTTAGTCATTCATAACAATGGGTAAGACCAAAGAATATAGCTGTGATGTGCGGCAAAAGGTTGTTGAGCTTCACAAAACATGAAGTGGCTTTAAGAAAATAGTACAAGTATTGAATATGCTCATTTCCACAATCAGGGCAATAATTAAGAGGTTAGAGTCAACTGGAAATTGGAGTGTGTCTATATTGTATCAATGCACTGTGAAGAGGATGACTCGAGTGGCCAAAAAATCTCCAAGGATCACAGCTGGAGAATTGCAGAACTTAGTTGCATCTTGGGGTCAGAAAGTCTCCAAAACTACAATCCGAAGTCACCTACATCACCACAAGTTGTTTGGAAG
>JANDJT010000131.1:15697491-15719931 GCA_024331685.1 Stegophilus panzeri | reverse complement strand
ATAAAATTAATTTCAAACGATCTATGAATATTCAATAGTGAGGAATGTAAGTCTGGACTAGCCAATGGTTTATAGGTTTGTGAGAAAAATAAAAATAACAAAATCAATTGAGATTGAATGGCTTTAACCATATCTAAATAATAATAATAATAATAATAATAATAATAATAATAATAAATATTTCGAATACTTCTGTTTTGCTATTCCCAATAAGCATCAGTGGCATTTCGAAATGACAAACATTAACCTTTTACCAGGGCAATTATCATTAAAATTGCACTACACAATATAACTTATATAAATTAAATTATTTGTCATTCAAATAACAAATGCCATAATTTACAAAGCCATAATTTAAAAAGCATTTAGCTTAGAATGTATATAAAAAATATAACAATTAGATAGATCAATGTTTTCTGAACTAGTATGAATTTAAAGGTGCAGTCTGTAATATTTGAATGTGTTTCTAAACCTATAACAATAATCTAAACTCAAAGATACAGTAGTCTAAGAAAAGAGTCTCTTGATGCCATTTATAGAATGCACGGCTTTGTATATTTATAAATGCACACTTCACTGCACAGGCAGGAATTAAAGTGGTGATGTGTGAGATATATTCACTGCAAACATCATCTGCTTTTCAAACTGCATCAGAAACCGAGAGAGAGAGAGAAAATGTAGTTTTTAAAAAAAGAGCCAAAACAGTAAAAATCTGGGACTGACCTAGAGGCTAGAAAATGAGGCAGAGTGAACACACACACTCACACACTCCAGTTAAAGACATTTGTCCAGCAATCTAAAAATGCGAAAGTAGATGCACTGCAATCCACACTTTACACATCACTCAACACTTGCCTTTCCTCCCATTGGTTGCTGGTCTCTCCTCACAGTCTTTCAGACATGTGTGACAAGACAAGCACAGAACACACAACACACTCAAAACGCTTTTTTTTTTTTTTTTTTTTTTTTAAAAACAAACCCTTAGCCTAGCTTAGACTTTTGTTTTACTAAATAGATACAGGTAAAAATCCCTAGCAGTTAACACATTTTTCTACCATGTTCCCTGGTGTACAGTACTAGCTCACACTGCAATTCAGTCCACAATTACGCCTCGTATTGTTCTCTCACTTTCCCAGGGGTGCATCTATGTTTGATCTGTGTCCTGGAATAATTCATATTGACAACTAAATGTCATTGTTGCTGCGTGTTTGTCAATAAACGGTAAAAATCTGTAGAGCCTAGAACAGCCAACCTAAGCAGCAGGGAGTCAGTTGTGTATGTAGGAAGTGAAGTGAGAGACGCAGGCTCGGAAAAGCGCCATCATGTGACACGACGGACAGGGAGCAATGCAAGCAGATGGAGGGATGAAAGAAGAGCAATCTGCTGGAAACAAAGCCTTAAGCCAACATGTTCGGGCGTACGTATGTTTCTCCTACGCAGAAATCACTGAGCCAGTATAAATATAAAAAATGGAGCATAGGACAGATTTCCGTCTAAAGCACGTTTCACGAAGATGAAAGTCGATGGGGGGGAAAAAAGTGAAAAAACAGATGGAAAGTGGGAGGAGTCTCAGGAGGACACACCTGCTTCCGGGTCAAATGATGACTGAATGGAACTGGAGTAATATACGGCAGGTTCCTCGTCTTCATCTGCAGGAACGGTGAGAGACAGAAGGCAATGGATGGTTATGATGAAGACACAAAAGCACAGATGGATGAATAAGGTATGATGATGTGTCATGAGGAAAATTAAAGATGACACAATATGCATGAACAGTTGTCTGATTATTCACCTGGATATTCCAGATTTGCTTCTGTACTCACTGAACAACCTTTGAACACAGTTAGGACTGTTTGTCTTTACTCTTTTACACCTGTATACCTGTATACTGTATACTTATAATCTCACAATCCAGTGACACCCAGAACTGTATGGGTTCCCCTTTGAGTCCACTCAAGGTTCCTTCCTTATGTCATCTCAAGGAGTTTTTCCTCACCACTCTCACCTCTGGCTTTTCCAGTAGGGATCTAAACCTGAATCTGGATTTCTGTAGTGCTGCTATGTGACAGTGTCTACTGTTAAACGTGCTATACAAAGTTTAAAACTGAATTCGAAATTGAAACTGGATTGGCTCAACGGTTAAGGCTCTGGGTTACTGACCAGAAGGTTGGTGGCTCAAGCCCCAGCACTGCCAAGCTGTCACTGCTGGGCCCTTGAGCAAGGCCCTTAACCATATCTGCTCCAGGGGTGCCATATCATGGTGGACCCTGCGCTCTGACCCCTGCTTCCTAACAAGCTGGGATATGCGGAAAAAGAATTTCACTGTGCTGTTATGCATATGTGACAACTACTTCTTCATTAAGAAAAACTCTCTCTCTTTTTGTGTCCATATATACACCCAGCCTATAAATATATACCCATCTATACCCAGACAGCAGGTTTCGCAACTGACCGAGTGCTGTCTGTTCCTCAAGGTGTTTTTGTCTAATTTGGTGTTTTGCTTTCTGCCTATTACTTTTGAATTTGAAAAACAATGGTTTTCCCCCCTCTGACCTCTGATTCAGAATGCCTGGATTTGAACTTTGTCTTGCCCTTTTGATAATAAAGCCTGCATTTGTATCCTCCCACCACCATGTCTCTGCCAGTACTGGATTTTGCTGCTCAACATGCTGCTCTAAATGTTCACTTGACATGGCACTTGAACATAATACACTCCTGATGTTTCATATATTTCTTAGTGCCACAACACACTTCGATGCTGTCACTGTAGCTCAATGTAGTAAGATGTCACTCTCTCTCTAAGGGCTCTCAAGGGCCTTAGAAACTGCCCTGTTTATGAGCAAGTGATTTTTACAAGTGGTCATCAAATGACTGACAGGAATATTGACCCGCATAATGCCCTCTGACCCCATCTGCCTTCCTATGAGTTCAATGTCCACTCATTCACCACCAGCCAGTAATATTAAACTCCTGTCATTCATTCATTCATCTTCAGTAACCACTTTATCCTGGTCAGGATTGTGGTGGATCCGGAGCCTATCAAAGGAAACACTTTGGCGCAAGGCAGAAATACACCCATAATAGGACACCAGCATGCCAGGCACATACTCATTCACACACTCATTTACACCTAGGAGCAATTTTGCATAGGCAGCCCACTTATGGCATGCTTTTGGGAGAATTCTAGAGAACCCAGAGGAAACCCACAGGGGGAATACACAGAAACTCCACAAAGATAGTAACCCGAGATTAAGATGAAATCAGGGACCCTGGAGATGAAATGTGGCAATGCTACCCACTGAAAACCCATCCTGCCCCAATAATATTCAGCTCCAGCCATAGTATCTCAAGTCATAGTTACTGCCTTCTCTGGTCATCTTTAACCAGTAGCATCAGTGCATGCATTTTCATCCAATAGCCTTAGACCATAATTAGAGCAGGACATGCTGTCCACTGTATATTCTGTACAATAATGATGACCAAAGAACTACTGTACATCAGCGCAAACATACACACAAACTGCTATACCGAACCCATGTTCTGAAGTTGATGAAAGGTTCTCTCCAGGCACTAAATCGTTCCCCTGCTCTCTCTTTCTCCATTTCCCATACTCAAGCGCATAGATTTTCATTCATCTTTTCACGCAACACCGGTTTTGCCAATAGGTACCTGTACAAAGCTAATCGTTTTTTGTTGTTGTTTTTTTTTTCTTTTTTTAAAAATGCCACCTCGTCATTTTCGCCTTTTGTATGTAACACATTTGAGACAAAAGCACAAAAAGCACCAAAATAAATGAGGTATTATGGCCCTGTGGGAAATAAAACTTGCTCTTTATAAATAGGGGGGGAAATACAATTGCATATTACTGAAAATTCACATAATGGAGGCAACACCACCAATGGAAAGTCTATGCTTTCGATTAATTATCATTAGAGCTTCTAATACACACGCAAGAAGAAAGAGAATAAACCTATTTTTGTAATAACATTGTTAATAAAACAGTTTGAGGCAGGCTTTATCACAACACTGACAGTGAGTTATGAAAACATACTCTCTCTCACACAAACCCACACACTCACACACACACTCACATGCCACAGACTGTCTGCAATAGTCTTTGCTCCATATTAAAGGAATATTTCTCCCAAATCCCTGCGAATATTCCTGAAAGCTAAAGGAAAGATAGCAGAACAGTACTTTGCAGTTATTGTTAGCCACACTAGCTTTCTTTCTTGTGATTCTTTAACATTGTTTGGTTATTTCTCCCAAAACATGTCTTATAATAAATAAAAGCTAGTTGTAGAGACAAAATTGAGCTAATCCACTCGCACTGCTAGCCATGCTAGCTTTCTGTCATTGTTTGAGACCTTTAAGTTGTTTGGTTATTTCTCTCAAGAGACCACATGCTAAAAGTGGAAGATAGCATTACACTAATTTGTATTGTTGTTAGCCACACTAGTTTGCTTCAACTGAGAGAAACATTAGCATTGTTTGGTTACTATTCTACAAAAACAGCTGATAATAAATAGGAGCTAATGCAAAGGTGCAGGAGTAGGCTAAAATTGCATTCACTGCTAGTCATGCTAGCTTCCTTTCATTTTGCAAGGCATTAGCACTGTAAGGATGTTTCTCTAAAAAAAGAGCTGATTTGCAAAAAGCTAATGGTGGCTGTTAGCATTACACTAATTTATATTGTTGATAGTCACACTACTTTGCTTTCACTGAGAGAAACATTATCGTTATTCGTTTACTATTCTCCAAAACTGCTGATAATAATAAATGGACGCTAATGTATAGATACAAGAGTAGGCTAAACTCCATTCACTGCTAGTCATGCTTGCTTCCTTTCATTTTGAAAGACATTAGCATTGTAAGGATGCTTCTCTAAAAACACCTCTGAGCTGAAAAAAAAAAAAAAAAGGTAATGGTGGATGCTAGCATTATACTAATTTGTATTGTTGTTAGTCATGCTAGGTTAGTTTCATGCTAGGTTTCTAAGAGAAATCTAAGTGCGGTTATTTCTCTCAAAACACTGCGGGTAATATACGGAAGCTATTGCAAAGAGACAGATGTAGGCTAATCCATATTCACTGTTAGTCATGCTAGCTTCCTTTTATTGTGAGAGACTTTAGCATTGTCTCAATACACTGCTGATAATAAATGAAAGCTACTGAAAAGGGACTGCAGTATACTAAGCTTTTCTTATTACTAAGCACGCAAGCTTCCATTCATTGTGAGAGACGTTCATTTTTATATTTTTTTTGGACACTGTTAATTATATATTAAGCTTCCTTGTGTTATGACAGACTTTAGCATTGCTTGGCTCAATCACCAGTTTCCAATTTATACTTACGTATATTTATTTATACTTATACTTCATATTATTTTTCCCCCAGCAGACGGATAACTGATTCTTATTCTCTGGGGAGCTCTCGACTATTGCAGATGGGTTTAGCCTGACTCTAAAGGGCCTAAACCCAATGAAACAGGTTACACACCTGGACCCAGCTCAAGGTCTTCTCGTCCATCTTCTGAGAGAAAAATGAGAAAGGGAACCATGAAAACGTATGCCCATGCACTAACCAATGGCTAACATTGCCTAACAACAGACCACACATGTATGCCACCATGTGTGCAGTACTCATTCACATAAAGCAGTAAAGACATCAGCGATGGATTTATGGATTGACAGCAGTTCTGTAGTGACGTCATGTTCTTTTGAGTCAAAGTTGAACCTCAATAAGGTCTGAGAGTGCTTTCACACGTATTTGTCTTAATTAGTCCAAATCATAGCAAAATTGATACTTTTGGTTTGTTTACATATAATTAATTGCACTAGAGTTCGACTGGAACCGGACTGGGTCTGCCCCGAGTGTGAAAACACACCAAAGTTCAAATCAAACAGACTAAACACTTGCATATATGAAAGCGCCTTCTCACACCTTGAGCCATAACTAGTGCTGAGTAATATTCTAAACAAGATCTCTTAATCTCATTTACTTCCTTTAGACAGTGTTAATCAGCTTAAATTTAATTGGATTATGTTAGTATTAGCTCTTCGATCCAGTTTATCTCAAGCTTGTATTTGGGTCTCACCGGTACACTGTACTTCATACTCAGTGCTTCCAGCCATTTTCACAAATGCCTGAACATGATCTTATTCTCTTCCAAGTCTCATGTGATCCATTAAGAAGAAACATCTCATAAATCTTTCAGCAATCTGCCATTGTGGAAAGAGGCATAGTATACAGAACATTATAGTTAAATACTGATGTTCATCTTCCATTATCTCCTATCTGAAATAATTAGAAATAAAATAAATAAAAGTGATCCTTAATTAATACAATTATGGGACTTTGAGGGTGTCTACAAAAAATGCAACATTTTCTTCATCATGAAGAGATTTTGATGTTACGTCAAGAGTATTTTTGCAGGGTAATGCTTTCCATTAAGGTTATATGTTTGCGGCAAAATTCAGAATTTTAATATTTACATGTGGAGGCCAGAGTTTCAAGAAGCTGTAATTTAATGTTTGCTTATTTACGTGGACTTATAATTGAGGAACACCACATGAAGAACAGCCTAAAAAGCCTGACATCTAAGCCCATGTAAATCTAAATGTAAGACAGTGTAAGACCTATTGTGTTTACCTTTAATTCATCAAATTTCATTTCGGGCATAATAAGACATTTAAAGACCCACAAACATCCTGAAAGCCATCTTTATCATAATTTAAATAAAACAGTGTTTATCACAAGTTTATCCCAATCAAGTAGAATTTTGCATGGCTGCAAAATGGAAATTTTGGATCTGAGTCACATGACAGCACACCGAGTAATCGTTTACTGTAGAAATACGACATATTTCAATGTTGTGATACTGTGAGTTTCCTGAGACACAATTCAAATTGAAAAGAATTCCCACACCCACAAAAAGACAACCTTGATGGTCAAGTAAATACACAAAAAAAAGTTTAAATTCAGCTTTCTCCACACGATCATCTCACCATCTCAGTATGTCAATAACTTCCAACACACACAAGAAAGGTTCTGCCATCTTCTTTATTGGCATATCCCATAACTTATTGGCAGAATTAGAAAAACAGACTTACTTCTGTCTAGCGTCCCCTTTGAGGGCAGTTGTGGTAGCTGCCGTCCTCTCCTGCTGTTCATAGGTGTGCTGGTAGGACTGGTTTGGACCGATCCACTTCGGGGGTGTGCCCTGTCACACACACACACACACACACACACACACACACACACACACACAGAGACACCAAATTACAGCTGGACACATCTTATTTGCCAGTATTTGTGTGTGCAAGTTCTGGGTGCAAGCATCAATCAGGGATTGTAAGCCCTAAAATCACTAAATGACAAGCTTCATGTGTAAAAAAAAAAAAAACAAACAAAAAAAAACATCCCAAATGGGCTTAATTTATCAAAACTTATAATGCTGATTATTTTACTTACTCATGCGTGTATGTCGATCACCACCAAATCAAACGTAAATTACTAAGCATGTTCACAGCATAGCTGAATTACATTTAGCCCCGCCCACAATCTCCATAAAAGGTGAAGCTCACAGTAAGCTGAAAACAACAAAATGGTGACCAAATAGTGAAAGGGTGCCTCCGAAGAACAAACTCAGGAGCTTTCATTGAATACAAATGTTTATTGTTCTTAACTGGATTTTCTTATATACCACATTGCTTGTGTAAATGCTCCTGCAAATGATTTAGGAATCATTTTGATTGTATTTGATACTATTTGATAAATGAGGCTCAGTGGTAAATAATTTTGCAGTTTTATGACTTCTGCAAATCATGAGCAGAGCTTTAAAAATGAAAAACCTCTGCTTATGTACCATGTAACCCAAAGGAAGCCATTATAAATAAACACAAACTGACGCATCAAATTAAGCATATGTAGGTATAGAACTGAGTTAGTACCTGCTCTGTGAGCAAAATAAATGGAAGCGTACACTAAGTCGTGTATATATATACACATATATCTTGTGTACAGTCAAGGCCATGCGAAGCCTTCTGGCAGTGGAGAGGCTTTAGAGGGGAAGGTAATACGAAACAGAAATTATACGCTGTGTGATGCCACGTGTTTGAAACTGAGTCAGCAAAATAGTGGGGATAAATGCCATTTGTGGACTTGCTCTTGCTTTCCTTCTTCTCTACTTAAGGCAAAAATGGTGCAAATTTATACTATATTGAGTTGACTTATATAGTAAAGCAGCAGCATGTCATTTAATATGGCTTAGGTTTATGGGCTGTACTAAAACTACAGAAAATATACACAGTAGTGGGCAAAAGTCCACGTTCACTAGCAAAATCTCATTTATCAAAAATCACATTGATACGCATGTTGATAAGTCAACCCAAGACCATTTCTAGCCGTTTAAGAAATCCGTGTATGTAACTAAAATGTTACATTGCAAAATTGTCAACTACTGGAAGATTTAACACATACCATGCCTAGGAGGCCACTGTATATAAATCAGCTGTGCTGCGCAACTGCTCGGTAATTTATCAACATGTGCATGCAAGTATGAATGAACTAGTGTTACTGTATCTTCTGTAATCTGGCAGGAATTCTTTTTCAGTTTAGTTTAGAATACATTTACACACAACTTTACTAAAAAAAAAAAAATTAAAAAAAAATTAAAAAAAAAACCTGATAACTGAGGCCCATTGTCACTACTGCTTTCAGTTTTAAAGAAGAAAAAAAAATGACGTCATTAACCGAATTTAAAATATACATATAATCCAATTTTTTTCTACCTTTTGTGATGAATTACATGCAGTTCTTGGATGTAAACTCAGACCCAGGCCCAACTGCATATATTATATACATGGAACTGTGAACCTGAGCACAGCATCTTAAGGCTTTTGAAGCGAGTGTGTTTTCAGAGACTATGACACTGAACTGCATAAACACATCATACATGGATTCGAATTATGTCTAGATTCATTGAGAGGACTTCAAGCAATATTTTTGTTTTAAAAAAAAAAAAAAAGTAAAATTATGACTTGAACAACAGTTCAACAGTCTCTAGAGTTTACAAAGAATGGTGCAAAAAAAAAAAAACCCCAAAAAACTTCCAGTGACAGGATGGTTCTGGTAGCTGAAATAAACAACTCTTTATAACCATGACTGGGAAAAAAAAAAAAAAAAAAAAAACATCACCTGGTCTTTTTTCCCAACCTTCAATTATCTAGTTTCAGCCAGCCTGTGCTGTAGACTCAGATTCTTGTTCTTGGCTGACAGGAGTGGAACCTGATGTGGTCTTCTGCTGTTGTAGAACATCCACCTCAAAGTTGGACGTGTCGTGCTTTTTGAGATTTTGAGATGCTTTCCAAGTCAAGTGGCTTTTTATTGTCATTTAGACCATATACAGCTGATACAGTACACACTGAAACAAAACAACGTTCCTCCAGGACCATGGTGTTACTTTAAACAACACCATGCTCACCATGTTTGTAAAGAGTAGTTTTTTGAGTTACCGTAACCTTCCTGTCAGCTCAAACCAGTCTGGCCATTCTCCTCTGACCTCTCTCATAAGCAAGGTGTTTCCACCCACAGAACTGCCACTCACTGGATGTTTTGGTTTTTTTGCACTATTTCGTGTAAACAGAAATTGTTGTGCATGAAAATCCTAGGAGATCAGCAGTTTCTAAAACCACATGATTGGCTGATGGGATATTAGATATGGAGTATATGTATTTACAAGAGTAACAAGGGAGTTTAAAGGGTAAAGGGGAAAAAGTAGGGGAAAGCATGCAAAAAAAAAAAAAAATTAAAAATCGAAGTGCTGTAGATGGCTGCATCTCATGTCATTGCTCAAATCAGTGAAATGCCTGTGAATAAACTACAGATGACAAGACATGTTAGATGCTTTGCATCAAAAATGCATCTCCGATTGCCTGATCGCTGCAAGAAAAGAGAGAATAAATTATATAAGCCAGTGCATATGAACCAAAAGAGAAAAAATAAATAAATAAATTAAAGAATGAGTCAAATATCTGTTGGTAATGGAGCAGTAATCAATGGAGACTCAAACACCATTATATGCAGTCTGAATATAAGTGGTGTTTTACCAACGAAAAGCAAACTAGAAATTAAACTACACTACAAATCACAATTACAGCACTTGCAGTTTGGCACATCTGCAAAATCAGAAAAGCATAGCTGTAAAAGAAGAACAGAAAAAAGAAAGCAGCTGATTGGCTGATTAGTAGACGAGGTAGGAGAGCTGGCCATTGTGGGATTGTGGGAGGGGCATAGGGGAGGATGGTGAGCGGTGATTAGTTAACCAGGGCTGCTAGACAGGCGGGGTGGCCACTCTAGTCTGGTCACCTCGTTAAGGCGGGCGAGGGCGGCGCAGAGTGTCCGGATGACAGCGTGGGCATGGACGATCTCATGTGGTGGGCATCGGGGGGGCGCTCGGTGGAACGCGAGCGCGTGTACATGGGCCGTTCCATTTCGTGCCTGTCCGGCATGCCGTAATTCCTAAACAGTGTCATGGAGGAGGAGAAACAGGTTGATTGGTGGAGAAAGTTAAAGAATTAGTGGTGTGGTCACTTCGCATTATATGTCATTATGTAATTATGTATGGTTGTCATATGCTTGTTAAACTTGAAATATGCGAATGTTACAGGGATTGAGACTATGCAAATAAGGTCAAGCTAACAGGACCTCATTAGTTTGAAATGATTAATATCAATGTCTTTTTTTATCCTTTATTGGGAATATTTCGAATTTTTGCAGTTTAGCAATATGTTCCAATATAAATCTCTTAAACAGCATTGTACACCATTACAACAACAAAAAAAGTTGGCACAGTATTATTTTTTTTTTTACTATAGCTAAATTTAAGATAACAAAATTATATCAGTCCCAATAGGATGATATAAATATGGTCTGAGTTGCCCTGATGTGGCTTACAATAAAGTGTTTTATACCTCTTATACCACAGCAGTTTACCTCAGATTATGTCAGAGTCCTCCATACATGTCCCTGTGAATGAGCCATCACTATATAAATAATAAGGTATTAGAACTAGCACATTAATATAACCTGTGATTTGAAATACAGCCAGAGCTTCTGTTCAACGACCTTCTGACCAATCAGAATCGAGAATTCAACAGCGCTGTGGTATAAATAGGAAAAAACTCACTGTATATAAAACAATATACAGTGTGTTAGCAGTTTATTAGGCAAATGTTCCTAATAAGCTGGCAACTCCGTGCATACACAGCATGTGCAAGTTCATACAACCCTGTTCGGCACTACAGGAAGGAAGGAAATGTAAAAACTGGGCAAAATCGAAACACAACAACATAAAAAGGAGACTTCTTAAAAGAAAAAAAGAAAAAAAAAATCCACACGTAATATTTTGTGCATGGGAATTGAAATATTTCAATATTTTAATATTATAAAATCATTTGACCACAGTGAAGAATTAAGACAGTTAAATATTAAACACACAAGACATGGAACAGAAATTTTCAGTGAGTGAAAAGTTGTCCAGCAGCTCTTTACACATCTATAAGCTTAAAAAAACCAAAAAACCTTAACCTTTCATCATTCATTCATTAGAAAAAAGGAAAATCATGTGGTCTTTGGCTAACTTAAGGTCATGATTACAACTGCTAATAGTCCAGCATCATCATCTAATTTTTTTTTTTTTTTTTTAATTTTTTTTTTAAAGGTCAAAATTAACAGCCCAACTAACAGTAATTAACATTAGCCCTTATTAATTAAAAGGCATCAATGTAAGATCAAGGACAATTTATACTGCCTCTATAGTATAATACGTATCAGCTACATAACTGCCATTTATGGACCTTCCTCCCTAGAATACTTTAGAACGTCCTTCTTACTGACTCATGCAACATCACCACTAACATTAGTTACGTTAAGGTACACAATTAAGCCTAAAAACTCCAAAGGTCAAAGTTTAACCTGATAAACTGATTACTATATTCTGTATAGAGTAAGACACTGCAGAGGTGTGCGCAACACAATTCTGACAAATCCTGACGTTATTACTGTTTGTACCTGCCCACAATATTCTCCGACACACTTTGAAGTTGGTTCTGTTTATCAAAATATAAACAAATTAGTCATTTAAATATGCATAACACTGAGTTGCACCATTTTAAGAGTTAATACCCTGAAAAGTAAATAGTCGGAACGTTGATGCTAAAAAAAAAAAACAGACTAATGCAAATGCTTTAAATGTTTTCTCCAACAAGATATCATGTGATTGAGCAATACATACAGTATTCTACAATGAACTCTGAATGTGTGTGTGTGTGTGTGTGTGTGTGTGCGTGTGCATGCATATGAATACATTAGTTGAGTTTTAAAGGGCAGCTTGTGGAAGCTCATAGAGAGGATTGTCAGGTCTCAGCATCCCAACTACAACCCAAAAAAAATGTACAAAAAGACTAGTCCAAAATCTTCACATACAAAAGGGTACATGTATTTTTCTTCTTTGTCACAGGGTCGCATGGAGCCTATCCAAGGGAACTTGGAGCACAAGACAGGGGACACCCTGGACAGGGTGCCAACCCATCGCTGGGCACAATTGCACACATGCTCACACACTACGGACAATTTGGAAATGCCAGTCAGCCTTCACCATATGTCTTTGGACTGGTGGAGTAAACCGGGGTACCCAGAGAAAACCCCCAAAACACGGGGAGAACACGCAAACTGCACGCACACAAGGCAGAGGCGAGATTTGAACCCCCAACCCCGGAGGTGCGAGGCAAGCGTGCTAATCACTAAGTGACCGTGCCCCCCTATTGTGAGCACTGAACAGATACAAATACAGATAACTTGATTCAAAAGCCTATGTAAAAATCACATCGGTGTTTCCTTGGCCTGCATCTCAACTATTTACGTCTCCTCTCACTCTCTTACTGATATAATATCCCCTCCCTCTTCATTTCTTCCTTGTCACATCCATTCCTGGCTTTCCCCCCTATCCATCTAGAGACACATCTTCATTTATTTTGCCCACATCTGCACCCTGACACGAGTACAACACAAAAGCTGTAATACTGACTCCAGTCTTGTCGAGTCGTTCAAGAGTGGAGCCACTGCTCAGGAAAGACGTGCACTTTTTGACAGTTTAATTCTGCCGTGGCCCTGTGTTTCTGATGACACATCAGGTTCAGCTTTGAGGAAAACGCACTGCTCGACAATTCTGACTGACAGCCAGATGGCGACAAGAGCAGAGATAGAGCGCAAGTGAAGTAAAATGAGCGGAGGAAAAACAGTCACAGAACATTCCTGTTTGGTTCACTGCTACACTAAAATGCTTGGCAACAATGAAAAACGAGGACAAAATGGCCAGCACTTAGTTGGGTTTTAGTTGGGGTTTTTTCATGAATATTTCTGCATCTCACTGCAGGCCCATTTGGCTGCTGATGTTCAGGATGTACAACTCAGTCCAAACCAATGCAAAACCATTTTACATAATAAATATATGCACTTCTATACTGATCATGAGTTCAACTCTTGAGCAACGCCCTTAACCCTCAACTGCTCAGTTGTATAAGCTGCTCTGGATAAGGGTTGGATAGGATGGAAGAAAATAATTCAGACTAGATGAAGTGAACTGAAATTCTCAAGGCCAAATGAACAACACTACACTGGGAGAAGTGCAACCATCCATTTTCCATACCGCTTATCCTACACAGGGTCGGGGGGGCACAAGGAACCCAGGAAACTGGGTTAACTTAAAGACAAAAGGCAGGGGACACCTTGGATGGGGTGCTAACCCACTGCACACCCATTCACACACTATGGACAATTTAGAGATGCCAATCAGCCTACAGTGCACGTCTTTGGACTGGGCGAGGAAACCGGAGTACCCAGAGGAAACCCCCGAAGCACAGGGAGAACAGCCATACTTCGTGCACACAGGGCGGAGGTGGGCTTCGAACCCCCAACCCTGAAGGTGCGAGGCAAATGTGCACTGGGTAAAAGTCCCTTATTAAAATTTTATTTTGCTTTAATAGACCTTTATATCACTTTGCATGTAGTGGAGGGAAGTGTGCACACACAAGACCACACAAGATCCCACTCAGCTAGTTTGGCTAGCTTGACCATTCCGTTAAAACCTTACAGACTTTGCTGTAGAAACTGCATCCTCCATTCATCATTAAGCTATAAGGAGCTTAATTAATCAACGATTTCAGCTTGTCAGCATGAGTATGTTTTAAGAATTGGTACGTCCTTAAATAATGTCATAGGATACTCAGATTTACTGCACTGATTTATTTACCTTTATTATTAACAGTGTAGCCTAAAAAGCCCTGAAGCTGAAATGTAATTGGTAAGCTGTGTATGCCTGTTAGCTGAAATGTAGATGGATGCATTCTTGGCTACACAAACAAAACATAGCGATGTCCTGAACCATTTTGGCTTTAACTATGGAAAAGATGACTAATCAGCTACTTTTTTGAATTACTGGTTGACAAGTTCATTAAAAAAATTTGTTCAACAATTACTTCACGTTCACCTGAAGTTTTGCATGTGCTACAATTTCAATTCCAAGCTATTTTCCCATACCTCCAAGATCCCAGGTTAGCTAGTTACAGTGGTTGTTCTACCAAAGAACGGTTAAAGAAGAGTCAAGTTAATGTTTTGGAATGGTCAAGTCAAAGTCCTGACCTTAATCCTGTAGAAATGTTGTGGAAGAACCTGAAGCAAGCAGTTCATGTGAGAAAATCCACCAACATCCCAGAGCTGAAGCTGTTCTGTACTGAGGAACGGGCTAAAACTCCTCCAGGGTCACACCAAATACTAAAAGCAAAGGTTCACATACTTTTGCCACTCACAGATATGTAATATTGGATCATTTTCCTCAATAAATAAATGACTAAGTATAATATTTTGTCTAATTTGGTTAATTGCCTTCTCTTCATCTACTTTTAGGACCTGTGTGAAAATCTGATGTTTTAGGTCATATTTATGCAGAAATATAGAAGACTCTAAAGTACAAACTTTCAAGCACCACTGTACCTTGTATCCTTATTCTTGTTCTTCGGTGTGTGACAGATATTTCCTGCTTTGGCCCTCTCCCTGCCTGGACTCATCTAGAGCCCCATTTGTGCTGTGATGCAATATTATGCAATATTATCAAGGTCTAACTCCTCTATACTGTATCTGCTATAGCAAGGGTCGGGAACCGAAGGCTTGCGAGCAATATATGGTTCTTTCAGCGACTGCCAATGGCTCAATGGAGTCATTTTTTTTTTTTTTTTTTTTTTTTAAACAATCACAAATCACAAATTCATAATCAATGCCCGTTCTTCATGTATACACCAACCAGTCATGATATGGCACAACAAGCTCAAATTTCATTGGACAATGTGGAATAGAGCAGTGATTTCCCTGTCTAATTCATAAATCGGTTTAAAACTACACTTTAACAAAGATGAAACGGCTAAAAAAAAAAAAAAAAAGACGACGAGTATGGTTCTTTCCAGTCCAAATGGACAGACGAATTTGCATTTGTGGAAATCGCATTAATAGTAGGTATTGTACAATTTACTCACTTACATACTGCATTTTGTTCTGATTTACCATTTGATGAAGCTATCATAGTTGATTCGATAAAGTCCAAGTGCCACCTACAGGTCTATTAGGTGAAGTGTAAGCTGTTAGGTAAAGAACCCACAAAAAATGAAATGGCCTTTATTGTATTACCAATTTTGATAATTATGCAATAATAGAAAAGCTAATATACAAGAAGAAGAAGAAGAAACATATCAAATGCCACAAAAAATATGTTAACATTTCTCTGGCTCTGACTCTTTTTCTACATTTTTCCGACTTTTTTTTATGGCTTTTATGGCTCTGCCAGCTGAAAAGGTTCCCGACCTCTGTGCTACAGTGTGTTTACTATACTACTATATTGCTATATCATATAAACAAATCATATAAAGGGAACAATTTCTCTGCTGGACAACTTTTCACATATACAACCACAAACACAGACATTTTAGCTTACTAAGCATGTGGATCTATACAAAAAAGACTCTACAGCATGCTGATTACTCAAGCTGCACAAGCTTGAGAAGTTGGTGAAGTACTGTATTTTTCATTTTCACCCCACAGGTGAAACTATGTTTGATACGGCAAAGCAGAGATCCCCCCCTATAATCTCGAATGACATTATGGAGATATTATGAGATAATGAGTTGAATGTATTGTAAATGAGATCTAGGTTATACAGTAGCTCACCAATAGGCTACATACAGTACAGTAAATACACACACGCAGACATTATTGTGTAACATTTCATCTTTCTATATGGTGACGTGATTTTTTTTTTTTTCACTCGTTCTTTAGCATTTGAATCATTTGAAATAGGTTGAAAAGATGACAATTTTTTTTTTTTTTTTTTTTTTTTTTTAAAGTACTGTATACGTGCTGTACTTCAAAAATCGGGGGATACCTTGGCATTTTTTGGTAAATTTACTACAACTCACCAAAGAAATTCTCAGGTACTCTATTATTAACATTTTGAAAAGCTAGGCATTCTCAAAACTTGACCAAAAGGTTGTGAGAACTGCCAGCATGTCACTGCTGGACTCTTGAGCAAACTCTTCGCTCAGCTACATTCTTGGATTGGATGAATTGTCTGTCATCAAGTAGCCAACACTAGACTTGGGGTTCCTCAATGGATCTTGATACTCTTTGATTAAAAATATTCCGTATAATTAGGAGACTGGTCCGGGTACGTTGCATTCATTTTTCGTTTTATGGATGAAACAATATGCATTGTATCGTATAGTTTCATTCGAATTGAGCAATATTGCACGAGTAAGAATGCGGTTATACTGAATGGTGTAGACCCGTAAGCTAATCACAGTTATGCAGACATTCAGTATGACAACGAGTGCGATATTGCTTTTATATAATAATTCTATAAACAAGAAATTTATATTGAGTAACTGACATTTCGGACGCAATATGGCCAAATGTTGGCGGAAATAGATCCCGAAGAAGCCACACTCACTTCATAGCACGTCGGCTAGCAGGCTCTCATATCTCACATGGATGAGGCAATGCTTAATTTGACTGTATCGAATATGCATCATCTCGACACACCACCGTATCGTATTGAATTTAAGTTTTCTGAATCGTTAGAGATTGGTGACGGTAAGGGAGGATGACAGAATGTCTGAAAAAAAATCCTCATATCGTTCATGAAGACAGAATAAGTATCCAGCATACACATCTTAACTTGATAGAACAGCCTGTACAATAGCTGACCAGGTCAACTTTGTCCACACTCAAATGTACTTCAGTGGACATTTGGCTTCATGAATATTTGATTTCTAATACTTTCTCTGGTGAAACAGGTAGAAACAATTAAACACTAGTTAATATTCTATTTTAAAATTTTCATTAAATATAATTTCATTGAATAAATCTGTGAAAATGCCAAGAAATATAAAAAAAAAAAAAAAAAAAAAAGTTTCCTTGGGGTTTTTTTCCCCCATTTTTAATTCCGCAGTAAAAAACGATTGAATGCAGCGTACAGGGACCAAGACTGCACCAAAATTCTGATTTCGGTCACCCTCTGAAACACAAACATCTTTTTTTTTCCCTCCCCCAGGATTTCTTTGAGATTTCATGTTACAAATCTGATTTTATTGCATCTCATGCAACTCCAGGCTTGAGGAACCCTAATGTTCTACCAGGTAGGAGGAGGACAGGTACAGCAGGTAAAGACAGACATGGGTGTGGAAAGATCTACCTGAGTTCCATCTGCTGATGATGAACAGGCTGACTGTGTCTTGTTCGAGGTAGGGTGAGAAAATGACTGCGGTCGGATTGAGAGAACAGAGAGGAGGAAAGGATGAGGAGAGATGGAAATTGGAGGTAGAGATGTGGAAAACGGGCCAGAGTGGTCCAGTCGAAAGAGAAATGGCTGACCGGGCTATCAAATCCCTCAAATGACATTAAGAGATTAAGAGAGAGAAAGATTCGCATCACTCCCTTACTGTGGAGCCAATGCAATATAATGCATTATAGCAGAGTTATAATACATTTCTAAATATTGCAAAGATGCAAATTCATTTCTGCAACAGAATTAATCACTGAGCACTACAGTCAAGTTGCTCTTTTGAAAATGCAGTTATATTTCAGTGATAGAAACAACATTTCAGACAGAAATAATAATACAAAAACATAGGAGCACATTTTTATGTAAATGTACCCTCAAGGAGCCAATTATGAAATTTCAACATACACTTCTAGGTCTTCTAACAAAATGTACAAAACACACAGCCTTGAGGGTGGAAAAAATGGTGGGAAAATATTAGTATCTTTATTCAGAGAGGACAGAAAACCTAATCAACAACAACATATATAAATAAATAATAGTGTGAAATAGTTACATTTATAAATGTTCACACTCTCCTCAGTACCTTCCTTGTTCCCTGGTGGAAAAATAGCGCTAAACTGCTGGGGTGGTTCCCACAAGGGTACATGTTTTGGATCTTTAATATGTCATAATATTTCACCCGTGGACTTGGTGTAACTTTAAAAACAAAAAATAATTGAATTTATATAAAGTGGATGGTAATTCCCTTGAAGATCTTTAAGAGCACAACAAGCACTTAAGTTAAAAATACAAACTAAAAGTACGAAAAAGTGTACCCTTGATGGTACCACCCTAGCAACGAGGAATATATACTGCAGTGTATAGCTAAATCCTTATTCTAAAAGCAAATTGGAAGAACAATAGTAGCTATGTTTCCATGTATGTTATGCGAATTTTGGGATATCACATAAAAAAAAAGAAAAAAAAAGAAAAAAAAAGAAAAAAAAACAACAACAACAAAAAAAAAAAAACACTGGCTGGAAACACGAGATGCAAATAAAATCTCCAAAACGCCAATTAAAAACTTGCGCGCTCAATTGAGGCGGATAATTTCTTTAATTTGATAAAAAAGACACCCGTATAAACTACGATGATAACACATTTACAGAATAAATTCCTCGACGTGCAGCAAAAAAAAAAAAAAAAAAAAAAAAAAAAAAAAGTCATGTGACTGCCTTGACAAATCGTGTAATTGGATAATTTGCTCAGAAAAGTAGAAGTGGAGAGCGAGTTGCGAAATTTTCCCCTGCAGTGACGATTTTGTTCTTTTGAACACACTGGATGGAAAAGGTGCTTTGTTCGCAAATGTTTTGCGCGATATTCCAAATTTTCGCAGTTAAATTCGCAGTTTGGATGGAAACATAGCTAGTAGCCCTTAAGGTCTTCGATTGTGTACGTTTGAATTGCACAAAGGTTCTAAAAAAAAAAATACACACTAAAGCAGGAGT
Source organism: Stegophilus panzeri (assembly GCA_024331685.1). NCBI lineage: Eukaryota > Metazoa > Chordata > Actinopteri > Siluriformes > Trichomycteridae > Stegophilus > Stegophilus panzeri. Next base: position 15,700,558 of record JANDJT010000131.1, on the reverse strand, counting down.
GGGGAAATTAGTGCACTAGCAAGCTAGCAAACAAGCAAATGCGTCTGAAACCCACCCCTGCTGCTCTATGCACATTAGCCGAGGTGCAGTCTAGCTGTTAGTAGGAACAATTTTACTAGACAGGTTAATTAGCTTGAAACAGAAAAAATTAGCAAAATACAAATATAACTAGCAGCTAACTCTTCTGCTAGCATTTAAATATAAAACAGAAGACACTAGCCAGACTCGAATAATATCTTTTTACGTGATGCAAAAACTGAACACCACACTTCATAGCCTAAATATTAGTCAACGACTCATTGCTGTTTTGTTTCACAGTTATTTGAATACTCACGTATTTCCCTTTAATCTGTATTATTACACTTAACTAACTAGCTAGCTAGCTAACTTGCCAAACTGAGTTAAATTACATTAGCTACTACTTTAAGCCTAGTAATTACAGTACATTTCTCTGTGACCAAAACATGGTCATGTACTCACTTGCTAATGAACCCTGTAAAGGTATAAAGATGCCCTTTATACAAGAAACAAGGAAAAGTTAAGTTTCATATTTTCTTGCAGGTTAAGACTGCTTTGGCACAGAGAAAAATATCAGTACAACCACACAAGCATTTGGACGTTTTAAAGCATAGCAAAGGACAAGATCATTTTGAAGACAATGTTGGCAGTGCAGGACGTAGGAATAGGATATTTAAACCCAAAGATGCCACAGCAACAATGAATGAAGGATAAGGGTATCATGTGACTTAAACAGCATCCACACCATAGTTAGCAAATGTTAGCATTTCGGGTTGAACAGATAGGGACGAGAAAGAGAAGTTAACATACCTCTGAGGAGGGGGAACGCTGGGTGATCGTGAACGTGCTCGGTTAATGTCCACCGACCGTGAGCAGTGATTGGATGAGAGGACTTGTTCAGGCACAGAGAGGGTGGAGCTTTGGAGGTCCCGCCCATTTTGTCTGTAGTCTGCAGAGAGAATATGGGATAAAGTGTCGTGTCAGTGTTAGTGTACCTAGTATACGTTGTCGTACTAACGAACAGAAGACATTTCGTGATTGATTTCGGCAATTCGTGTTAAGCAGACTGCAAACTGTGCTCTGTGAAAATTTCAATATTCTAGACAGAACATTCCTCCAATATCAGTAACCGCATAAAACTCAGCACAAGGAGCTCGTTCCTAGCAACAAATGCTTATGAAAATGCTGTCAACAGACAACGCTAGGTCAGTGAAAATAACAGCACTTATGACAGCCGCGATGTTGTTCTTGACAATCAGCCACTATCGGTGATTGTCAATGCAAAACACAAACATACTTCACGTACAACTGTAATTTCTCCACTAACACTCACCTCGATAATGTAGCTTGCTAATGCACTCCATTTAAAATCCACTAGCTAACGTTATAAAGAACAAGCCAAGTAGCATAACACGGCTGCTTTAACTGGCAACTATGTAAACTGGAAAAATACACAAAAAAAACCAATTAAATAAAATGTACTGAGATGTCTCTGACTGATTATAATTAAGTATGTTACTCATTTCAGTATAGGTATGTCACGTAAATGTGCTTAAGACGGCTGTAAGTGCAGATAAGAGCTTTAATGAAGATTATAATATCCAGAAAGAAAGGCAAAAGACAAACAAAGGCAGGCAGTGGTCAGGCGATCAGGAAAACAGGCTAGCGCATGTAAGGCAGAAATCAGCGTCAAAGGCAACGCAGAATCAAAACCAGAATAGACAAAACAATGGAACGGCTTGGTAACGTACAGAGACTATGGCAACGGACCGTATTACATCACGAAGACCTTGTGAATGAGCAGTCTCTTAAGTAGTGTTTTGTGATTGGGAACAGGTGTGTGTGATTAGTCCTCAGGAGAAGGTGACGTGTCTGTGTGTTCCATTGGGAGTTGTAGTTGTCGGCCATGTTTGTGGTGCATTCTGGGAAATGGAGTCGTGAGTTTGCCATGACATGACAAGGTATTGTTGTCGGTTTCAACAAGTACTAAAAAATCGTTGTACTTGGTATCAGCACATCCCTAGTATATGACAGATGACGGGTATAATCAAATGAATTAAGCTGATTCCAACAAATGACCTTATAACGTGTGATCTCTACGTGTGAGCTACTAGAACCGCATCCAAGGCTTGCTTTTTTTTGTCATTTTGTTTTGTCTCGTGTCTTTTTTTTTCTTCCTTTTTGTTTAACCTATAAAGAATCTGACTTCAGTGTATACAAGACGTAATCAGTGAAATGACCTTTGACCTTTCCCAACTCAAAGCATAATAATGATGGCGAGGGTGCGAGCGCACTCAAGTGGAAAGAGTTCATTATCCAGCCATCGGCTACAGCTAAACGCTAACGGCTGCCATGACTGAAGTTGACTGCTATCCAATGGAGTGTGATGCATGTTAAATAGGCAGAGGCGTAACAGCGGATTTAAAAAGACGTTTGAGAAGAACGATTTTTTCCCCCTGTTTCAGTGGTTTTCTATTTGTCTTGCTTTTTTTAAAGATGATTTTCAGGACGAACAAAGTAAGGAATAACATAACAGACCATTCAATATTATTTTCATTCTTTTAATTCTGATGTAGTTTGACGTGGTGGATTTTGAATCAATACATCAGGAAAATCATTACTTGCCTGCTAGAAATCAGGATTTCACGATTTTGCGATCACAGTAACTCCACAATATTCGGAGGAGTTTGCAATTTTTCAAAATTACTGACGGATTTTCCGCAGATTTGGGCCAAGACGCGTCACGTGACGTCATCACAACGTGCATTCAGTCAAAGCCCTCTTCAAGTTACGTGCATCGAACACGAGTACAGCTAAAACGGCGCATTTACCAACAAACATCACCGCAAAAGACCATGCAAAACAATTTTGTGCAATTGCAATTTCCCCAAATTAAAAAAAAAAAAAGCTAAGTTTGAAAAAAGACGCAGCAAAATCGAGCATTTTTGGCAACAATAAAAAAAAACTCAAAAAATAATGTACGGACTGAGAAATCACTGTATCACAACAGTTCTATCTTTCTTGCTCTCTTTCATACACACACACACAC
>JANDJT010000131.1:15679585-15696399 GCA_024331685.1 Stegophilus panzeri | reverse complement strand
TATATACACACATACATACACACACACACACACCTCTGCATCACACTGCATTTCTGGCTGAATCCAGCAAAGATGAAAACAAGCCAGCAATTCAATGAGAGACAAAGCTGGTCTTCTGAACAGTAATCGACTCATGCAGGGGGGAAGCAGCGAATCAGCATTTATAAACGAGGAAGAGGAAAAGAGTGAGAATAAGCACAAGAGAGAGAAAGTAAGAGAACAAAGACAATGGAAATGCGGAAAGCTGTACCTAAGAAGCTACTAAGGGATGGATGAGAATTTAAAAGACGTGTTTGTGTGTGTGTGTGTGTCTTTGCCTGAGACCACACAGCCACATCTTCTTTCAGCCCAAAGCAACAAAAGTGGCAGATTCAGAACTGTAAAACACATTAACTGCCCCATCATGCATCACGTCACAGCTCTGATGTTCTGAACCAAAATGAACAATGATTTTCATTACCGCATAAGGTAGAAAACACACATTCTTAACCTCAACAAAACACTAAATACATGCACACGCTACATCCTACACTATAAACTGCAACTACAGTGTACCGAACGGGTTGAAACCAAACCAAATCGAGTATCAAATGACCCAAAGGAATCAATTTACCCTCTGATTCATTCTCAGCAAACACACTAACAGGTCACTAACACACTAACAGGTCTGAAAGCGCCCTTTCTACAGTACAGTGCTACAGTTTATAGCACAGATGCCACTGCGAACACTGGCAGCTGAAATAAAATCGGGATGTGTAGGAAAATGTGCAGAGTTTTTGTGGTGTGATCACCTGAAACGACTCCCACGCCGTCCTCACAGTCATAATCGGAGATCTCGCTGTCGCTGATCCTGTGAGATCCTACACGAGAGCAGAAAAAAAAATGTGTATATAACAAATCTTTTTTCTTCTTATTATATTACACTGCCTGCAGCATGATTTTAAATCTGTTTCGTTATTATGGTGTGAGGTCTCAAAAATAAAGAGGAAATGCTAATTAAATTAGCTAAACTATTAGACTGAGTATTAGAGATGAAGACATTTACAGTAGGGTCCTAGTCTTTCCCCACTAGAACATAAAACAAAAGTAGCACAAAATATCACATTGTCACAAAAATAGAATAACTGTAGTCAAAAAGGTTGCTAATGCTACCAAACAAGTTAGGATTAGGAAAGCACTTTTCTGCATCCTTTAACATTAGCAAATTTAAACATACAGCATGTAATGCATCTTAATGAATTTTCTTCTATAATCGCCTATGAAGGTGAGGAGGAAAAAGTTGAATTGTTGTCCAATCGACTGGTTCTGACAGTTTCTTCTCATTTTTCTTAGTTGAGGAAAACTAGAGGTCGACCGATAGTGGATTTCACTATACCGATACCGATAACCAAGTTGGACGGTACCTGTCGATAACCGATTAATCAACCAATATGGAATGACTAGGCCATTCTATAACCCTCCATATCTTCTTTTTGAGCCATTCCTTGGTGGATTTGCTAGTGTGCTTAGGATCATTATCCTGTTGAAAGTTCCACTTTCGGTTCAACTTCAACTTCTGGACAGATGGCCTCACATTATCTTCAAGCACTCTTTGATATGATGCAGAATTCATAGTTGAATCAATGAATGCAAGCTGTCCAGTCCCTGAAGCAGTGAAGCAACCCCAAACCATAACATTTCCACCACCGTGCTTCACAGGTGGTATGAGGTGCTTCTCCTGAAAAGCTGTCAAAAAGCTGATGAAATTTTGAGGTTCTTGGAGACTTCTTTTTGCATTAGATGGTCTGCTCTTGGGCTGAATTTACTGGAACAACCAGTCCTGGACAAATTGTCAGTCATTTGAAATCTATGCCATTTGTAGATGATTTTCCTTACAATGGAATGAAGTATTTAAAATAATTTAGAGATCTTTTTAAATCCCTTGCCAGACTCATAAGCATCCACAACCTTTTTTCTGAAGGCCTTACAGAACTCTTTAGATCTTGGCATGATGACACCACACACCTCAATAACAAAGGGAACACCCGACACTAGATATGAGAGTGGTATAAATAAGAGGTTCCACCTGCACTCCCTAAGCAGATTCTAATCACTGACACCCAATCTTGAACACCTGATTCTAATTTTATGGATTTGAAGGTATGATAAATGTAGGGGTATACTTACTTTTTCCACGTGACTGAGCTGTTTTTTGTTCACTGAGACGTGAACAGAGCAATTGGACACTCAAGCTTTTACAGCAATACCAGGTGAACAACACTTCTCTCTGTTTCTCAGACTCAGAATCTGTTTTAGCACTCCTTTTTTTAGATCAGTCGGATTTTGCATGTATATGCACTCTTTGTTTTTGTCTTGGTACAAGGATGTAAGAGCAGTCAAGAGCAGTCAGAGAAAGCGAAAGGATGCTAACGTTCTACACAGTGCGAAAGCTGATTAAAGTTATGTGCAATTCTCTCTCACTATCAAAGGTTCATAGAGGAAAAAAAAAAAACGTAATCTCCACCGGAAAAACCACCAGAAGCAACTTCAAAAAAAGGATGGGACAAACATAAATCGAGGGTTGAGTTATTAAGGAAAATGATGGCACAGCATTTTCTCTGGACAGCCAAACACTGCAAGTTAATAACATTAAAGAAGAGTTTTCTTGTTAGTCTGTTGGGTGTTTGGATGTATTAAAGTTAGTCACGATGGAGCTGACAACAATAGAAAAGTCGAGTATTTTATTTTATTGGTAACACTTCACAATAACAGTACATGAATAATCTGGCACTAAATATTTCTTAAATATGAACTAATGTTGAGTTAAAGCATGTACTAATCACAAACTAATAAAGCGCTTACCTTGACTGCACCGTGAGTGTTATAAATTCATGTGTGAATAACAACCAGATATTAACACGTAGGGGTAAACTAAATAGAACACTGGTTTTAAATGTTAATAGATAATAGCGTCTGCTAAATGAATAAATGTTAATGTATTCATTTCACTGTTGTGGGCAAAGGAACAGTGCCTCAGGCCCAAGCCACCCAGTGCACGTACTAGCACTACGGTGGGATTTGAAGAGCAATGGATGGAGAGCGATACAAAATGAGTTGAGATGAAATGATTGGTGTTTATTATTAGTGCGCCTTTCTACGGAGGATCAGCAATGATGTTTGATGTACGTAGCTGCATATGGCAAACTATATAAAGAATTAGAAATTATGCACGTTTAATTCGTATTCTTTCTTATAGAGCATGTTTGATTTAGTTTTCCCCTACGTGTTAATTAATATATTAACTAACAAAGCACTTAAGGTGGACGTTATTCACACATGAATTCATAAGACTCCTGTTGTAGTTAAGGTTAGCTCATCATTAGTTCATGATTAGTACATACCTTAACTCATCATTAGTTCATATTTAAGTACATATTCATTCAGATATTAGTGCGTGGTTATTCATGTACTGTTATTGTACATGAAGTGTTACCATTTTATTTAGTGTTATTTTTTTTTCCACAAAAACAAAGGGGAAGAGTGGTGGGGATTTACAGCTGCTAAACACAATGAAATGGACATGCAGTGATTTTTTTACCTGAATTGTACGAATACGAGCCGTGAGCTGCGAAGACAACGAGGTCAAGAAAAGGATCACATAAGAGCGATCAGCCAACCGGTTCATACTGCTTCAAGGCAAACGTGATTTCTTTAAGAAGTACATGCCCTTAATAAAATGTCCTGTAGCAACAGGTTTCCAGAAGAACAAGACAACTGTGTAGCTCTAAAACTAGTTTCAAATGAACTGTTTATTTTGGTGGAAAACAGAAACCTCCACCCTGGACATCTTGCACTATAATCTTTATAATTACTGCATCGTCGATTTTAAAATGGCGTCTATGATTTATTTTATAATGAACGTCTGAGTGGATCGGTTGATGCATCCAATATACATGACGTGAATGTCGTACTGACAGGATGTAGGTAGATAGACATGAATGAGATATAATGTTAAAGGCGTACTCTGTAGTCTGCGAGTCGGGCTCTCTCCATGCATCGTTCTCCTTTGAAGGTAGGGGGAACTCTTGGGCAGAGGCATCGAAGAGACGTCATGCATTTGCAGCTTGTACCAGTGCGGCTCGTCGTCCATCAGTGCTGTCTCCAGCTCGATCAGAATCTGAAAGGAAACACCAAAGATTCAAACGCTGCAACAACTGTACAGCTGCAATGAGTTTTAGTGCATGTAAAGAGTGACAAAGGAAAAACTGAGGTGTTGGGCCATCATGAGTCACCAGAACAGCTTCAGTGAGCCTTGGCATAGATTCTATAATTCAGCTAATTACCTTTATGTATATTAGGTGTGTACGGATTCTGTGCTGCTATCTATCCATCTATCCATTTTCCATACCGAATATCGTACACAGGGTCACTGGGGAGCTTGGAGCCTATCCCAGGGGACTTGGGGCACAAGGCGGGGGACACCCTGGATGGGGTTCCAACCCATCATATGGCACAATCGCACACACATTCATACACACATGCCAGAAATGCCAGTCAGCCTTCAATACATGTCTTTGGACTGGGGGAGGAAACCGGAGTACCCAGAGGAAACTCGCGATACATGGGGAGAACATGCAAACTAAATGCACACATGACGGAGGCGGGATTCAAACCCCAACCCCGGAGGTGTGAGGCAAACGTGTTAACCACTAAGCCGCCGTGCCCCAAATCTGTGCTGCTATTTTTTCTTCATTAATTTTAACCAGCAATATTGTGAAAATTGACAGCTTGTCTAGACACACTGTTGCATGTTTGTACCTCTCCGAGGAATTCGCTCTCCTCCTCACGGACTCGCGCCTGGTCCCACAGCGTAATCTCCAGCATGCGCTCACGAAACTCACGTCGATGCACTGGCGAGTACATGAACGTCTGGTTCCATTTGGGCTCTAATGACTTCTTTACCGTTTTAGTTCTCCTCTTGCTTTTGTCACTGGAGGAACAATAATTCAAACTGCTTTTATTTACCACCATTGGTATAATGGAAGCCGGGAACACCAAAAGCCTCTCCAGACTCAAGTCTGACTTCCTATGCTTCAGAAATCTGGTTTTAGGGTCAGAATTACAAAGCTATTAAAGTCACTTTTATAAAATAAAAAGTTTTGTTTTGAAGATCACATATGGTTTCTTTTTATCTTTCTTGATATTTTGAATCTATATTCATACTGAAAGGGAAAGCAAAATAGACCAAATGGTGCTGCAATAAAGCAAGATTTAACGTCCCAATAAGCTTCCTCTACCCTTACCTTCGGTCCGGGAGGAAGTAGATTTTGACATAGGGGTTCCTTGGTCGTCCGTCATCTCGTGACGGCAGGTCCTTGGCTCCCAGGATGGTGACAATGAGCTGGTGGCCCACTTTATCATACCAGAGTTTAACCTGATCAAAGATCAAGACATCTCTGGAGTCATTGCTTTCTTCATAGTGCCTATAATATACACTATATACATGCATGTCTGGTCACTAAGATGTGATGAATGTGAAGTTATGTATGAATAAATTTAACACTGTTACCAAACAGTGAAATGGTATAAAAATCCATAATTCAATCTATATCACCTATAATATTTCACTTTTTTTTTGGTATAGCACGATACAGGCGCACACAGTTTGATAGATGGTATAGGGTTTTATTGGCATACATGCTATGATTTAAGTATGAATCAGTAACTATACTGGTGTAGTGTAAATTCTAAATACAATGATTTCAAGTGTTCTTATCATGATATATCGCTTAGTTGCTATTTGTGTTAGGTGCATATATCTGTAATGAGCTTTAATAAGTAAGAAATTTGTTCTAAAATAAACAGATTAACAGGCAAGGGAATGAGCATACAGCAGAAATTGATTTCTCATGCAGTAGACAAACACACAGAGGTCAGGCAAGAAAGTGAAGAAAAAAAAAAACAAGAAAAAAAACACACACAAAGATTTCAATCATATCAAGATTTCGCTCTACAAGCGGGAAGTGTTTTAATCATTTGTAGGAAATAAAATCCTAAGCAGAGGAGCACATGAAGCCATAAATGAAGGGAATTTCACCAAATTAACTACTGCACCACTGATTATGATATTATCAAAACATATTCAAAGTGAAGAGACAGTTCATTTTTGACAGAGTCTGAACAAAATTATAGTCTATATGTGACACTATGAATTGACTAAATAGCTTGGTTGTGTTTTTATGCTGAACACTCAGAGTGCACAGCTTATGCTTAAGAAAGTAAAAAGTCAAATATAATTCATACTGATGGAGGCCGGTGTAGTTATGTCAGGTATAACGACGCAGCTAGAGTATGCTAATTGGCCACAAAGGCCCCAAATGTGCATTCCTTTGTTGCATTTTCTTGGTTTTATCATCTGTTCTGTGCATTTTCTTGGCTTGGCTCATATAAACACACTTTTCCCACAGCCATGCTGAATTCTTGATCATGTTTGGTCAGAAGATGTTGATGGATGTTCTATAACAGTGCCTGCTATTTCAAATCACAGTAGTAATAATAATAATAATAATAATAATAATAATAATAATTTAATTCTTGATGTTGATATTGTGAATTTTATCTGTAAGGAAATGGTTTTTTGGCATTTTTTTAAAAGAGTGTCAGAGCTTTGTAACAGTGGTTTTCCACTATGGGAAAGGCTTCAAGACAGCATGATTTATGGTTTCTCACTTCCTTGTCTGTCTTATTCTCCTTGCTGCTCACAGTTACCCCCAAGTTCTCAGGGTTCCCCTAGTTTCTCCCTAGTTTTCCTCCATCCATCCATCCATCCATCCATCCATCCATCCATACCGCTTATCCTATACAGGGTCGCAGGGAAGCCTGGAGCCTATCCCAGGGAACTGGCAGGGGACCCCATGGACAGGATGCCAACCCATCACAGGACACAATTTCACATACATTCACACACTATGGACAATCTGGAAATGCCAATCAGCCTACAGCGCATGTCTTTGGACTTGGGGAGGAATGAGGAGTACCCAGAGGAAACCCCTGAAGCACAGGGAGAACACACGAACTCTGTGCACACAGGGTGGAGGCAGGATTCGAGCCCCGAAGGTGTGAGGCAAACGTGCTAAGCACTAAGCCACAATGCCCCCTCCTATTTTTTTTAACACTCCTAATTTATCTTAGATTCCCAAGTTTCTAAATAATTTTCTCCAACTTTCTGCCTTTGCACAATTGCATTTTCTTTTGTTTTGCATAGTTATCTATTAGTTGCTATGAATCTAAAACAATATGTTTTAAGAATCCTCGTTTAAGCATCCCTGTTTAATGTTAATACAGCATAATTTGCTAGAAAAATGTGCCGTGGGATGTAGCTCTGTGCTCTGACCAGAATGTTGTAAGCTCAAATCTGAGAAGTATCAGAGAGCCACTGTGCAGTTCTATCAACTGCTCAAGTCGAATGCTTGGACTGGATTCAGCATCACTTCTTAAATCAACCTGGATAAAAGCCATATACAGTGGGGGAAATAAGTATTGAGTACGTCAACATTTTTTTTCAGTAAATATATTTCCAGTGAGGCTATTCACATGAAATTTTCACCAGACATCAGTATTAACTCAAGAAATCCGTAAATATAAAGAATTCACAATATTAAAGTCCATAAATAAAGTTATGTGTAATAAAGCGGAATGACACGGAAAAAAAGTATTGAACACGCTAAGAAAAAGCAATTCTCCAAGGCAAGGTAAGGCAACAAACCAGCTGAAATACATAAGTAATTATACCTCCTAAAAAGGCTTTTTGTTACCAAGGTGTCACACAAGAAACATGTTTCAAAACTTCAATACTTCAATACTTATTTCCCCCACTGTAGATTGGGGTCTAAAAGAGAGATAAAAAAAAAAAAAAAAAGTCTGAGTGCACTAGTGACAATAATTCTATTTTGCATTCTTTTCTAATATATAATTTTCATTTTAAATTATATTATTGACAATGATTGTAGTGAAAAGTAGAATCTTTGAGTTTCTTAGTATTTGATACATCCCCTTTTTGCTTTAATGACAGTGTGCACTCGAGCTGGCACGGGCGCTACAAGTTTGTGCAGAACCTTATGATCCATTTTTTTAGACCAAATCCATTGGTGTCATCTGAACACGTGCTTCAATTGAAGAGATTAGGCACGACAAAAATCTGACCTTTTGTACCAAGCAGTTAACACGGTCAATATCACACATTTTCTTACATTTAAAGAGCCAACTATAAATAGTGTAGAATCTTGAATATTAAACATTAAAGATATCGAACATTTACTTTCTTTGTTTTTTTTTAATATTCCAAAATTCTAAAACCTTCTGTAAATTTCCAGGTTTAAATGGAAAAAACAAAATCCCAGATTTTCAATGTGGTCTCAGACTTTTGGACCCCAATGCACATACATAGTTAAGAAGTGTACTGTTTGCATCTTATCTAACTCTAGTGGTACTGTAATGTTACTTTTTTTATTTTAACCTCTAACTTCAAAATCAACTAATTAACCACTTAAAAATGAAGTAGTTGAAGAGGAGAGGTGCTGAATCTGACAGGAAATTACAGGACACGGAAAGAACGAATTTAATTTGTTTCCTTGTAAACCGCACTACATTTCGAGTCACAATCTTTCATTTCCTAATGGAACATACCAAATTACTCAAAATATTATTTCTCTTTTATACAACAGCACGGCTGAAATCTCAAATCACCAGGCGTTGATTCCTTTTCTATAACAGCACAGCTCTGACAGTTAGTTCCAGCTGTGACATGAACAATAGGTTTATATTAATGCGTTGTTATGTATTATTACAAAGACAAAGTATAAGGGTTGATATGGTGACGTTTTCTGCGAGGTAATGTTGATTTAATATTTATGGAGGGAGTCTCCAGTGCCAGTGCTTTGTAACAGGTAACAACTTGTTAGTTGATTGTTTTTTTATTCGAGAGTGAGAAAAAAGCAAAGCCGGTGATGAAACAACGTTAAATGTAACTAAAAGCACGACATGACGTTCATTAATAAACTCTAAATTGTAATTGCTGCGATGTAAGAGCAATAAAAAAACAGGCTGTGTTGTTATAAGAAAGTATGGCGTGGATTATTTTCCTATAATCGCACAGCCTGAAGTGTGTTACTCCTTACACATTGGTGGAATATGATGAGTAATTATGGAATCTTAGGCAATAATTGTCTCTTACAATACTTCACCTTTTTCCATTTTGATCATGCAAATCATTCTTGCAAAGTTTTTGCAAGTTTCTTGCAAACTCATTCCAAGATAAAAACAGGGTAGAAAGGAAATAAAAGTAATACTAAAATTACACAAGCAAAAGGAAATAAACAGAGAACGCAGCCATTTCCTTGCTGTGCTTTTAGTAGAAGCGGGAGGTAAATAAAGGGATAAGGGGCACAGGGGTGAGTGTCTTTGTGGAATATAGTGTGAATTACCTGAACCCTAGGGTTAAAAGGCTCTATTCTCCTACTAAGGCTTTGGCTCTGGGTAAGCAAAGTTAATGACAAGAACAAAACAAAGGAACAATGCAATGAAACTAAACCCAGAATGACAGCACCAGTGTTAGAGGAGCTCAGGGAGAGATTCAGTCTAAACACTGCAGGTTACTGTGCAATTTCTCTTTCTTTCTTTTTTTTTTTTTTTTAAGAAAAGTTCAGGCTGAAGTCGTAGAAAATAACCATAGACAATCAGCCGGAACATCTACTGAATGCGAATAATTAGCTTCTCATTTACTTTCTTTCATCCGAGTCATTTTCATTTAGTCGATTCTTTCCCATAAAGAATCCTTTGTGTAAATGTTAGGTTGCGAAATGCTAAATATAGTTCCCGTGCCTTGTCTTTCGACCGCTTATTCACAACAAATTATGATCATCTCAGATCCTGGTGTTTGGTATCTCATTAAAATACAAATAAATAAATAAATAAATAAAGAAGCCTGATTTTTCTTTGGTTGAATTCGTCACATGGATCATCCTAGGACTGGAGAGAATTCAGAAGTCTGAGCTTCTATTTAAACTAAATCTCCACCCGAGCGAACAACACACACATAAAAACACACCCGATTGTGGTACTCAATGCATACACACATATCCACATCTCAGAGAGTTAAAGACAATGAAGAGTTTGAGAAGATGTACCAGAAGGTTAAATATTATGTGAAAGTTGATCATAAACAACCCGTTTTGTAACTTTTATTCAGAGTGGAACGGTACTGAAATGATTACTCCAACATGAAATGATTAACGCTCGCCTATCTATTGGATAGTAGAAATCGTTGTTAAAAATCAGCCTTTTCAAAGTTTCGTTCATTTCCACCTGAAATACAACCTGAAATATAGCCGAGTGCAAAAGTTTGCACCCTTGTGTTTTTTCCTAATGAACAACAGAAAAATATACCTTTATTTCCATCTATGCATTATTCCTTACTGCTTATCCTACACAGGTTCGCTAGGGGAGCCTGGAGCCTATCCAAGGGAACTCAGGGCACAAGGTGGAGGACACCCTGTACAGGGTGCCAACCCATCGCAGGGCACAATCACATACACTGCAGACAATTTAGTAATACCAATCAACCTACAAAGCATGTCTTTGGACTGGGGGAGAAAACTGGAGTACCCAGAGGAAACCCCTGAAGCACGTGGGAGAGTATGCAAGCTCCGCGCACACAGGGCGGAGGTGGGATTCGAACCCCCAACCTGCAGGTGTGAGGTAAACATTATAACCACTAAGCCACCGTGCCCCCCCTACCTCTATTCTATTATAATTTTTTACACAAGTACAAAATGTTACCAAATATGTGGGTGCGTCTTATCACGAAACCACAATTAATTATTTTTTTCTCGAGCCTCTTAATCTCCAGACCTGATTTGACTCGTAGTAATAAAAGAGCCGTGAATGAAACCTAACACACTAAATATATATAACTGATATAAATTATGATAATTCCTCTTCCTTAATTTCTCATAAGGGTGTGCAAACATTTGCACTTGATTGTCCTAAAGCGATCAGTGTCTATTTTAATCCGTATCATTCCCTTTATCTCTGTACATCTTGTGTGTATTTGTAGAAATAGTGTTTAAGTTGCAAATAATGAAGTTATAGAGAATAATTTATAAGAATAGAATTTTATAATAGAATTATGATAGAATTTAGAGTTGTACTGCTGCAAATTCAGCAAATAATAGCAAACAAAACATGATTAATAATTAATTATCCGGAATGCCATTCTTTAAACCGTACATCGGTGAGTCTTCTGCTTTTAGAATGTGCTACAGCTAGACAATTAGAGCTCAGTGAGTGAGTGTAACATGATCAGGTCTGGTGTTTTCACCTTTGGGGGAGCTCCAGCTCTGTGGCCGAGCGTGAGCACCGTGGAGCCGTTCCAGAACTTTATCTGTGTTTGAGTCGCCTTTGTTCGCCTTTAGAGTGTTTGCCAACAATGGCTAAGTACTTAACATGCTTGTTCTGTTCACTACCTACCAATGGATGTCCGGCTGATCCAGGCCATCTCTGCTGAATTTTAAAGCAATACAATTTGATTTACAAACAACAAATAAAGAAGTTCCATCTACATCTATGAGGCTTGAGTTTCCCAAAAGCTTCACAGCTCAAAGACCACTCTTAAATGGTAGAACGAGAACGATATTAAAATGTGCAATGCTTTTGAGAATCTCTCTAACAGGAAGTTGTTGGTTTTTTATTTTTTTATTTTTACATGCTTTGTGTTCATTAGAGAATCTCAGTTCATGTTGGAAATAGTCATTTTTAGGACTGCCGAAAAAATACGACTCTTTAAATGGCATTATATTTCTCTTAGTTAAGGTAGCTACTGAATAAAATGAAAAATTGTATCGTAACGCGAAGGGTGGAACGGGTAATAACATAAGGATGGCTATGAAGACTATCTGTTTTGGTGGATCAGGATCTAAAACAAATCTCCTCTAGTGCTTTTTTATTTCTTTTTTTCCCCCCCGCTAAATATCTCATTATACCACAGTGCTGTTGAATTCTCAACTCTGATTGGTTAGAAGGTGTTGATTCATTGTCTATAACAGCAGCTCTGACAGCAGCTCACAGCTGTAATTCAAATCTCACGTTCACATCGTAGTGCTCATTCTAATACATCCTAATTTCTATAGAAACACCTAATGTCAGAGACGACAGAGACAGATTAGACAGATTAGAAGAGAGAGAAAAAATACTATTGAGTGAATGACTGTTTAAAGCTGCTATAATGTCAGTAAAAACTGCAACTGACACATTTTTGCATATGATCCTCAACATTACATATAACTAGAAATGGATATAAAGTCATTTGTTGTGATATAAGAGGAATAAAATACTCCGGGACTGTCCCGAGAACAACTCGTTGATTATTTTCCTGTAACAGCACGTCCTAAAGCTCTTTATTCCTTACCTACAATGTTCTTATTGATTTCTATATTCTGTATCTCTACACGATCCTGATATTCATGCAAAGATTAATTCCCCAAGCAAAATCAATAAATTGATATTTTCAGCCCTATAAATGTCTGTCAGCATTCAAGTCAAGTGGACCTACTGTTAGTGTAAGAAATACGGGTTTTATATTAAAGATGGCAGTTAAAATAACAGCCACCATACCAGTCTTTCCCTCTGAGAAACCAAGTGATGCATTGTGGGAACTCACAGAGAGCTGTCCGGATAAGTACTGCGGTGCGTCTCGCAGCATACCGGGGCTCATGGGAGATGTGATGGATATGGATGGCCGGTCCATCTTCTGCGACTCAAATGAGCTGGAACCTTCGGGTGGAATTTAATAAAGGCAGAAGGGACCAAGGGAAAGAAGACAGAGAAAGCGATAAAGGTGTAAGAAAGAGATGTGATATGATATTCAGAAGATCAGGAGTTATTCAGAAGTGCATTGCTCGCATCCGGCCACACGGTGGCTACTCACTCGACTCCAGTTGTGTGTGTGTGCTGTCTGGTATCCTGGGGATATCTCTGCATTGAGAGAGAGAGAGAGAGAGAGAGAGAGAGAGAGAGAGAGAGAGAGAGACCTTTTAATGAGCTTTTAATGGCCCTAAGCATCACATTAGTCTCTATTACAGTCTGGACCAATACGCTACTCTGAAATCAGTTTAATTTGTTCTCAAATATCGTCTGCACTTTGGAAAATTTGGAAAGAAGGAGCTGATCCTACATCAGCGCTTTGGATTTTTTGGGGGGGGTTTTTCCCAAGAGATTTTTTGGGTTTTTACTAGCACAAAGCAGGGTGAAGGTTTCCAAACTACTGCTGCTTTCGGAAGTTAAATGCATGAGCAGGTCTTTGGGGAAATATTCTCTGATAGGGCAAAACTATAATAAAATAAGACAATAAAGATGGCTTTTTCGAGCACAAAATATCAGCAAAATATCACTAGAAACTGCTTAGTGAACAACATGAAATTATAGGTGTAAAAAGGGAACGGACTTTACGTTAAGCATCCTAAAAATAAACGTCTACGATGACCAATAAAAGCGTAATGAGTGTGCGTGGATGTTAATTCAAGATATTAAGGTTCCCAAGACAACAATATTTACGTCATAGGTCAAGGCTCCTCGGGATAAAATTTTCTTTGTCATACAAATAATATTAAGTAACAATTTAATGATCTTTTCTGTTCACTTACAATTAATGTCATACACATAAACAGGGAGTTCTGATCCAAATAAAAAGGTTACTACAGTAGTTTTAGTGACATCATCAGCGGACATGGCACACGATACTTTTCAGGAATATCACTTTTGACTTAAAATATGAAAGCTTGTCAGATGAAGGTGAAAAGGAAGAAGGGACGCCTATTACACCCGTAGCACCTTTAACGAGAATGGACAAATCAATGTGAGCTAGCTAGCCAGCTAGTCAACATGCTATAAAGTGAGAGTGGCTTTTTTTGGGATCTGTTTCAGATAGCCTTTAAATAATGCCTTGAATGACTAAAGAACTTATTGAAATCATTCTCATTGCTGCGATGGACTTCAAAGCGCACCTATTATGGTTTTGAAACGTGCCTAATTTTGTTTTAAAGGTCTCACACAATAGATTTACATGCATCCAAGGTCAAAAAAACATTAACGTGCTCATAATTTAAACTGCAGCATTACCTTTTTTTCCCCCCAGTGTCAAAAATGACTCGTTCAATGATCCGTTCTAAAGGATTCGTTCTAAACTCTTCCTTTCGGAGAGCATACTCTGCTCTGATTGGTCAGATGTCCCAGTCTGTTGTGATTGGTCTACCGCTGTCAGCGTGTTTCGAAAAGGAAACACCCACAACCATAACGAGTTTCAGCTCCATCTGTTCGTGAGCAGCCGACGAAGACCAGAGGCGGGACTTTTTGTTACAAACCTACGTAGGTTAGTACAGGAAGTAAGTCTGGAATTACTGACGACTCATTTCAGCCATTCAGAATCGGCGCCTTCTTTTGGGAGTCGATAACTCCGTTTGTCGTGCGCTTTGATTTTTGAAACTTTGCAGACTTTTGACATTCACAAACAGCTCTAAAACACACTCCATGAAAGGTAATATTTGAAAAACCATAATAGGTGCACTTTAACAGGAAACATAGCGAGCACAACACACACGACACTGCTGCCAAAATTTTTAACGAATTCACAAAGACTGGAAGTGTTGCGGACCGACCGAGAAGTGGACGTCCACGAACGTCCAGTGACGAAGGCAGAACCGACGTGGTGCTGGCAAACACAGTCCCCTATGTATGGAGACTTTTCAGACACCCTGTACAATCAAATCTCACACTGTCATTGAGGAAACCGTGTGCTGCATTACATTCACATTTATGATCATTCGTATACTGTAAGATAGGGATGACAGAGATGGACAGAGCATGGCCAGGTCTTTACCCGATGGGTCGGGACACCACTAGTTCCACCTGAGGCTCTGGCTTGGATTCTAAAATGATATTGTAAACTTCTTTAAATGTGGCTCCTTGTAAGTTTCTCCCGTTCCACTCCAAGACCTGATCACCTACAGAATAAAAGGAACACACAAAATGCTTATTTACAATTTACAATTATTAACACTAAAAACTTAACTCAGAAATAATGACGATTTCAATAAAATAAACCAGATGTCAAAATGTAAAAATGACCCTTCATTTCATATCCAAATACAAAGTAATATTAATTTCATTCCAATATTACTCCTGCTAATTGTTTGTAGTGTTGCACATCATTCTAAACACAGCCAATTTATCTTTTCTTTTTCTTTTTTTAATCGAAGTTCTATAGTGCTAGTCTAAGAGAAATCTGATAATTACCTGGTCTAAGATGTCCGACAGTGTCTGCTAAACTTCCTTTCCTTACTTTAGTGATGAACGCACAAAGTCTACCAGACTCAGTCATTTTTCCCCCAACCACCTGTCCAAATGACACACACACACACACACACACAATTTTGCAGTGAATGAAATATGCATTGTAAAATAAATTTTTATGAATCTTTCATAAATAAATCTTAAAATGAATACTAATGAATTAAAAGCATGCAGTTGCAGTATTGTTATTCTTTAGATTTTATTCTTAAAACTAGAATTCATACATTTCAACATTGGAAATTTGAACACATTGAAAACATTTCAACATTTTTGGAATGAAAATTTTTTATACTGTTGTGAAACAAGTGCTTTTATTAAAAAATCTCAAAAATAAATAAATAAATAAATAAAAATTCAAATTAATAAATAAATCACACCAGTTAAAAGGCAAAATGGCTTTGGCAATCACGAAGAGGTTAGGTTTAGCAATCTCTGATTTTTGCACTTCATTATTTATGATTGGATTCTTTTTACATTGTAAAAAGAAAAAAAATAGAAAAAAAGAAAAAACCTTATACACACCGTCCCTGTTCGACAGCACACTAATCCATAATAAGAATAACTAAACATATATGTGGTTAAAGCACATATATTAAAATAATACAGAATTCTTTACTGAATTCTTTACTGATTTATGATTTTAAAAAATCATTTGGTTGCATATGTATATTGTTATAATGAAACAGTTGAAGCTGTATATATAGTAATCTGGACTAGATTTTTTTCCTTAAAGATTCAACTGCAAGTCCGACAAAATACCACAACTAGTCAATTTCCTACGTTTAAATCCTTAGCAGGAAATCCATAAATATATCAAACATCGCAAATATACAAATAACATAACTACAGATAAATAGTTAAAGATCCAGACATTTGTGCCTGGTCTTGCTTTCTTCCTCAGTGTATCACACAAATGAAATATGTCTTGAAAAGAGATTACAGAGTCTACTGGAGGAAAACTGCTTTACGTAACGTCTAGCTGTGAGCCGTTGGGGATTTTAATCACGTTTCAGTGTGTTAGGTATTTCTGGTATGCTTTACGGGAGGGAAGTCCGTCCAGGAAGTTCGCTCTCTGGTCTCTCATCACGTGCCTCCAAAAACTAACTCGAGCGTGCTAGAATCTTAACAACCCATACAGTGTGTAGGTTTTGGTGCAGGACTCACTTTTAACCCCAGAAGAGCTCCGGAGTCACGAGGAACGCTTCCGTCCTTGAGCCGCTTGTTGAGCAAAATGCGGCCGATGAGACGGTCTCCGTCTTTGGACGGTTGCCATGTGACAGGGTGCTACGAGGTCAAAGCCAGAGTAAGAAAAAAAAAGTTTAAACCCATGACTTTCAGATCAAGTTTATTTTGACAGGTAGAGAGGAAGGTAAGGGGTGGAGAAGGAGCGTTCGCTTTTAGCATCCAGGTGATCACATAAACTCTATTTTATC
>JANDJT010000131.1:15651758-15662022 GCA_024331685.1 Stegophilus panzeri | reverse complement strand
TATCGGTATCGGCCGATATCACTCTGAATAATCGGTTATCGGTATCGGCCGATATCACTCTGAATAATCGGTTATCGTATCGGCTGAGAAATTGAGTATCGGTGCATCTCTAATTTTTAGATATACAATGCTGTTCATTTGCCTTAGGCTGTTTTAATGCAGTAATGCATGTGAATCTTCATTATGTTAGCTACCACTTTTTTTAGCCTAATTAGTTCCTGGGCAACAAAACCACAGGACACAGGACCGGTCAGCAAGCACATTAGACAAGTTAGAGAGTTTTTTGTGCTTTTTCTTTTGCAGAAAATGATTCAAAGAGGTGAAATTGCAATTACGCAAAATTTTCGTACGCAGTGATGTTGGTTGGTAAATGAGACCTTTTAGCTGTTACTCACGTTCGACGCACGTGAACCAAAGAGGGCTTTGGCAGAACGCATGTTGCGATGACGTCACGTGACGCGTTTTGGCCCAAATCTGCGGCGGTTTTGAAAATTTGCAAGCTTTTGCATTCATTTTGATTTTGCATTCATTTCTCCGATCGTAAAATCCCG
The DNA here is from genome assembly GCA_024331685.1 of Stegophilus panzeri. NCBI lineage: Eukaryota > Metazoa > Chordata > Actinopteri > Siluriformes > Trichomycteridae > Stegophilus > Stegophilus panzeri. The sequence continues at coordinate 15,661,471 of JANDJT010000131.1, read as the reverse complement.
AAGGGACTGATTAGAGCCTTTATGTGGATCTATTATTTATTTGCCCTATAAAGTTATAAACTGCACCTTTCCTTCAAACCTTCCAAGGTATTTTTGTACCTTTTTTGAACGTAATTGGACCTTGAGGTCCACTACTTTACGTATAATTATGGTTCATAAAACCTTATGCATCTTTCCAGGAAACAAATACATATTAAAAGGTGTAAAAGATGTGCCCTTGAGTGCCTCTAGCTTAAAAAAAATAATAAATAAATTTAAAAAAAGCTCAGGAGCAGGTGGAGAAATGGTGCTGCATTAATGCCCACACACTCACAGAGGGAATAAATTGCTCAAACGTGTGCGTGTGCAAAAGTGAAAAGCAATCAAGGTGAAATTAGAAGAGAGCCCAGTGGGGAAGAACAGCAACTCTACAGTGAGGAGGAATGACAATTTGAGTAATGATCCGTGTCCACCGTGCACTAACACAGCCAACGTTAACACCTAATCATATTGTAAACCTTTCAACATATCAAATGTTTCAGGTTGTACATTTATAGGTAATAAATTGAGCAGGCAGTGTGTGAGGGGTGTTTTACCAAACCAACACGTGATTTCTGAAAACGTATCCTAATGAGGAAGACTGTCTAAAGTCTACATAAAGTCCTCCTGAATAAAGCTACCTTACCATGGTACTTTAGTTATGTTAATATATATTGCTCTTATAATCCACAATAGGGTGGTGATTGGGGGGCCGTGTCCATGGGTACAGTGGATTAGTGGTTAGAACATTTGCCTCGCACCTCCAGGGTTGTTGGTTTGATTCCAGTCTCCGTCCTGTGCGCTTGGAGCTTGCATGTTCTTCCTGTGCTTCAGGGGTTTCCTCCGGGTACTCCAGTTTCCTCCCCCAGTCCAAAGACATGCTCTGTAGGCTGAGTGGCATTTCCAAATTTTCTGTAGCGTGTGATTATGCCCTGGGATGGGCTGGCACCCTGTCCAGGGTGTTCCCCGCCTTGTGCCCCAAGTTCCCTGGGATAGGCTCCAGGCTCCAGGCTCCAACGTGACTCAGTGTAGGATATGCGGTATGGAAAATTGATGGATGGATGAATAAAATGTTGTGCTTTTTAACCATTTATAGTTATAGTTGAATGCTGTTGAAACATCTGCAAAACAAGTTCCTGTTATCACTTAGGTTATAAACAGTTGTTCCCTCACCAGCGTCTTGGCGTTAACAAGATAAAAAAAATTTTTTAAATCTAATACTGCTTGAAGAATTTCCAGGTGGTTACAAAGTCGCTGAAACTGGAGACTCCTTCCATAAACGTTAAATAAACAGCTCCTTAGAGAAAGCTTCACCGTGTCAATGATTATGCATTTTTCTTTGTTATAACAACTCGTTTTGGTATTTCGTCCACTATAGAAGTCCCCAGGAACGACTCGTTGCTATAGAAACGACAACATATTAGAAAAGGGGTGTAAATATGAATCTGTAATTTGAATTACAGCCAGCACTACAATCAGAGCTGCTACTGTTAAAAAAAAAAAAAAAATATTTTAGCACATTCTGACCAGTCAGTGGTGTATACAGTACGTACAGTACTTATTGTTTACATGTAAAATGTGTAAAAGAAACCGACAAAGTATATTCCTGTATATTTATATGTATTGCAGGTTTGTCCAGAGTGTATTGAGTTTTTCCAGCTATACAATACTGCTACAAATGAAACACCACGGGTACAATATAAAATGATGGAACGCAGGCACTTTCAGGAAAGTTGTTTTTTAGCCAGGTTTGGCCACATGTGACTAGTAAACTGTCTCAAATCTGGAAATATGACACTACCAGAAGGGAGAAGTCCCAGCCAATCAATAATTTGGAAAGCCTGCAGCCACGAAAAGGCAGAAAGCTAATAAAAGATAGTGAACAGGGAATAGGGAGCAGGGTGAGTGACAGGTGTGTGTATGCGTGTGAACAACCCGGGATGCTGCCGTAAGCTCGGCTTCTCCCAACAGACACTGATATTTCGAATCGTGTCAAAGGCGTTGCTGAGAAGCGCATAAATCGAAGGTGGCCATGAAGGCAGCATGGAAAAATGATAAGGTGAAATTTTATTGCAGTTGCAAAATAAAGGTGTCTGCCATGCAAGCAGGAATTTAGGTGGGTTATTGTCCTGAGTATCACAAGATTACACATGGAGCATTCCAAATTTATCAGTTGTGATTAAACACAACACACACACACACACACACACACACACATGCTCACACAAACTAGCCAAACAGGAATAAGGCATCTGGTAAAGGCAGGAACCCAAAAAACCTGCGTGCTAAAGAACCTTCCAGAACAGGAGGACATAGGAAGCAGCTCCACAGTTACATACGCGTCATTATTGCCCCCTGGAGCCAATGTACTGAGATTTTGCGTTTCTGCCAGTTTTATCCTCCGCACTTTCACACTGCAGAGCCCAGGCTACATGTGGAGATCAGTACAGGCTGCGCACTAGGCATGTGCAGAAAATTAAATAGACAATCTTGTTGCAAAATGTGAGTAGCCTGGTGTTAGATTTATTTATTTATTTTTAATGTGATGAGCATTTAACACAGCTCAAATGGGAAGAGAAAGACCATCCCTGTACATGATCTTACACCGATCTTCACTCATCCACGTTTATACCGACTGTATTATATTACCAGACATGCGAACTTATTTTGCACGTATTTTGAGTATGAGGAATTAACATCAGGGAGATGTTAATTTCCCTTCCCCATCTCACATGATCTCGACTAGACTCAGGGAAGCACCCTCGCTGTCTGTAAGCCCCGCCCCCTTCCCCATCTCACATGAGCTCAACTAGACTCGGGGAAGCAACTTTGCTGTCTGTAAGCCCCGCCCCCTTCCCCATCACACATGAGCTCGACTAGACTCGGGGAAGCAACTTTGCTGTCTGTAAGCCCCGCCCCCTTCCCCATCTCACATGATCTCGACTAGGCTCGGGGAAGCACCCTCGCTGTCTGTAAGCCCCGCCCCCTTCCCCATCTCACATGAGCTCGACTAGACTCGGGGAGCACCCTCGCTGTCTGTAAGCCCCGCCCACCAAAAACGCCACTTTTGGTGTCCTTTTCAGAAATATGATTTTCAGAAAAAAAAATTTACCTAAAAAGATTCCATTTTCCTAAAAGTAAGCATTAAATCAAACACCATAAAAAGAATTTTAATGGTGGTAATTAGATATATAGAAAGGGTTATTAAATACACTGTTCAAACAGTAGATCAACAATGAAAAATATCAGCCATGTGGACACTAGATAACTGATTTGTAAAAGAATTACATTGAAAATGTACTATAGTTTTTTTTACTACTTACTGCACAATCACCTAAAAATCCACCATCCAGCTAAGAATCTGCGATTGCCACTGCCTGCAAGCAGTTTCCAACTGCACAGCTGATAATATTATTACACCCTCCCTACTTCTCCTTACACCTGAAATGGTGGAAATGCTCATTTTCCTGTCTTTTTAAGCCATCTTTTCTGGATAATTAAATCCATCCATCCGTTTTCCGTACCGCTTAGCCTACACAGGGAGCCTGAAGCTTATCCCAAGGAACTCGGGGCACAAGGCAGAGGGGGACACGCAGGACAGGGTGCCAAACCATCAGAGGTCACATTCTCATACCCATTCACACACTATGGGCAATCTGGAAATGTCCCAAGAACTGGGAGAACATGCAAACTCCGTGCACACAGGGCGGAGTTCGAACCCCAAACCCCGCGGAGATGTGACATGTGTTTACCACTAAGCACTGTGCCCCCTAGATAATTAAATCATTCATCACAATTTTTTTAAAATTGCACAAGTTTTTGAAAGTTTACTTGTCTGGCCAAATTTGAAGGCTTCATCGCCAAGCGAGCACAATCCTATAATTCTGTTCACCAGATGAGAGTTCCTAAAAATAAAGTGTCACCCAACAGTCGCAATCTGTCAGTCCTGAGGGTTGAAATGACGATATATTTTGGTCTAAGCTACCACTGCCCCATAAAACATCATAAACTGTGTAACAATATTATAAAACATGTAAAAAAAATAATAATAAATTGTCACTGATATTAAACATTTCAGTAATCCAGAATTGTGACTGATGTGTTTTTATACCAGCGTGTTGTTGAATGCACGACTGTCAGAAGGTGTTAATTAATTTCCTATAACAGCAGTTCGGAAAGCAATGTTTATAGTCATTATTCTCATTCTAACACATTATCGTTTCTATAGTAACAGCTTACACGGGTACTTGTAGGATGGATGAGTCACATAAATGGATTAAAACCGTGTAATAGTCGTTATGGTGAGGAAACATTTATTTAGCATTCCTGGATGGAGTCTCCAGCGTCAACGCTTTGTAACAGTCCGAGGTGAAGCTGTAACGTGTCATTCTTGGGGCAATTTGATAAGGTTTTTACCCTATTATCAAGAAATGGGCAGTTCCAAAACCAACACGTAATATTAGCTGTTTTGTAGACCAAACAGTATATCAGTCAAGGGGCTGGGTCACTTTGCTGCGGATCAGTATGGAAACGCACAGGCCGTGTCCTAAATCTCAAGCCTTGATTTATTAACCACAGCTTCCTCATGCTGTCATGTACTGGTTTATCAAACCCCAAATGCTCAAACTGGGGTTGTGTTTCAGACGATGTAAACAGCTAAGATTAGTCGCACTTCCTGCAGCGTGGTGGAAACCTCAACACGCACACCAAATGATCAAACACCAGAGCCTGCAACTGCAGTAACACACCAGCCACAACAGCTTTCCTAATTAAAATAAATACAATTTATTTTTAAAAATTAAATAAATAAAAAATAAAACCAGCAATGCACATACTGAATGCAATCCAAGAAAACAAAATGAGGATACGGACTGAAAAAAAAAAAGAAAGAAGAGAAAATCAAAATGAATTAATTTAACTGGTAAGTGGAATTATTTTTTTTAAGTACTACACTTAGTTAATATATTTCACTTAAGTATAATTAAATGGTATTAAAATCAAACTCTCGCCATTACAAAGCATATTCTCGTCAACACTAATCTAAACTGAATGAATTAGTGAATAATTTTGTTTTGAATTTACTGTTCATGATGACATAAATCAGGTTTATACAATGATATGATAAGATCGTGACGCGAATAAATAACAAGATAAAGCTGCATGAAAAACACTGCATCATTTATTTTTATATGTATTTATTCATATTTTATATATTGAATTTATTAATATTGTATATAGATAGATAGATAGATAGATAGACATTATTTTAATTTTATAACACACACACACACACACACACACAGAGTCAAGAAAGCACTTCATGAGTTACCAAACATTACTTTTTCTCAGGAAAGGAAAATAATAGACTTGTGACACACATTTAGCTTCTCTCTCTTTATCTCACTCTCACACACACATTTCTATCATTTCCACACCGGTCTTCCTGCGAGTGCTAACTGTGCATTTTTCACTGCGGCGAGCGGCTGCACTTGAAATCAAAGGCGCGGCAGCATCAGGCTATGTGTGTGTGTGTGTGTGTGTGTGTGTGTGTGTGTGTGAGTGTGGGCATGTTTTATATCTTAGAAATATCAAGGAAAACTTTTATATTTAAAAAACGAGCCAAAAGTTTTCCTTTCAAGGTTAAGTTAGGTGTAGGCATAGCATTAATTAGCTGCATTAACAATTATGTCAGTGGAAGGCCCTTAAAAGGATACAAAAACAATTGTGTGTGTTTGGCCATAGAGACAAAGGTAAGAGGTAATAAAAAGCCAACAGTGAGTCATAACGTGCCTCAACAGTCACAAAAATCCTTAAAAGTGCATTACGTAACTTTATTTTGTTCAAAATAAACTACATTTCAATAACGAGTACATCATAAATCCATCTTCCAAACCGTGTTTTTGTATATAGCGCTTTTTAAACCTTAGCGGTTCTACAAAGCACTTACACTGGTTCTCATTCACCCACACACTCACGGTAGCAGAGCTGCCATGCAAGGCACTAGCTTGCCATCGGGAGCAACTTGGGGTTCAGTGTCTTGCCAAGGACACTTCGGTATGTGGAGTCACGTGGGCCAGGAATCGAACCGCCAACCCTACGATTAGTGGACAACCTGCTCTACCACCTGAGCCAGAGCCACTTGTCTTACTCCGATTCAATAAGGTAAGCCTATTATAAGTATTCCTATTTTAGACCTGTCGAGACAGATTTCGCAAGAAACTGTGTACATACGTCATTCACCCGTGCGTGTCTCGTCATATATCATCATGTATCTCGTCAGGGGCAGTGGTGGCTTGGCAGTTGAGGCTCTTGGTTACTGATCAGAAGTTCGGGGGTTCAAGCCCCAGCACTGCCAAGCTGCCACTGTTGGGCCCTTCAGCAAGGCCCTTAACCCCTCCAGGGGCGCTGTATCATGGCTGACCCTGCGCTCTGACCCCAGCTTCCTGACATGCTGGGGTATGCGAAGAAAAGTATGTATATGTGATAAATAAAGACTCTCTCTCTCTCTCTCTCTCTCTATATATATATATATATATATATATATATATATATGAGAAAGTAGCTTCGGCTACTCTGTCGCGTGTAAGGTGTGGGAGTAGCGCAGGTCAGTTGTCACAACGAGCAAGATCATGGACCATGTAAAACGGCGAACCTCTGGGAAATCACTGGTTGTAAAAACTAAGAACCGGAGACGTTTTTTTTTTCTTAGTCAATAAGAAATGATAGATAGCCATGTAGCTCACTAACAGAGTTCATTGCAAAGCATTATGTACTGTAAAGGGCGATTTCTGCATGGGTTGTTATTGTGCAGTGCTGAGTTTTATTTTCAAGTACCGTACAAATGAATTAATTAAATTAGTTAATAGTGTACCTGTGGCTGGTCTGAACTGCACTCAGTTACTCCAACTGACTACGATCTGTACATGTTTTTGTGTCTCTTTGCAGGTTGTTGGGGTTTTTTTTCTGCATGGGAGCATCATCAGTAGTGTGTGACCATGGATTAGAGGGAACAGTGTGCCCAAGTAACCCCTATGTGTGGAAAACACTGGATTGACCAGCCTATTACCAGAACTACCAAAAGAGCCATTCGAACCCTCAAGTGCTCAGCTCCATTCTTGGATTGCACTCTTTCTAGCAAATGAATAAATGCAAATGCACTGATGACGGACTAGGTAAGCAAAATAATAATAATAATAATAATAATATAAAATGTAAACCCAAGGTTAGTCCTAGTAACCTAACCCCTTTTAGCTCCCTCCACTACACAAATCAGCCATCACAAAGTCGATTTTAAAAGCTGTCAACTTTGAAAAAAGGAAGACCAAGTGCTCCACCAATAATTACCAGTGCAATGATGCAGCATTCAGGGATTTCAAATCCCAAGTATGTTCATATTCCATTATGCACTTCCTGTAATCACTCTGTGATGCAATGTGGGCATAATGTACCAGCATGCTTTCAGTATCTGATGGAATGATGGCAGGGCTTCTTTTGCTTTATTATTACAGGGTGAATAAGTCAGCAATCTAGACACCCATTTTAAGCCATTTCATTCACATATAGTTGCTCTGGTCTGCATATATCCTGATGTCTTGAGTCATCATTAGTCTAAAAGGCGGTGCAAGCTAATCAAGGTTCTGTTGAGCCACTGACGAGCCCTTAGATAATAAACCTTTACTTATCTTTGGATTGCACCTCACTTCTAAGTTGTTTTGGAATTAACAAAGTATAATTAACCAGACCTAGCAAATTTCTTATGGGAATTGTCTTTGTATAAGCAAGCGAAAGATTATTGTTAACAACCTCAGGAGGGAAAAACTAGTTACGATTTACAAATTCAAGGTTAGGATACAAGTTGCGATACTTAATCATTTTAATAAAACCCTAGTCCCAAGTTCAGCCACTCCTCCCACAGCTCACAGAGGATCTGATAACGATATAGGTCACTGAATTGAAGAACACGTTTACAGCATTATGTCTTTAAAAGTTATTCAAGAGTTTTGTTTAAGACAGTTAGTGGTGAGTAAATGAGGTCCTGTAAGCGTGTGTTTCTTGGCCATTTTTAGTGACAGAATATTCTAGAGGTCCTAAGGAAAGCTACACGCTTAGCACGCAAGACTAAAGAGGACCTTTAACTGGCTTCAGTATAGCAGTGATTGTGTGCATGTGCTATAGGACGTAGAGAACAAAAGCCTTATTACATATGTTTAAAACCCCAGGGAACCTAGATGTGTGTTTGCTTTTTAATTACAGTAATTTTGGTTTTGTCAGTACACTTTAAGTAGTGCAAAAAAAAAAAAAAAAAAAAAAAACTAAACAAAAATTTGCAGTTTGATGTTTTTGATTTAAAATCGTCTGGTTTGGGAAGTTTGGATGAACTTTACCCTCACCAATCACACACCTTTGTTTGATCCTCACACATGGCTTTTTATCAAAACAATGCATTCCTGCTTGAACAGCCTCTTTGAGTCGGAGCTAACATAAGAGCATAGTACACAGCAATAATCCTGCAATTTTGTAGGTTTGCACAAGCCAGTATTGGTGGCTCTTCCATAGACTCCCCAGCATATATACAACAATCAACAATATACAACAATCAGCCTAATATTGTGCCACCAAAATGGCTCTGACCCGTCGAGGCATGCACTCCATAAGACCTCTGATGGTGCGGGGAACACCCCACAAGACCTACCATTTTGGAGATGCTCTGACCCAATCACAATTTGGCCCTGGTCAAAGTCATGCAGATCTATACGCTTGCCCATTTTTCCTGTTTCCATCGCATCAACTTCAAGAACTGATTGTTCACTTGCTGCCTAAAATATCCCACCCCTTGACAGGTGCCACTGTAACTAAATAACCTCACCAGTTGTTTTAATGTTATGACTGATCGGTGTATAGCCATTAAACAAAAATTAATTAACACAATCGTCATTCAGAACTCCATGCGTTTTAAATTCATTTGACATACTAATTACCTCTTTTCAGTGACCAATGATTTTTTTTTTTATGTTGCTATTTGACAGATGTCCAACTGATCTGGTCAGCTTTCTAAAAGTTTCTCTAATGTGGGGCAGAGTGTTCACTTCTCCATTTACCTTCATTAGAGTTATTATTCCACCTAGTGGTCGAAATGAGAACCGCAACAAGTGCTAATAGAGGCTCATTGGGACAGGAATCACGCTGCTCCATGCTCACGCTATGAACTTTTTCAGTAGAGGAGGAGCATAACAAGAGAGTTAATGACATTGAGGCCAAATGTATTCCAAATTGGGCTAGTTTAAAAACACTCCATGGCCACTAAGATCGTGTTTTATAGCAAACGATAGGAATTCAATCTAAATTTAACATAATTTAAATTTCAAACAAAAGGCAAAGTGTAAGTGAAGACAGTATGCCTATGATGTACAGTACAGAACTGTACTATGATGTTGTAAGATATACTGCAAAGATTGGGAAAAGGAAAGGGGGATTATGGACCATATGTCAGAAATGCATGTGCACCATGGTAACCATGTTTCCCATGCAAAGGCTAAGAAAATGCAATGAATGTTTTGGGATATGTTCTGGTCTTTCCAAGCTTTTCCAGGCAGTGGTGGCTTGGTGGTTGAGGCTCTTGGTTACTGATCAGAAGGTCGGGGGTTCAAGCCCCAGCACTACCAAGCTGCCACTGTTGGGCCCTTGAGCAAGGCCCT